>OX578274.1:2400000-3000000 GCA_951217065.1 Baccha elongata | reverse complement strand
ACCATTCATATTAATCTTCATATATCAAACGCAGCAGTCACATTGAAAATGATGTATGTATTGGCATTTGGACATTTTTTTTACAAAGAGCCAACGAGTATATCTACACTTTTTGTAGATAATGTCGAATTTGAAAAGTATTTATAAGTTGCGTTTCAAAACTCCATATTTTCAAAGAGAAGTGATAAAAAACGGAGTCACCCTAGATATATTATTTTACAAAACTCTATTAAAAAATATTAATAGATATTATTGTGGCTTATTTACAAGAAAAATGATTCAATGTTTTTATAAAGTCATAATTCTTTTGATGGATTTCAAAACAATAATTGATTTATCTCCCGAAAAACTCATCCCTCTTTGTGAAAAAATTCCATTCGTCTCTGTTTATAAAAGAGTTTCTTTCAGCCTCTTCAACTTAATCAGGTATCCACAACAACAATGTAGGTATATACTTTTTAATACCCACCTAGCCAAACAAACAACTTGAACTTAGTTTCCTAAGTAGATTTGCATGTTCTTTGGTTCCAAGGGATTTTCGTCCTTCTTTAATCACGAAACAATGTTCGCATAAACCAAACATTTATTTTTCCAAAATAAGAGGCTATCAAAAAGCCAACTTCATTCTGTTACGACTAAGGAGCCTAATTGTTTCGACATGAAACGAGAAAAAATGAGAACGTAATTCCTCCATTAGATGGAAATCCTTCATCATCAAAGGATCATACAGGTCAAGCACAAGCACAAGCACACGCTCCATAAGAATACCAAAGTTATCCAACCTGAAGTGAGGATAAATCAGATCCTTTAATCAAAATTACAGGACTTCCCATAACAAATACTATAAACCAACAAAAATCCAACACTTGAAGATATTAAAGCTGTGTTAAAGGTTCCAAGGATATACAAGCAAGGATTTACGCACAATAATTTTCCAATACTGAAAAACACATTTAATGTGCCAATGGCATCGATGGAAACACACGTGTATTGGAAAGGGCATATTATAATCGCCAAACATTCAAGTACAAGGAGCAAAAGAAGCTTTTTGGAGCGGCACATCCCTAAGGCATTAAAAACGAGGTAAGAACTTCCGTTTTTATCTGCGTATTTTCCCTTAGATAATTTCGATCAATGTTCAAAAAAAAAAAAAACAACAGCAACAAAACTTTGCAAAACTGTCTCAGGCGGTTTTACCACCGAAAAGTCTCAACGTGGAAAAAAAACCAACCACACATCCATTAGGCGGAATTAAATTTGCAATTTTTTGTTTTGTTACATTAATAGGGTGCTATAACTTGAGTGCAGGATCACAATCCTATTGTGTGTCTTTATCCGAAAGAGGACTTATGGCAACATCAATTTCAGTGTAGTGTTTTTAGGTCTCTTACAATATTGAGGTTTCAATCAAATGTTGTTAAAAAGTGCGATGCCAAAATCACACACGCACTCTGTCGAAATTAAAGGAAGAAGTGATACGGAAATTTTAAGAAGAAAGCAAAAGTCTCTAGAGTATACCTCAAAATATGCCTTGGGACACAAATAAAAAAGGTCCTTGAGAGAAAAGAAAAAACAGGAAAATCGGATTAAGAGATGTCATCAGGAGGAAGTTTAAAACATTGAATCGGAAATGTTAAGAAGTAAGCAAAGGAAGTTAGTTTTAAAAAAAAAGGCTTTGGTTTATTGGTTCAGAAAAGTGACACTGAGAAAGTGAGAAGTTAGAAGTAAATATATGTTGCAGTTAAGAATAAAAGACATCATCTTATAATAATGATGATATCAATAAACGTGGTACGACTGTCCCATTTTGAACAGTCAATATTAAAAAAAGTTTTGGTAACAGGAATTAGCTAATATTTTTTAAGACGTGTGTCTCTATAGAGCAAGATATCGCTTGCGTTAAAAATTACTGAAATGTTTTTTTTTTGTATAAAACTCTTATTTAGAATTCTTCTAGCAGGGTGGTCCAAATTGTATCACCCTATCGGAAGGTGGTACAACTTTTGCCAAAGGCAATTGCAAAGTTTTGTCTAATATTTGTTTACTTATGTTTAGTTTTTAAAGGAATTCAAATTGAATTTAGGAGCACCGTAATACCCCAATTGGTCAACGGTAAGGGACTAAGCCACTCGCTTTGAAGTTCCTGGAACACAAATATCCTAAGCCTTCTATGGATAAATATCGTGAATGAACAAGGTAACATGCAATTGAATGGATGTTTAGAGCTGAAAATTTCTAATTAAAAATGGGTTCCATTCCAACTGGTACTGGACAGCTGGCGCAACAGTTGACATTTTGAGAAATAAGTAATTCCTTATGGCTCTTTGGAATATGGGGCTGACAGGCCTTTGACCGAATCGTCTTCAAGAAATATTGGACACAAATTCATGGAAGGTATTTATACAAATTAACATATTAATATGTATTACATTAATAATTACTTTTATTGTTTTTCAATTTGCATATCCTTTGCAGCACTTAATATGAATCCTCCGATCTTTAAACATATTACTTAACTATTTAACTCCAAATAAAATATAGTGTAATAATAATTATAATTATACATTCTGTTTGCCTGTCTGTCTGTCTGTCTGTATGCCAGTATGTATATATCAGCACCTACATCCTAAATTATTTGTAGTGTTTGTAGAATATTTCTAAGAGGAGAAATTGAAAGTTTTCTAAGCTCAAAAAATAACGGTACCTGCCATATAAACGTTTTGAAAAAGATTCTTTTTCTCGAAAACGGCTCCAAGGATTTTCTTGAAAAAAATTAGAAATGGTTTTTGTCTGACTGTCTTTCGTTCAGTTGCAAAAAAAAAATTGGCTCGATTAATAACGGTACATCCCATAGAACCGTTATTTTTACTTGCGATTATAGGTACTATAAGGCAAGTTATGAATTCGTGCAAAAAAAAAATTTGAGATAACAATCAAAAATGACATTACGGTGTCTGTTTGTCTGTCTGTCTGTCTGTCTGTATGTCAGTCTGTATGTATCAGCACCTAAAGCCTAAAAGGCTTAACCAATTTACTTTAAATTTAATATTTGAAAACCTAGACAATTTTTTTTTATTTTTTGTACATAAACTGCAAACAATTAAGCACTTAAAAATGGCCTTCTTCAAATTTGTAAAATACTTTTTTATAAAAAATATTAAGTAAACATCGATTTATTAAAAAACCGCTCTAACGATTTTGGAATTTTTTTTTTTTTAAACTTATATTTAAGCAACAAAATTTTCTGCATACATTAATTTTGGCTTGAATCAAAAAATAAAAAAAAAATGAAAAAAAGGAGTTTTTAGCACTTTTGTGAAAAATTCATATGATCCTTTATGTTAAAAAAAAACTAAATTAAATTTTATTTTCGTGGCAACTTGCCACAAGAACAAATAGGTGCAACCTAGTCGTGCACCACAACAACAAGTTCGTGCGATCTAAACTTTCGATTTAAACTTTTTTTTAGAAAGATCTAGAACTTAATCAGATTTCAATACCAAGATTTTGCAAAAAGGCTTAGTTTTAATTTTAATTATTTTTGTATTTTTTTTTTTTGTAAATTCAATATTTGGAAAACGGTTTGACTAAAATATTTTATTTTTTCTTGATTAAATGCAAACAATTGAGCTCTTAAAATTGTTTTTCTTCAAGTTTGTGAAAAAACTTTTTATAAAAATTAGTCAGTAGGTAAACATGGATTTATATAAAAATCGATTTAATTTTTTTTTATTTAAATTTATATTTACATAGTAAAATTTTTTGCATATGCTTTGATTTGTTTTTAAATCTGTATAAAATAGGTACCTATTTACCGTTTTAACAATTTCTATAACTTTTTTCGTACCTACCTACCTTTATTTCTCGTTTACTCTTTTTTAATTTGTTTTAATTGAATTTAATTTTTTGTGCTAAACCCGAGTGCAACTTTCCACAGGAGAGCTAATTCGTGCGACCCAGTCGTGCTCTTTATTTTTGATGTAACTATAATTTTGATTTTTACTTTTCTACGTTTTTAACAGTTATTTATAGGTATACCTATTGACTTTTGATCATATTTTCATTGTAATCTTTGAAATTTAATAATTCATATATGTAAATAAATATGTAAAATATTAAATTGTATAATAGTAATCCCAATTTATTCAAGTGATATAATATAAAAAATGCATTGTGCAAATAATTTTGCAAACGACTGTAAATGTATTTGATATGGCATCCACATCATAAAACAAACAAAACACACAGGAATGTTGTTTTTCTATATATGTGAAATTGAAATTTACACATCTCACTTCGACGATAGTGTCCCTGAACTCTTTTTTGTTAACAATTTATGTAGGAATTCAGATGTTTGGAACAAAAGATAACAGCATACTCACCTCTACCTAACCTACCAAACAAATCATATCATAAGCATCCTCCAAGGACACATTATACGCCTTACCACAAGCTCATTTATCTATTGTTTCCTGTTTCACACACAAACTTAGACAGGGAATAATAAAAACGACTTCGGCATTATGGTTATATGGATAAGAAAATATTTCGACAAATAACCGTAAAATCCACGAAAACAAAGAAAAAGAAGAAGTTTATGGGAACTTATCTTTACTTCACATATGCCAAGGACATGCTGTACTGTAAGACCTTGTTTTATATTATTGATGATGTAGAGTGCGGTTAAATTTTGTTCAGATTTAGGTACTAACTTTATTTTTGATAAAAAATATAATCTTAATCTTTGCTGCCGTTATTTTTTTTTTCTTCGAGCTCGTGACTGGTGCTGGAACAGGTGATATATAACGTTTTCTTGTGTCTTATACTGTGAAGAAACAAGAACACTCGTACCTCCAAGCCATGTTCACACGTTGCAACTAAATAAATGTACTCATAGCAGTTAAATATTCCAAATGGTACTCAAGCTCTTTCAACTTACAAATGCCACTTTTGTTTAGTTGGTTAGCATGTTTGCACCAGGAGACGATAATTCCTTAAAATGAAAAAAAAAAAACCGAACTCAAGTCGTGATTTTTATGGTGAAACTTGATACTGCGGGCCATGTGGGCGCTCCCAAACTCCATCAAAGCCTGTAGCAATTACCAAAATCTAGGGCATGTGTTGCCCCAACACCGAAAACGCATGTTTGTTTAGAAACCTGCAAATGTCAAAGTGTATAACGGGTTGGATGGGAGTGCCCGTGTGATATACGCGAATATTAACTAAATGTATCTTTGAAATTGTTCCAACAAAAGAAATCCAAAGAGAAAAAAAACATTTAAGTGTAATCTTCGAACACCTGCTCCGTGCAATAAGTTCCCCTGATGATGGGGCCGTGTGGAACACCTTCTTTTTAAGCTGAAGGAGTGTGAAGGAGCCCCATCAATTGATATCTCTAGTAAATAAATAAAACTTTAATGGACTTGCGACGACGACGACGACGATGGTGGAAGACGCATTTATGAGCGCCACTGCGCAACCCACGACGTCGACGGTAATGGAAGTGCTGCATGCAATCGTGAGCACTTGAGGTTGCATAAGGTTAGGTACAAAAGATCTCTGAGGATTCGTAGAACTAGTGGTAACCAAGGTGCAAGTGCGAACTCTATTAGTTTTTGAGGGCATCGAAGAATGATTTATGGTGGCAAGGTGGCGTGGCTTGTAATCGAATTGTGTGAACGGAGATAAACTTGTGAGCTGTAAAATGAGAAAGGTTGTTAGAGGGTTGGGTGGGGGTAAGTGTAGGTTTTGCTTTTAAATAAAGTAGAACGAGGTGTTTCGAGCTGATAAGAATATGTTTTTTTTTTTTATGGGAGAACAATTTGGCTGTATTTATTTATGGAGGTGATGGGTTAACGACTTTTTTCCCATCGGATATTTTATTTTGGTTGTTTGTCAAATTTCTTAACTTCGCATACCTACGACAATAAAGTAGGTATCCGCTCAAAGAATAAGGACATAAAATTGAACATTATTTTTCAAATATTTACTCTTCAATAAAATTTAACAGTATTGCTAGCAATGATTATAGAGTTTTCAGTCGACTGAACCAACAACAAAAAATGTACGAGAAACACCAAACTCAATTATTAGATGTTTTTTTTTTTGATTTTCAAGCAGAACTGAAAAATACATATATAAGGAAGTTCTAAACAACTCCATTTTCCTTAAACTTTAGCTACAGAACGGTGTATATTCGAATCGTAATTTTTTTTTCCAGCGACTGCCAACTAGTAAACCCTCGACCCTGGGCATGATGTGTATGATATGAGAAATTATCAAGAAGCGTTCAGTATTGAAAGGGATTACTAATAGAGACTTTAATGTTAAAATTAAAAGACTTCCGATGATACTATGATTGTGTATACAATATGAAATCATTCGAATGGCCGTATTGGGGTATCAATGGGTGATGGGAATCCTAGGCATTGGTGTCTTAAGGAAATCCCAGAAGATAAAGGTCTTAGTCGCACGATAAATGAAGCTCTACTTAACGTTACATCTGCGTGAAATAACTGTGGCCTTAAATAGAACATGCAGAATTTTGCTTCGGGCAGAAGTCGTGAAAGGTTATATCAATGAGATCTATGTTTTTGAAGAAGTTCGACCTGATGCAGATACATTGTGAATTGATGTTAAACCTTATTTGGACCGCCTTCTTTTCTTCATGCCTCCACTTACCAAACTCAAATGTTGGGGACACAAGTAGTCCGCCCAGGTACAGTATGACTCCTCGGGACATAAGTCCAAAATTCTTCTTTTTTTGACTATTGTGCTACTTTGGTGGGACACAATTAAAAAAATCGATTTTGAACTTACGTCCCACCAAAATGGTACATAAATAAAAAAAAAAGAATTTTGGACTTTTATCCCGAAGAGCTATATTCCTGCGTCTGTTTTCGCACCACCGATATTGTGATTGATAAGAAAGATGTCGAGTTTAAAAACAACTATAAATATACCCCATAGTCTTTCAAATTAACTTCGGGAAATGGACTTTAGAAACCGCTATTTATTCAGCTGCATTTAATCATATACGATAATAAAGTATTATGATTAAATGTATCCAAATAAATGTCAGAAACGGTGGACGACAACATTCACTTCGCTGGTTTGTAAAGATAATTAATATGGCTTCCTCTTCTTCTTCTTTTACTTCCTCTTCCTATTCTTCTTCTTCTTTGATGACGACGCTTCTTCTTCTTCTTTTTCTTCTTTTCGTCTTCTTCTTCTAGTTCTTGTTCTTCTACTTCTTCTCTTTCTTTTCTAATTTTTTTTGACTTCCTTTTTTTCTTCACCTACTGTTGATTCTCTTTCTTTTATAATACCCACCACTTCATCCAATAGTTCCTCTTACAAATTCACCTGAGATCAAAATCTGGTCTGGAATATGCGGGACAGTGTTGTATTAGCTTTCCCTGCTTTAAACACCACCAGTTCATCAAAAAAAAAAAAAAAAACTTGTGTAAATGAATTAAATATTTAACCAAAATAAATCTATAAAAAAAAGAAATAAAACGAAGATATATTTATAATATACAACCTCCATCGTATAAATCCACCCAATTTCGTTTTTATTTTAGTTAAGTGCACCTCCAGGAAGGATATTCTTTTCCACTCCCAGTTCACCATCAGACAGCTGACACCACTTATTTGTGTTGCCATTTATATACACGGGCAAAGGAGCGTGCTCCATTTCGGACACTAAACCACAATTTCCTGTAGCACGAAGCTCCATCCGGAAGGTACACCGACACCGAAACCGACAACAACGTCGACGAAGACTGCAATGACTTTGTACTCAGCTCGATGCGGCGCGCGGAGTCTTCCATCTCATTTAAATTGCCCACTATCTTCCGAAACAGAATTTCCATCTTCCTTTGGTTGGCCCTTGGAATAGAAGCATATATAAGCAAGCGAGCGAGCACGGAAAGACCATGAAAAGTTGTCCGTTACCTTCGTGTGGGAGTCTTTCGTCTAGAGAGTGACTAAAACTCGCTCCGCTGTGTGCCGTTCATCGTCGTCGACTTCGCAAAGTTGAATTTCGATTTGAAGATCCTATCGCGCGGATGTTTAATTTCTTGATAGTCACGAATCTGTCGTTTGTTGTGTTTTGTGTTGCTTTTTAGATACTTTTTTATCTTTTACGTCTTGTTGGTTATTTAGTTTATTTTATTTTGTTTTTGCTTTCAAAGAGTTTTCGGAAGTTTAAGTTGCAAACTAATAATCAAAGCAAATAGTTTATCCACCGGTTCCATCTTACTCTGTTTTAGGAGAACTCTCCCCATACACAAAATATTTATATAGATAGACTTATAGATACTTCTTGGTTTTGTGATTTTCCGCTCATGCAAAAATCTCATAAAACTAATTTTTGTCTTCCCGAACTCTGTAGGTACACATGCAATGAACCCGGGAATGGTGTTGCTGCTATAATGGGTTCTCGCCACATCGTTCTTCCAGTCACAAAATTAGAAGAGCCCGCGTGGCGCGTACATAGGCGGCTGGAGCGGTGTTGACATTGGCTGGGCTTTGGATTTACCAGAGGTACCCTCCAGCTCCAACCTGGGATTCCCTGTGACTCCCAATAATTTTATGCTAATCTCATTTCGCGTATAAAATAATGATGACTCAAAGTCAGGCCATAATGTGCTTTTTGGGTCTTTTTACTGTTTGGCTGGGATAAAGAAAGAGTGTATCAGCGAGTGTTAGTCTGTCTGACTTTGTCCCATCTAACTCCAACACAATATGGTGGAGGATTGTATATCTAGATGCGGCTGCAATAAATTGCATTTGGCAAAAATCGTGACCAGAAAATGTTAGAGAGCAACCAGATACTACTCCAAGTGGGAGATGAGACCGAGACACATGCATCAGGAGGAGAGTATAGCTCCTATAGAGGAACCTCAAATTTTATTGTCGCACTTGGAATTTATGTTGTTCTGAGTTTTTGGTTATATGGTTGGTTCTTTTGTTGTCAGATATTTTTTTTTCTTTATTTTGGTTGGATTTATTGTTATTATGTTTGTTTCGTGGGATCTATGGGTAGATTATATTTTTCGAGGGGTAATGCGACAAGATTTAGCTACCTTAGAAGAGTGCTTCACAGATTCAGCGCATAGATGAATACGGTTGGGGATTAAATCTTGTTTTTTATGCATTTGGCACAAGAAGGTATATGCTGCTGGTTTGATGACACATTTTATGTGCGTTGCTTTATTATGATAATTATTTTTTTTTTTTCGGTTACAAAATAAAATAAAGTTATGATGGCATTAAGATTTTAATAATAGGTATAAAGTTAAAGGTTAAATGAGATTTGGGATCAGATGAATATTTATTTAGATCAATTATTTAAGAAGCAATCATGAAGTAGGTTTATGTCATAGAATAGGGCATCGAGTTTAATGATTTGTATGGAAAGGGACTCTTCCGGGGTTATGGGAAACATATGGACAGGCAGTATTTGCACTCCAACAAAATTTAGTATGTAATGATGTAGTTTAAAATGCTATAAGAACAAAACAAACTATATGCCAAAAATAAAACACTATTGCGTCTGAACCGGTCTGGGGGAGTTTGGGTTCTGTATACCTAGAAGAGTTTGACTTTTATAAGAACGGAAATGTATACAAACTTATACCTTGGTAAGTTATAAAACTAACTCTTCGAAAGAATTTAGAACGAGTGCAACGGTTTTTTGCTGGTGTAGTTTTTTTTGACATTAAGAATTCAAGACAACTCTATTATCAAGAATAATCAGTCGAAAATATAGATGTTGTCAGGCAGATCCCCGAAGAAAACCTGAAGCCATTCGGTTGCGTAATTAGCCGAAAAGTTTTTGTACATCTTCTTTTCCAAAATACAGCTAGAGGAAGAGTAGAAGTTCTAATTCGGGCTTAGGAAAATAAAAGTTCTTTGATACAAATTTGGTGTCAGTCGTGGAGCTCTATTATCGAAATAACTTTCGTATCGAATAAATGTTCAAGCTCGAAAACTGTTGACAATATGCGTCATCAGAAAATATTTTAACTCAATACTTGAGAGTGAAGATTTATAAAAATTAGTATAAAAATTACTTACAATGTAAAAAAAAAAAAATATTAAAAAACAACACTTACAATATCGTGCCATATCTTTTTCCAAATCCAAGAACTCATTCTTTAATTTTGTGTTTAAATTTAGGTTTTAAAATGAAAAAATTTTGAAAAAAAATTCAATCTAAAAATTTTTGAAAATTGTTTAGGTTAAAATAATTTTTTTTTAATTTTGTGTAGTGATGTACTAAATTTAATTTAATTTTTCGATATTCTAATTAGTTTTAAGTTAAAAGCTAAAAATCAGAAAGGTGTAAGTGTTTTAGTTTTAATACATATATTATTTAATTATTGAAAATTACAAACAAATCTTGTTTCGGTATATATTATATTATATTCAGAAACTTCAAGAAACCAAACATATAACAACAGCTAAGTGCACATCACTCGGACTACTCAATGGAAGCCAGTAATGTACAATTTAAAGTCTGAAATCTGCTATGATCTCCATGATCTGATGGCTGTCATAGAATTCAGAATGGAATTTAAAAAACTATAGGAGGTATGACTAGGTATATTATCAGAAACATTTACAATGAGTGTCTTTCATTGTTGTAATGTATATATGTACCTTCAATGTTCCGAAGAAATAGCAAGTTAGATTCCTCTGAAAAAATGCATCCGTAATACTTCCAATATAAGTGGAATCATTGAGTTTATATACACATAGAAGAATCAATATGGTTTCAAACGCACCGAAGTAGATGTCGCTAAATGAGCATATCGAGTAATTATTATTTCCCTAATTCCCTGTAACGAAAAATACCCAAACCGAACCGATAAAATTTTGTCTGCATACATTTGTATTTTTTTTTTCTTTATTTCTCTTGCTTTTTAACTCAAGAATATAATTGCTACGAGCAAAGTTTGAAACTTACTTCGGACGAACAATAAGGTACAAAAATTCTTTCTGTATTTTCACACTACAAGAATGTCGAATGTTTTACCCCACTCGGTAAAAAAAACTTTTCTTAGGTAGCGTAAATGAAGCAGTGATTGTTCGTCAAAACTAATAGTTCATTAAAGTTAAAGAAAAATTGAAGATTCTTCAAGAATTAATCTATCGTCCCCAAAATCGCTTCTAAGTTTACGCAAATTCAAATTTATAATTGAAATGTGCGGAGCAACATAACAAAACAAACTATAAAACACATAAAGTCGAAAATTGTTAATTTTTTAACCGACTAAACAAAAAAACACATTCATTTGGTCTCATTTTCTTTTATTTGGTTCGAGCATATTTTTCTGAATACAAACTTATTGGCTTTGATTTTGTTCCACATCGCGTCGCAACAGTTAATTCAAAGCTATACACAACAAAAACCCCCAATCTTCATATCACAAAAAAAAAATCTCATTTAACAAACTACCAATCGAAAACAATTGCCAAAGTCAAAGTTAAATGGATTTGAAATCACTATTAGCTTAATAAAATATTTCCTTTTCTAAGAATTCCAATATAAAGTGAAGTAGGTAGTAGAATAGAAGAAGAAGAAGAATAAAACAACAATACTTGGAACAAACGACCCAGGCAAATTGCAAAATTATTCAAAGCACAAGGATCTTTCTCCAAAAGAAGGATACCAAATATCACTTTGAATTTCTTCTCATTTTCAGGTTTTAAACTAAACCAATTAAATCAATTTGAAATGTGTAAGCGTTTCTGTTTTTTTTTTTTTTTTTTAATTTAAATTTTGTTATACTAAATTTCAGGTTCGTTTTTGGCTTCTTTCGTTTCTTTGTTTCTCTAAATAAGTCAGTCCTTTGAAAGAGCAGCACGAGCAGGAGAAGCACATCTTAACTTAAATCGTTACCTCATCGGAAGTACAATAACACTGGCAGCAGCTTCTATATTTTAAGATGAATATATATATTTGTATATGTAACACAAAGGTTGTAACATAACTCCCCTTTAAATAACGAACAGAAAATCCTGTAACGAGAAATTCCGTTCCGATTAATCATTACAAATAATCCCGGTTTAATTGCACACGCTTGCTCTTTTCCTGTTATTTTTTTTTTCTTTCTCTACTTTCCTAGCGAAGCAGCCAACAGCTTGAAAAACAAAACATCTATCAACGGATCCTTGATCCCTGGGTTGAGTGTATGCTAGGAGACTGCTTTCAGTTTCGGTGGGCGGTATTTTTAAAAATTGAGCTTTATCCATCGCTTTTGCCAGGAAAGTTTCGATGATTATA
Source organism: Baccha elongata (assembly GCA_951217065.1). Classification (NCBI taxonomy): domain Eukaryota; kingdom Metazoa; phylum Arthropoda; class Insecta; order Diptera; family Syrphidae; genus Baccha; species Baccha elongata. Next base: position 2,987,705 of record OX578274.1, on the reverse strand, counting down.
AATTGAACTTTGATAAATGAATAGCCGTGGATATATATTTCACTTGGGCCATAGTTTTTTCAAAATATTCTGTAAATATTCGCAGAGATGTAAAGGGGGGAAATGCCTTAATGATGGGAAAAGTTGGTTCTTCATACTTGAAATTGCAACGTCATTCAATCTCCAAACTTAGGAAGTTATTTTATTGAAATAACTTCATAATGTTTGTACTGCGGCAAAAGAGCATGATATTTTAAAATTATATTCGTCGAATCGACGTTGATTTTTACAAAGCTATGTCTTAATTATTGTGTCCGATTATATACCATCTCGTCTTGTCATTTTTGTCATCCGTTTGGTCTTGTTGTCAACGAAAGTTTGTCGTCGTAATTAGTTGAATAGTCGAATTCGTATTTTTTTGTGTTACGTAATCTGTTGTGTTACAGTTTATCTGAATAATGGAAAAATTTTCAATATGATTATCATAAATACTTTGGAATAAATAATGCCACTCGTACAGACGCCAGCAATGCCATTCTCATTATTATTCAATTAAAAAAAAAATACATTAGCAAACAAAATAGGAAAGATTTGTAAATTTAGTTCATAAAACAATTGACACTCTCCAAAACAACATGAAAATTACACAGAAAGGCAAAACTCAATTACATGAAGTTTCATCAAAAATTAGTTGTATTTTTTCGAGAAAAATAAAATTATCAGTTTTTGGTAAAACAAAAACTTTAAAAATTCCTTTTTTTCAATTTTTTTTTCGTTGCAGTACTAATTTAGCAATAGTTTAAGAATTTTACATTTTGTTAAAATGGGTGTACTCTTTCAAAAGAGTCTTTTATGAGTGTGTGCTCACATACCGAAACTACCCATTCATCGATTTGAGCAACTTGACAGTTTGTGTTTTGACACTAATGTCGAATTCCTTGGATTTTTTCAGATTTGATCGGAAAAGTCGACTTTTTTTAATTCCCATGGATGTTGAAACAACAACGTTGTTTTTTTTTCTGTAATTGTCTGGTGTATATTTTATAGACGCGATCAAAACATTTCACTTTAGTTAACTTTATTAACATATTGCACTATTAACAACAAAATTCACACCCAATAGATTATTTTAAAATTATTTTATTTGGGAAATTAATATTAAAATAACCAAACTACATAATTAAAAGGCTCGTCTTACTGAAGAAATCAAATCTTATGTGTGCAAATACGTGTGAATCTTGCTATCAAATCAAGATTTAAGAAAAGTTGATATGAGGGGAAAAAAATCAATTTTTTCTTGTCCATGGATCATGTTTTTCGAAGAAAACGCAACTTTAGTCCGAAAAAATTGACTTTAGTCCGAAAAAAGTCGACTTTTTATTTCCAAGGAATTCGACATAACGTAACGATCACCCCAAACCAGTGTTACACAGAATTGTATATAACTGAGCCGACAACAAACCAAATCGTAGAATAATTTTTTTTAAGTGCGAAAGAGATAAAATTTTACTTCATGTATTCTTTTCGAAAAAAAAATATTACTGAAGAGGGCAGTCATACATTTCCATTTCACTGGTTTTCTCTTTTATCACTCAATTCCGAAATATTTGTAACCTACATGATTAATGTATTGTATTCTAAAGTGAACAGGAAAACTACTTTCTACATAAGTATATATGTTTACATTCAAACCTCTTCTTGTGTGATCTTTTATATTAATTTATGAAATACTGAAGGCCACTCTTTTCAACTCTGGTTAAATAAAAGAATTGGTTATTTTAATTGGTAAGTGTTTTTTTTTATGTGTTTATTTATTTTTGCCTTACAAATCTAACAAAGTTTTGTTTAGATTTTGAAACTTTATTTTTTTAGTGAAAATATAACAACAATAATGAAGACATTTTTTTTACCAAATCAAAAAAAGAATTCAACTGTAAGTTATGAAAATAATGTCTACAAACGAAGTAAAAAGCTTCTTTCTTAAAACGAAAGAAACCCACGTAAATTAAATATAAAGTTCATGAAAGTAATTTTAAAATGTCATAGTTTTATTTTCAAATTCAAAAGAAAATCTCGAAATAAAAACACAAGACTTGCGGTGCCAGTCAACCAACCAAGTAAAAAAAAAAAAAGAAAACTTCAAACTGTGAACAACTAAAATGCTTTTAACCCAAATCCGGTCTGAAAATACTTCAGACGGGTTGTATTTATGTTCCTACAATTATTTTCAACTTTAAGCGAAACTTCAATGAATCCGTGCTAACCCGCACCAATATACCTACTATATCTCAAGGACATATAATCATCACCATCATCATCATGAGCACGCAGAGAGGTGCAGGAATTTGAAAAAAAAAAAAAACTTTTGTCAAAGGTTAATTCCTAAATCGGATACACGAATGCCATTTGAATGTGAAAATTGAAAACTTTTTTTTTATTTTCAACTTGATTTCCTCTCTTCTTGCTTATTGCCGCCGTAGGCTGAAGCGACATGAGAACGGCAGCGGCGTCAAAAGTAATTAATTTAAGTGTACAAGGACAAAAAGAAATTAAAAAAAAAAAACAAAAATAAGTTGAAAACTTAATAGCTATGCGGTGTAGTGTGCTGGGAAAAAAGAACCAGCCCACTTTCCACACGGAAAATTTTCATTCGTTTTAATTAGGAAGCAGGATTCATGAACCGACATCATCATCATCAGCAACATCCTGAGCTTTCATTATATTCTTTGCTTTGTGCGGGAATACCACCTGAAGTGGCGCACATAAAACTTACATATGCATGTGTGGCTTGATTTGGTAAAGGAGCCAGCATCTTGCTCTAGAAAGGATTAGAAAAGCCTCCTCTGATGCTTTGCTGCGTTATAGTTGCGCCAAAAATATACTTATCCCCAAAAGGAAGGAGGCAAAGAATCCTTTCGGTATGAACGAGCATAGTCAAATAAAACAAATATACACATTCACGCTTGAGTAAATTTTCTGTTCTTACACGTATATTTGCAAGGATTAGAGGCACCAAAAGCTGGCTTGTCTGTGTGTTACCCAAAGAATTTGATGTAATTATTATTTATGTAAAAGTACACAGTGTGTAGAAAGCAATGGGATTCATTTTGAAAAGGACTCCTTTCTCTTTATAAGTTTTTGGTGCTGCTCTTAAGTGGTCTGGTATGCCAAATATGGATGTTGGTATATTATGAAGTTCGTGTTTGAAAAGGTCCTTGGCCACCTGGAGAGCTTATGATGCCAAACGAATCTCCAAATGAAGAAATGGAATATACAACATGATGCAAAATGAAGATATGGATATAAAGAAGAGAACTCATAATGTACCTACACCATGCTGTGTGGTTTCAATCATATTTTGTGGTTGAGCTTTATTTTGATATCATTGTCCAAAATTTCATAGTATACATGTTAGATTCAAATGAATTTCTTAAATAACTCTGAATGATGTGAACAATTTTGATTCTTGAAACTAAATTCCATATAGAGAGATAGATATGTTATACAGAACATCCTCAATAAAAGTAACCTTTGGTAAGGAGGGCAATACTTTGGTGAAAGCAGTTTCGAAATTCTTACCGTTATGGACGGATTTTAATTGCAACATGTAAAAAAGTGTGAGTGAGTAAAAGTAGCTTCCCATCCATGATATCTTATTAAGTTTTTTTTTCCATTGATATGGACAATTCATATACAACGATTTCTTAGTATTGTTTATTCTCGTGGTAAATATAATTGTTGTTTTTGAAGTATTTAATTCTTTTTTTAAATTGACTATTATAACAGACTCAATCAACGTAATTTCTTGAATTTTGAATCGGTTGTTTTTATCGAGAGCATACTGTATATACTTTTTTGACGAGAGATAGAAAAATTTTATAGAAACTGTCACTATCAGGTCAAAACTTAATAAATTTTTATTTTAAGGAAAGCTTTTACATTTTTAATTTATTTCAGAGAATTACGAAGGTAAATGTATTTAAAATGTGAATTCATTGGCTGCAGAATTTTAAAAATGAATTAAATATGAAAATTAAATTATTTAAAGTGCGCTGGTATATAGTATTACACTTTGATTAAACATTCTCTGTTTTTAATAAGTATGCTCCATGTAAGGTATCTACTTAAGTTTTATACATTATTTTGAATGAGAGATATTTTTCATGGAACCCCTTTAATGAACTTGTTTTTTTCTGATTTTTCATAAAATTTACATATACATACAGTGTTGTATGTTATTAAACTTTCTTAAAGATCGAAGCTATAATTTTCAAATTTGAAGATAAATATATAGTTTGATATTTGACCTAACTTTCTTTTGATAAATAAATGGGTGGCATATAAACATTATCCTCTGGCTAGCCTAGACGCCAGACTGATAATATAGTTGCCGATTTACGTGTTGCCGAATGGCTATAGAACAGTATACTAAAACATTATGTTTAATAAGATTGAAAACATAGTTTTTTTTAATTTAAGTGTTTTTTTAACGCCTTCTTTATTTATTTTCAGTATTAGGTTTCCTTTATGGTATAAGTCTCTTCATCATAAAAATCACTTCAAGTGATAGAGGAGCCAAAAGTGCTAATGTAATAGCTTGCTTACACCAAAACGAGTGTCAGCAATTTCGATAAGGGTCAATATCCAACTCAATCCGACGGGGTATGTGCCGAAAAAAAGCGGTGCAGGGAAATAAGTCCTCCCGGAAACCAAGTCCACCGAGGGACTAAGTTCCCACTTAGTGGGAAATAAATCCACATTGTTGATGTGGACTTGTATCCCATGCAAAGGGGGAACGTACTCCACTTTCTTATGGGAACTTAGTACACACTTCGAAACATGAAGTGAGAACTAATTTTCAACAGCAACATATAAACGAAGAGCTTTAAATTACATAGGTTTCAGATCCTTTTAACTTATTCTTAAGCTTATCTTGATGATAACGTTAGTACCTACTAAAAAAAATATCAGTTTTTCTTTGATTCCGAGGGATTAAGTTCCCACTTAGTGATCCTGTAATCAAATATTCAAAGCAGTTCATTTTGAAGTTATGTTTACATGATTCTGAAAAATCGCGCAATTTTTCTTTTATTATTTTCTGTATCATGTTAACTTAATTTCAAAATGAACTGCTTTGAATATTTAATTACAGGATATCTAAGTGGGAACTTAATCCCTCGGTGGACTTGGTTCCCGGGGACTTATATCCCTGCACCAAAATAAGCAAGGTAGAATAGCGCCAAACGTGGAGTATATACTCGTTATTACGTTTTTGATAACGATCGCTAAATATTTAGTCCTGAAACTGGCGATGAAAAAATTACCAGTGAATAAACCTTTAAGAAGACCCTTGGAGATTATTTGATGAATCAAATTTGTTTCTCCATTTGAGTTTCTCTTTAAAAATGTAGATTTAGATAATTCTTTTTTATATCAGGTTTACTGCAATATACGCTTAATGCACTAATTAATTATTACGTTATAGATACCGACTTCGTTATGATTAATAAAAATGCTTTTTTGAGAATAATTCCTTATCTTAAGCATTCTTAATTTCCTTGTTAATGATAAAATATATACAAAATAAATAGGAAATATAACTTTGTTCCCAACTGAATAGAAACAAAATAATTAACAAATCCCGTCGTTATCAATCAACCTTGTAGGTATTACTTCCTTAAAATCTCTGTGGAATACTTTAAAAAGTCTCTAATAGAATACCTCAGACAAATGTAAGAAGCTTTCTTAATCATAGAGTAAACCCTTCAACTTGTATTACCTTTTATAAAATAGTACACACGTCTCTGTTTTTCTTTCATTTCATATTTGTAGACTTTCATTAAAAAAAAAATGTCTGAAAAGACTGAAGAGTAAAGCAAACCACTGAAAGCAAACAGTAATTAAAGAAAACTTTTGCCAAACATTCAAACGAAAAATAAAATTGAAATTTCGACGGCACCACGTCATAAAGAAAACCACCAAAGACCAAAGCCCGTAGAGTCAGGAATAGCAGCAGCAGCTTATCCAAACCAAATTAACCCAAGTCGAACAAAGTCAAAACCTACCTAAGGTATTCCTTTCCTATTAAGAACAAGGGAATAAAAGTGAAACCGCAGACTTGTCGAAGAAGTCCGACTTCAGTATCAAACAAAAAAATACCAAAACCAAATGAAAAAGAAGAATTAAAAGAAAACATTGCGGAATGCCGAAAAAAAGAAAAAAAATGTCCTTAAGATTTCCTCCTTCAGTTGTAAAGAGAAAAGAATTCAACTCCTGAAACTCTGTAGAACGTTGAAATTCCTCTATTTATACACAACTCCCAAGGCTGACTTAAAAGGACAAACTAACGACGACGATGGCGATGGCGATGACGACGACATGGGTAATTAAAAACTTTTATTCGCTTTTTAAACTAACAAGAGAAAACTACACAAAGTCCTTCCCTTATTTGGATTCTTTTTCACATCATACTTTCTTCCTTTAGGTATTTTTTTTTTCATGACTATTTTTGCAGGTTTCTTACCGTCATTCCTTGGTTACCAAGGTATTTCTTTATTTTTTTTTCCAACATTGTATATTTAGACACAAAAATATTTCAGGCTTTGAATAAATCCATCCTTCTCGGCATAATAATGATGGAAAACCGAATCCTGTTTTTTTTTTTTGTTTTATTTTATTTCACCTCGACCTATTCTTCTGTTTCTAATTTTATCCTTCGAATTTGTCTTTTGAGTTTCTTTATTTTGAAAATGCTTGAGGTAAAGTTAACTTATTCCTGGTCAAAGGAAAGCAATAATTTGCTTCGAAATTGCATGGACGAACGCTAGGATATTTCTTTTCTTTTTGAAATTGTATTTCAGTTCCTCGAAAGATGGCGTTTTAATCTGTTCGTGCTCGTAATTAGCTCAATTAAATTAACACAAAGAGCTTTGGAAAGAAATGTTGCTGTTCCGTTGCCAAAGCGCAATGGAATTATTATTCTGGGAATTTAAAACAATTTTTTTACTTATTAAAGTTACACTTCAAGGACTTGTATTTAATTAAAAGAGCGTGCTTTTCAACACATTCTTGTGAATAAAGAAAATTAATTAATTAATTATATAGCTCAATTACTAAGCCCGCTATTGAAATTTTTCACCACTTTTAATCTCCTTGATATAAGAACAATATAGCATTAGAATATATCCGGGGGTGGATTAGGGTCGATTGCCACTGTGGGCCGAACAATAATAAAACTTAAAAATATAATATTTGCCGTTTAAGAATTTGCCGAGAACTTACATGAAAAAAAGAACTCAATATGTTTTATTGTTGTGTTGTAGGATTTCAATATTTTTTTGTTTTAATGATAAAAGAATCTTTATTCTATAGCTCAATATTTAAACAGATATAAACACAAACGGTATTAGAATTTTATAAAAGTTATAAAAGTGTAAATATTTATTCAGTGAATAAATATTTATTCAGTGAATAAACGGAAAACTTTAAAATTATTTCTATGTTTGTCGAACTACAAAATGTCAAACTTATAACTTGCTGATGACAGTTCATTTTGAACACTCCTCAAATGTCAACATTAAAATTGAAATACTATATATATATACGTATCTTGTGCCAAATTATTTGCTTGCTCATGACAGTTTTCACTAAATTCTCAGCAAATGTCACTATTGGATTTGTAATAATATGTCAAACTGTTGCAGTCCTTATATAAATGTCAAATTTATTGTTTTTGGAAATTCAATTTTTACAAATCCGTCAGTCTACAAAGTGTCAAATTTATTATCAGTCAGTCGAACTAATAAAAATAAACAAAACAATTCGTGTAGTTCCAATTTTTCCCTTGAATGTGTAGGGGGGGGGCATGTACTCGCAATAAAAAATCTCCGGTGATCAAAGTGCCGCGGGGTCTGGGAGCGTGGTTAATAGGGATCTTCTCACGGTTGCATCAGCATATCTCGAAAGTCCGTCTGTCTGTGCGGATGTGCGTATGTGCGTATGTGCGTATGTGCGGATGTGCGGATGTTCGGTTGTATGTTCATTGTTCACGGCCTAAACGGTTGAACGGATTTTTTTCCTAGAGGAAAAATTCGAATTTTCGTTTTAGCCCGGCTATAAAGGGTACCTCCCATATAACGGTTTTAGTTTTTAAAATTTTTCTCGAAAACTGCTCTAACGATTTTGATGAAACTTACTGTACGTTATAAATTGAAGTAGTAGAATTCGTAAGTTGAACAGTTGAAAACCCATAAAAACGTGTGTCCTTTGAATTTCTTTGAATTTGCAGGTGTATTTTTACATCCAACTAGACAGCAAACACTTCCAACTTATTTACTTTTTTGTATGAATTTTTTTGTAACTTTTTAATTTATTTGAAAGAAATTACTCAGAACCTCGTTGTTATTTGACGTTTAAAATTTAAAAAAAAATTATAAAAAGTATTATTTTTTTCGGCGTTGAGTGCTGATCAAAAAGAAAAAGCTCTTTAACATGAACTTTTAATTCAAATGTCAAAATTCATTAATTTTTATTTGAAATTTTAAATGACTTGCTTTTTCTATTTTAGTTATATTTTTGTTATATTTTTGTTAAATAGAAAAATATCGATAGGAAAAGAATCTTGGAATACAATCTTCTAAGACTCTCGCAATAAGGCCCTTAACTTCTTCTCTTTTCGGGAACTATCCGCAGTGGAATTGTTGTAATCTTACTTCACGGAGTAAGGATAGTTTAAAAAAACACGTTATTTTTCGCTTGAGCTTTGAGATTCCAACGTGAATCTTGAGCCATGGATAGGTAGGTACTGGAACTGGATCCACCTAAAATTATATGCCTACAAAATTTCTTCAAATCCACTTCTCATAGTCTTTCCTGTATTATATCTACTTTAAGTGGGCGAAATTTCAATTTAATAGGATAAAAGATTTTCTTTAAACAAATAATAGCAACCAGATTTGAGAATAAACAATTTCTAAAACTCCCCTAAAGTCTTTCATTTGAATTGTCATTTGGTACAAAGGACATTTTGTAACCACCATCATTCCCAAACCCACCACAAACCATTCATCTCTCTTAAATGTCAATAAAAACAAAAATATAACAAGTAATCTCATCTTGAAGATACATTTTATACAATAATAATAACACTCAACCCACGGGACCTATGTTCATATTCCACTTGAACATAAAACGTTCCACTTCATGCATTATGCCCTGTACTTCTGTTATTATCCTGTTGAAAGGAGCATACAAAAAAAAAATCTATTTCCACACACATAATTACATTTGCAGGAGAAAACTTTTGCATTTAGCCATCATTCTGTTGTATATTCATTCCTCGACCCTCTCCCATTCCATGCCAAATGTTAATGCAATGTAATAAACAATAAAACAGGGTGAAGTATTACATCAAAATGGAATTGAGGGATATCCGCCAGAAGAACCCCACCCCATCCCCTTTTGCATTAAATATATCAGAAAAAGGAGAAATTATACGCCCGGCCCTTCTTTAATAAAACAACAATATGGTAAATCCTTAAAACTGATCCATTTGCTAATTTAATTTTTGTTTAATATCCTTTACGGTAGCAAGGATGTCTGATGTGTCTTTCTGTCTATAATGTCGGTATCATCGAAATGACAGCGCGCCGCAGCTGCGAGATAAGGAATTTTATTACATAGTTTGGTTGGAGCTTATTTCTTTTTTTTTTCGGGGTCCTTGCATATACGGGATTGAGAGGTGTGGGCCCGTGCTCCGATTGTGTATATGTATAAGACACATCACATTTAATATTATTATCCTTACACTTTTGCCAGTAATAACCATAAAGTTTCCACTTATCCTTTATCTTTATGACAGAATTTCGTACGTATAAATATAAAGTGTATAATATTCTGGATACATTTTGCTGCTGATGCAATGAAGTCTTACTACTGGAAAAGTAGGTGCAGTCCTAGCCTATACCAGTCATCAGTTATAGTATATGCAACGCTCCTGCGGAGTTCGGATAATGATGATGATTATGTTGAGTTTGGTTACCATGCTTGCTCTCCTTTCGCGGTAGATGGCGAGGAACTACTGTCGGTTGGCCTACCTTGCCTTGGTTGTCTTTTTCTGCGTGAGGTGGTGCGCTTGTTTCTGAAAGGATTATTTTATATCTTGCTCGTAAAAAACGGATCACCATCAACAACATCCGAAACAACAAGAATGACGTTTGTTTAAGCATCATGGAGATAAGCATACGTACATTAATGGAATAGTTGGTGGAATCTAAAACAAATCGGTAATTGTATAAAGGTTTTCTCGTAGTTATAACAAACGTTAAACCAGTAAATGAAAACCAGATAAACTTAACTTTTGTAGATGATGATTTCTTTTCCAAATTCGAATAAGATTAAAGGTAATATTCTTTGAATTAAATTTTTATTTTAACACCGATAGGAAACACAAAGTTGTTACATGATCACACACCGGCATAGATTTCAGGTACTCTGAAGTATCTAAGGGTTTTCCATATCAGATCTTGTGTTTGTGTATTGAATGCCCTAAAATTGTCGAAGCAGTTCAATACCCGGAATGTGTCATAAAATAAACGGTAATGATTGCAGATTCAGATTTCACCCGTATTACCTTGTAAATTGATAGAAGGTAACCATTGCGATACTGATTAGGAGAATCTGGAGCTATCTTCTACTGTAACGTCGCGGACTTTATCGTTGCGCCGTTGTTAGGTTCTGCAACTAAAAAACATTATAGCCTGAGTAACTGTTAATTGAAATTAATTCAGAACGCTTTAACTTTTCACATCCCGTTAAGAATTTTGTCGTAGTTTTCAAGAAGTTATGATCTTTATTATTGCTATAGTCTGTCCACTAAAAATTGGCAGTACAGGAAAGATAGGGATGTTTGTCTCTCATTCGCACTTCTTTGCTTTCCATAAGGTTATCTTCTTTCAAAAGCTCTAACAGGGTTGCCGTAGTAAGCATTTTGAATTGGAAAAAAAAACTGAAAAAATATGATGTAGGGTTACCTTTCTTCTTTTTTAATTAAAATTATTTTCTTAATTTTTATTTATAAAAATGAAATGAAATTTATCTTTTTCCACACCAACAAGAGGTAAGATAGTAGGCGCGTTTTTGAAGGGTATCCCCAGTAGGCCTAATCCCTTTTAAATAAAAAACAAACAAAAAATAAAGAATTTATTCATAAAGATTAATATAACAAGCAAAATAAATAAACAAGCATAACAAAAATAAATATAAATTCATCTATTAAATAAAAATATGTACATTTATATATAAGTAAAGGTATTTTTATCACTTGAGAAGTTACTGCTGCTGTTGCTGCTCTCTTCATCTAGATTTATTATAAGGCTTTCTACAGCGTTTTCCGAAAAAACGTCCATTTCCCACATTTTCGGCTCAATTACCCGCTCGACGTGTTGGACACACCGGTGCCATTTCTCACTAATCACAAAAATAGGTACACGAAACATCAATACCGACCGCCCGCGCGCTTTAAAAATCAACGCAAATAAGAAAAAATATACATGAAATATCAACCGACCGACCAGCACGAGAATCTACGCAAATAAATTCTTTAAAGACAACAGCTTACCTACATTTTTGTAACTGCATTTTAAGATTTTCCCCACATAAAAAACACAAACATGATCAACAAAAACACTTTTGTACTAGTAATATGCTCATCTCAATATCTCATTATCATTTCATCAATAAAAGGTATTTTTTTAAGCTCTAAAATCAAAAGTTCCTCAACAGAAACTCAATATAAAAAAATACGAACCGAGTTACGAAATTGACAAAGGTATCTCTGTTCGAATGGATGTTAAAAGAGGGTTGAAATGCATTAGCCAATCAGTGTCAGTGCGTATTCAACTGTACGCTAGGCAGGTCGTTGTGGGATCTATGTCGGATGCAATCGAAAAATCATTGGCGGGTAAACATTTTTTAAATGGGGTTTCTTTCAATTCAGTATGGTGCACAAATAAGGCGCGCTACTGATTTTGAAAAAGCTTCCCCATAAGGCCTGTACTGCCAATTTATAGAGGACAAACTATAATAAACGAATGAAAGCGAGGGGTTTGTCACTAGCCAGTGTAGTGGTTCAATGATTGCAATATTTCAAATGACTTCATATGATTTCAGGTGATTTCAAGCAGTATTTAAATCCATTTAAAAATTGCATTGATTTCAAATAAATTTACTGATTTCAAATGATTGCACATTAATTCGAGTGATTTCATTTTGATTTCAATTCGTGATTTCATTAAGGCACTTTTGATTGCAAGAAATTATTTGAAATCGATCACCAACATTTTTTTTAATTTCATCACTTGAAATAGTGATTGCATCTGATTTTAACGAGATTGTAAATGATTGCAAGTATAGGTGGTTAGATGATTTCATTCGTGTCAAACCCCTCGAACGAAAGTCATAAGCATTTCTTCATCTATGAGCCTCAATTTCAAAGATAGTTGCATCCTCCCATTAATGTTTGTATGTCTCAGTTCAAAAATAGCCTGGGTTTGCATCAGCAGCCGGTGTTGATTTTTCTTCCAACTCCCGATACAATGCTTTCTATTTGCTTTAAGTAGAGCAGAATTGTTTTAGTTTCTTTCTTGCAACTTCTTAAGATGTAAATCTGGGCACATTGACCATAGCTTTGAAAACCCTTTTTTAGCAAGCCTTCATTGCTTTCACTTTGGAAGGGTCCGTCTATGCAGTTCCCATTTGGATTTCGATTTCACTTTCTGAAGCCAAATTTCGATGTATAGTGAATTAAACATATTTTGAACATTAAACTTTTCATTCGCAAGTATGTTGATCTCCCAGTATTACTTTGCAATCTTCATGAAACTGGCAGCTTCGTAAAACTAGTTACTAAAAGTAATTTAAAATAGTTTATTCACTGTTAGTGATTGTTGATTGTTGTCCTCATTTGCAACAAATTTCGGTTCTCAAACAAAAATACATTCTTTGAGTTATTTCAATATAGGGAGCACACGCACTGACCATATAATATAGCAAAGATACAACCATAAGAAACTCTTCCGCAAGAATGATACCAATTCCGATATCACCTTGTTCAACTATGAAACTTTGTAATAAAACATCTTGTATGTTTCGTTCTCACATCATTAAGACACACTGTTTCCAGTATTTCGAGTATTTCTTTGGGGTCTAGTCGCCTTCACTTCATCATCTCTTCCAGCTCGTAATCGTAACTTACCGTTTCATGCTTCTGAAGTTTTACTTCTCCACGCATAACTCAGAACTTTACTTTGCTAGCATCCGGAATCCGTTATAGCTCTGATCCGATCATTTCTGATCGGTTCAATATCAGTACCGTGCATAATTATGGTAGCGTCTGGTGGGGGTAGAGTTTCTTGTGGCTTCGTTAAGTGTTTCTATAATGCTCAAAATTTTGACCTTGAACCAGGCCAGCTTACCTCAGTCTTAAATGAAAAGCTTATCACCGAACATGTACAGGTTTATATATGTCGAAGCATAGCTGTCCTCTTAAAAGACTTAAAAGTTTTCATTTTGCATGCTATTATGGAGGGATGTCCCAGGAGAAAACACTCTTCTTCGCTGCTATTGTCATGGCACGTGACATAATTAGAGAGCAGAATAACTCGTGCGGTCTGAGTGTTAAGGTGTTTTCGTTATGAGTGTATTTCTTCTTGTTCGATGTAGATACCTATGTATGTAGTACCGTTTTTGTTTGCTTCATTCTTCCAGCTAATGAATAATTCTGAGCAAACACCATTACTTTTTACACACATCTTATTACAATAATATTCTATGAGGAGTGACCTCATCTTGTGACTGGAGGCTTTAGCACCAACGTGCGAGACATATACCAGACGTGGAGCAGAGTTCCTATATCTGACTGTTTGAATTGACTTTGGTTGAGTCTGCTACCCAATCAACCTCCCATGACAGAAGCTACCACAAAATTTTCACTTGATTACCCCCATTACAACTGTGCAATTAAATGCACTGCTAAATATTTGTCCTTTAGCTTCTCCGTCGTCGTTGTCGTTGTCATAGTCTCCGTCTCCGACATTGTAGTCCCAGCCCAGATATCCAGGCAGATCAAAAGTAAACCAGAGACCAAAAACAGGAGCGGGCTGAAACCAACCACCACCGAGGCCCAAGGAATTAACTGAAATGGAGAATAATAATTCTCAAGTAATTCGTCGCATGTTCATGAATGTTTCCTTCCATCTCCATCCATCCGCAACTACGTTCGCTGTCTCATTGCATGCATCCCTGAAGGACTCATATATAATTGAAGAAGACTATACGTATACTTGGGGGCGAAGCGAGGGTGGGCAATGATTTTGCATTGCATTGTTGGTGCTGGCAATAAAGCATGTTATGTTAGCTCGAGTAATGTGCAAAACAGCTCGCATATATCACCTCTGGAGGGCTCACCGTTATTTGTATGTAAATATACACAGGGTTGGTGCGGGTGGATATAACGATTCCTCCAACTCCATACAATTATGTAGTCGACTATGATACAAAGCCATGTATTGCAATGCACATGGAACATGGGTTAATTTAACTAGTCAAGAGATATGGGCTTGGTTTGTGCACTGCGATTACGTCGAGGACGACGACGACAACCGAAACAACTTTAGAGTCAGGAGTTTTGTGCTTCTCGTTATGCCGCTGCTGCTGTGTGCTGTTTTATTTATTTGTCCTTTGCATTTGAATTGCATGAATATGTAAGTTTTTAATTTTTTTTTGTATTTTTTCTTGTGCTGTGTTGTCTCCACCACCTCCTACAAGTGATACCGACTTCCCATCTCAATCCACAAACTATCTATAGAGTGAGTACGAAGACAGAAAGTAGAGAATAAGAATTGCAATTGCAAGTTTATGAATAATTTTGCAAGCTAACCGCACTACCGCAATGACTTGTAATCTGACAGTGGTGAGGTGAGTTCTAAACTAAGTTCTAATGGTGAGAAGGTGGTTATATTATGTGAGTTTGACAGAAGGGAGGCAGATGTCATTTTGTATACAACACTTTGGACGTTTGTATTAATGCCGCAATTTCGCAGATAAGTTAGTTATTCCGTTGATTTATTTTTTTAAAGTAAGTTCACTGATAAAAATTCTTTTAATAAAACTTTATAACTAAAAAATCTGTTTTTAGTCTAGAGCTAGATTTAGTAGATTCGAGGTCAGTCAAGAAGAAAATATGTATCCGGCAGTTGTTTATCCTTCTTCACACAATATCACGAATTCATATTGAGTTAAGATTGCGTATCGGTAAGATCCTATATACTTGCACCAGAAATTTAAGTGCTATGGACGCTCCTAACTGTTACCAAGTTATTATAATACTTTCTGATGCTCTATATTTCAACGACTGTTTCTGTTATTTTTTTTTTTGTGATCAGCTTCGCTTTTTCTTCGGCATAAGTTTTTTTTTTACAGTTTGAGCGTAATAAAACATATACGAAATAGTAATTTAAGTAAGATTTAGAATCGCTAAACAATTTCAAGAAATTTCTTGATTTTCCTGATTTAGAGAACCAATTCTACACAGTCGGTAAGTCATGTTCTTGTTATCATTAAAACGAAAAATCACATTCGTTCCTTTGTCAACAAATTATTTGCTCTTATGTCATTCCCGCTTAAGAAATTGAAATGATTAAATTATAAGAAATCGATAAAAGTCTGTGAAGCAAATTTTCAGCTCGTTGTCGTTAGTCGTAGGAAAAATGCTTCAAACTCGCCTACACCATTAAATAAAATGCACGACTGGGTCGAACGAACTTGCTCTTGTAGCAATCTATAGGATTGGGAAAATTTAATTTACTGAATTATGTTGAAAAGTGAAAAGTGGCCTAAATGTGAGTTTAAGTTGTATGGTAGCTATCCTTAAATGGCTACTTAGCAAAAAACTTTAATTGCTATTTTGTGTTGAATGCTTAGATTATATACCATACCAAATTTAAATGAAATCGGGTAAGCCGTTGTCGAATTAAGGGCTAATTTGTTAAAAACCGTTAACACAAATTCTCCATTATGTGCATTTTTAGTCAAAAACCTGAAACGCAGTTATGTTAAAAGCACTCCAAATATAACGTTCACAAAGTTTTATCAAAATCGTTAGAGCCGTTTTCGAGAAAATTTGGAAAAACTATAAAATTCTAATTTCTCCTCTAGGGAATTACTAAAAAGTACTACGTACGAAGTTTGAAGAAAATCCGTTCAATCGTTTAGGCTGTAGCTCGGTTAACATACAACCGAACATCCGCACATCCTCAAATCCGAACATCCGCACAGGCAAACCGACGGACGGCATGACCAAATCTACTTTTTTCGTCTTCTCTATCATCGTAATGTTAGGTTTGATTAAAACCTCGACTTTTCTTTTTAACACGAAACCATTTTGAAAGTAAAAATTTAGAAACTCGAAAAGTAAATTGCGTATGTTCGACTTGAACTGTTAAAATCAGATTTAATATTTTTGGCGACTTTGTGAAAATTTGCCGTTTGTTTTAAATTTATCGCTAATCATAAAACGGGATTTATATTAACTCCTTTATTCATTCAGTGTATATTATAATGGTTTGCTTATTTAATGTTTGCTTACTTAGAAAACTGATGATTTTACTAGCAAAATGTCATTTTAATTAACTTTGCTTGAGTTAAGCTCAACGACTTAGGTACATGACAATTGTCCTGTCTGGCTTGTCTCATTTCAAGTCGGGGCAATAGATGACAGTAGGCCAACTACCGCGTTCAAAAAGTTTCTTTTCTCTTTTTTTCGATTACGAAAAAAACCAAAAAATCTTATTTTCTGGTCTCTTCTGCCTTTTTCATTTTTTATACCTTTAAACAAATTACAACATTGTTGGAAGGAATTTTTTGTTAAAATATTATATTAGTAGCTGATTTTGTAATTTCCTCGTTCATGCATTCAAAGAATAAATTAAAAAATATTTTACTTCAATTTCACAATTTTAATAAATACTCAGCTAATCATAGACAGAATTTATTACTCCCACTGTCCCTCCCACATCATTTAAAGCACTGCTATAGTAAATTATAACCCACCTAATCACAAATACCATTATTAATTTATAATCCAATGTGTCTGCCTTAATATCATCGCTTAATCCTCACACGCGTTTCCCGTAGATAAGTTTTACTTATCATCATAAGTAAATGTTGTATTCCCATGCTCACCTCATTGAATTTAATTTACCAATATAGTAGTACATTGGGTATTGTGAGTGTATAGAGTGTACAAATGTATACAATGTTAACCGATAAGAAGCTTAAATTAATGAAGTAAAGAGTTACACGCACTTTAATTAAACCCCGGACAAGAAATTTACTGTATACAGAATATCATCGTCATCATCCATGGAAAAAGGGTGTTGATTAAATTCTAACCAATTTAAACCTCTCTCTATAAGCTTCAAGGACGAAACAAGTTTCTGAAACATTTACAGTTTTTGCTTAAGGGTCATGAATTTAAGACTTTATTATGTGAATGGATTGATTTTATTTCTTCGTCCTTTTTTTGTTGAATAGTGAAAACTCTTTTTTTCTTATCCGTTTTTGTCTTGACGTCATAGTAAATATCATCCTTTGTTTTCCTTTTTTTTCACAAAATTGCTAAATTATACAGAAAATCACAAAAACATAGGACAACCAAGGAGAGTGTATCCATTAAATGCAGGAAACAACTTTTCACAGAACAGCAAGGACGAAAAAAAAAAAACGCACACTACCAGTAATCTTTATTCCCACGCACGACCCGGTTTACGTTTACGCTGAATAAAGAATTCAAAAAGCTTGTCATTCGCATGCCAGGAATAAATTAACCCATATTTTGTCCTGAAATGCCTGGCGTTTGCCTTAGCTGGTAGTTGAATGCTTAGATAAACATTTTCATTGCAGTTCACACACACACACTTGGGAATAGAATAAAGTTGTTGATATAGACAAAGAAAGATTCATACATAGGTGGTTCTTGACTGTTAATGGGGCTTAGAAGTTGTATAGAGGCAAAGATAAGACTGGCTGCTAAATATCGATGTCGTTATTAAGTTTGAGTTATGTCGGCTCTTTTTGTTTCCGACAAAATGGCAGAACGAATGTTTCGATAAGGTGGCATCAAAATTCATAAAGTGTATGTGGCAGAGCTTTAAGTTAATTTGCAACCGTGAGCAGAACTCATAGTTATGTGCAAAAGATTTAGTTTAAGGATTTAGTCACGAATGCAAAAATGTTTATGAAAGCATTTTGTATTTATGTTAATTAGGTATGCCCTGAAATAACTTAACATCGGTTTTTGTAGTTTTGTTTAACCAATTTCAAATAGCAGATCCTCAAAACTCTTATCACGCTTATTAATTAGGAAGGAGAAAGTAAAAGGACAATGTTCCTAAATATAGCAGCATTAAGTTGATCTGGTATATAAAAGAACCTGAAACCGATAAATATTATATATTCCAATGAAGTCCATCGAACTTCTATTGAAATAAAAAAGATTTGTGTGATTTCTGAAGTACCTACTATGTATACTCCATTATGCGGGTTGAGAGTAAATATTTTTCATAATTTCTTAGAATGTAGCCAACTATCAATCGAAGGAGATCGTTCAATATTCATACATTCAGTCGATGCGTTACAATTACAACTCACTCCAATCATTTTTGTATTATTGATTTATTTCAGCAAGCGAAGCAATCGACCCCTTTTTTAAATAAATGTGATGGAACGACATGCGATATCAGACGATAACATTTTCTTCTAAATTTCGTTTGTTCTTTTAATTCACGCCTTGTTGTTACTAAAATATGTTCACTAGTAGAAATACAAAACTTGATAGATACCACTGACCTGAATTTATTCGTACAAAGTGGTTTAGATTAAATATGCCAGTTAAGAATACGAGTCCAATACAACATAGTACATAACAAAACTTCTCAGTGTAGCGATTTCTATAATGAAGACTTGGAATTCTACAATAAAAAAAACTCTACATTGAATAAGCCTTATAATTCTGCAGTGAAGTTTGCTGTCTTTAGGATTTCTACGGTGAAGCCTGTTGTCTCAAGATTTTTATCAGAGGATTTTTCTCCTGTCAAGCATGGTGTTTCGAGATTTCTACATTAAAACGTGCTCTCTCATGGATTTCTACAGTAAAGCGATTTCTACAGCACTCGCTGTCTTAGGAAGTTTTCTTCTGTAAAACTTGCTTTCTCACGATTTCAACAGAAAATTGTGCTATATCAGGATTTCTGCAGTGAAGCATGCTGGCTCAGTATATGTATATTTCGGGAAAATAAGTCTGCTCTATAAGAATTCTTCAGTGAGCACTGCTGTCTCGTGATTTCCAAATTGAAGTCTGCTGTCTCAAGGATTTGAATATTATAGTCTGCTGTTTCAGGATTTCTACACTGAAGCCACTATAAGCCAGTTGTAGAGAGCGCCAGAATGAAGAAGCAGAAGAGGACTTAGCTGACTTTCTATGTGAATGTTCTAGCCTGGCTCGAACGAGGAAAATGTCTCTTGGGGAATTTTTCTTTGATGATATTGATGACTTAGCAAAAATCCACTTAAAAACATTCTGAAGTTCACCCAGAACTCAGGATGGTTCAAGGAGCCACTTTGCAACTAGTAAAATTTATTCACTTTTTTATCCATATTCTTTCTCTTTCTTTTCTTTCTCTATTTCCTTCTTTCCCCCTTCTTATATTCTTCTCTACTCCATCTAGGGAGCGCAATGGATATGCGAGATCCGAGTGAGATGATATGGTTTAACCGTATCATCGCCCCTACTAACCTAACCTAACCTAAGCCTTTAGTCTCAGGATTTCTACATCAGTGAAGCCTTCTGTTTCAGAATTTCTTCAGTGAAGCCTGCTTCCTCAGGACATCTACAGTAAATTCGGTTGTTTCAGGCCTTCTAAAGCAAAGTCTGATGCTATCTCATGGATTAGTGAAGCGATTTTTACAGTGAAGCCCTGCAATTTCTACAGTAAGGCCTGCTGTCCCGGAATTTCCATACAGAAAAGCATGCTGTTTCATCCCGTTTCATCAGGATTCCTAGCTGTTTGAGGATTTTTTTCTCAAGATCTCTACAGTGAAACCTGCTGTCTAAGGATCTCTTCTTTGATTGTGTTTCAGGATTTTACACTGAAATCTGATATCTTAAGATCTCTACACTTAAGTTCATAATCGGCATTGAGTTCCGATAATTTTTATTAGACTAGTTACACAAAAGCTATTTTAGATTAAACAAAAATATATAACTCAGATAACTAACTAAAAATCCAATCCACCCCTAGCACTTTTGACTGCCGATATCATTACTGCCGTTCAATCATTCACTTGAAACTATACTTCAAATGTGAATATTTTTTTGCTGGAAAACCAAGTTAGATTGGATTTTAATTGAAGAGCTACCTTTTTTAGCAATGAAAGGGAATCATCTTCATCACACCCTTCACCATCATCACTCGCCTCATTTAAGAAACAAGATGAATACAACAAAATTTCTAACAGAAAACGTCTAGTCCACGTCGTCCCCCTTTTATCCAAGGACGATAGTATAGAATTCATCATACAACAAATACAAAACAGGATGTTCGAATTGATGTTAGGTAGCATGTCTCGCCTTTCGTTTCAATTTGTTTATTTTCAATTAATGATGCATGAGCTAGATTCATCTGCAAATAATTTTCAAAACTGCCTTCTATACACACACATACAAAGATGCAATGGTAAAACGACAGAGAAAATGATGAAGAAGGTAAGTGCTACACTTCCGTCGCATTTAGATTTGATTTTCTTCAACGTTTCGAATTTTATTTCTCTCATTTCCATTCATTGAATCAGTCCATATAGTTTTGCTATGGCATTAGAAGAATCCTGGAATCGTTTGCAAGGTGGAAGAGGATTTACATTCTACTTTTATCATACTTCGACTTCATCGTTTTCGTTGAGCCATCGTCTTTATCGTCCTTGGGCCAAGTGATGGTGTTTTGTTTTGTCATTGAAGAATATTCCATCCGGCATGAAGTGTTGAACAAGAAAAGAAGTGTGGGGGGATGAAGTACCTATAGAATACAAATCTAATGGATTCGTACTTTTTGTTAGTTTCCGGCATGCAAAAGAAAAGCTTAGTATTTAAGTTTAGGAGGTGATCACCGTCATTATCATCTCAGGGTTTTTAAGTCTTTGCACCAAGCACATTGAATCCTTTTCATTACAACCTTTTCCTCTCTCCTTGGTATATTTGAATGAAATCAATCAATTTAAACTACAATCGTTTTTTGGTAGAAAACAAAACGACTTCTTATGCCGACAGTGAAAATAATAAAAGAATTCTATTGTTTTCTAAGGTAGCATTTTGTAATCTTAAATGGGTTCACGGAAGGTATTCTATAATTCCAACTGAAGAGTGTAAGCGTTATGTGCTGAACACATACATATTTTTTATGTATGTGTGCTCTTTAAGGTTGCTGTTATGTATTGTTTATATAGACTTAAACACGAGCTAAGCATAATTCGAAATAAAAAGCACAACTGAGTCGCACGAACCTACTCTTTTGGCAAAGTACAACTTTACTGTCCTCATACAAAATTTAATTTTTATACCCCTACGTCTGGAATAAAAAATTACATTTCAGTCTTATGTATCAAATTTGATACACATCATTTAATTTTTAACTTGTTTTCCAGCGGCCAATGTATCATATTTGATACTTGCACAACTCGCGCCCGCATTTACACCACAGCGGTAAGCGCATTGGTTACCACAATAATTCTCTCCAAAGTTGAAAATTATGCACAGTGCTTAATAGGAGAATTCCTATAAAAGCATATGCCCGACCTATGACAGTTCTCTTTCATTAGTCCTCGTTAGACTTCCAAATAAAAACAAAAGCTTGTACTTTAAGAAGTTCCTACGAAAATCGTGGAACTCTATAGCCAAAGCGAGCTTTTTTCGATTGCTTACACCAAATTTGGGGAGCATAAGCACTATGACAATATCCAACGCCTTGCCTTGCATCATTATAGTTTCAGAGAAATGAAACGGTCACTATGGACTTTGAAATAGTCAAAACGCTACCAAGTAACTTTTCTGCAAGGATAATACTGATTCCGTTGTTGCCTTTTTCCTCTCCGT
Organism: Baccha elongata; assembly: GCA_951217065.1. NCBI lineage: Eukaryota > Metazoa > Arthropoda > Insecta > Diptera > Syrphidae > Baccha > Baccha elongata. Next base: position 2,965,528 of record OX578274.1, on the reverse strand, counting down.
AACACTCGTATAAAAAAGATCTTGAATGCTTTCGTCTTCACATTTGAGACGCGAGCCTTGTTTCCAATATTTCGCCACTTAGTTATTGAATACACAAGTTTTTCTATCACCTTCTCTTCATCATCTCTTCCAGCTCGTAGCTTCGTTCGTTCATTCTTCCAATCCAAAGTATTAACGCAACTCTCTAGATTTCGACAAATCTGTTGCACTATTTTGCTAGCACCTGGAAACCGTCTATAGCTCTGATCCAATCATTCTCCGCGGTGCAAGATCAGTACCTTTCAAAGCAGTCAGTCATATACATATAAAACCAGGCAGAGTAGTGTCTCTTATGTTAAGAAGTTTTTACATACAGCACGAACTTTTTTTTTAAATTTTGGACATTATCTATTTTAATAAAAGGTATTCAGCCCAATTCTAAATGACGATTCCCGGGGAAATAGCTCCCTTCTCCCTTCTCCCTTCTCCCTATTCTCCGAATCTAAATAAAACACTCCCTGACATCTTGATCCCTTTTCCCTTTTCTCCTATCCTAAGCAAACTTCGAAAACTGTGACATATTCTCCGGGAAAAAGTACTCCGCACGTTCAAGTCTTTAACCCATCGATTTCTATAGCTACTAGCCAAACAATTTAAATGCCCTCTTATGGTAAATGCGTAACTCACATTGTATATCAAAATTAAATCATTTTACCCGTTGTCAATGGTCCCATTTCTAAAAACTGTTAACACCAAATGTCCCATATTAAATATATTAGCCGTGTTTTTTTGCAACTCCATATAGACTTGTGTGAAAAAACTACAGGGAATTAACCCACGCCCATTACCGACGAAATTTGACGTTCCCATATAACACACATGTAGTTGTGTCGGTAATGCAGTAAGTCTATATGGACTAAGCTAAGGCCCGAGAATTATCAGTTCTTCAGTTCTTAAGAATTGGGCTGATTGTTCTAGTTATTTTTTCCTTTCTTTATTAGTTCAACGAATTTTTAGCATATACTATGTAAATTAAATGGGAAAAACAGAAATAACTCGAATGAACATGACGATATAATAGAACAGCAATACTATAAAGGATTCTGATGATTGGTATAATTCCTACCCAACTTGGTTCAAGCGCAAGCTATATGTAAGTTAACTGTTGTATGTCATCAGTCATCCCACTAAAAACACTTCAAAAACCCATATTTTTAAATAAGCTGAAGTTATAGCTTCCTTGACATTACAATAGATACGATGAGCTTACTTATTCACAGCCTAAGACAAAAAGTCCATTACAATAGGTTTTTATTTTTTTCGTTGTTAACTACAATAACAATATTTTCTCTTAAGAGACCCTTAAAACTTTATAATGAGTATGACTTTTATTTTACAACCCCATGAATATTAAACCAATTCAAAGTCTTAAAAATGAGTGGATCCTTATGTCCTAAAACGACGCACTTTCATCTAGGCATACTAACATTTCCATTATGCAAAACAAACTGACAGTTAATGCAAATCAAATCATCGTCCTTTCGCATTTTTTTTAATACAAATAAATGTGTTTTCGTATAATCCAATCTGGTTGTTGTGAAAATTAAAAACAATAAATCGAGGAGGCGACCTCCGCACTATTATCATTTCCATAATAATATTCCACTTAATTTACTTATTTGCCACTTCTCCTTCTCAAAACTTAAACGAAAACAATATTGTTAAAAAGGACACAAAATTTACATTCTATTAAAATTCGTAAACTAAATTTTTCAAACGACCATCAGAAAACAAAGAAATGTAATTCCACAATATTCTGCTAGAGGATATTTTGTTTTTCCTTTGGAAGGACTCTACAAGTGAATTCATCCATAATCAACGTCCATTCATCGACAAAATCGTGCATCATTATTCTAATGATCAACATTTTGGTTCCGCATAAATGCGAAATTTTATACAGGAAAAAAAAAATGGTGGCAAAGCGCCTTGAAGACTCTCATTCCATTAAAAATATTAAATAAAAAAAAGGGTCCAGGAAATAAATATTAATAAATGATTCATCGACTGCTGTATGTTTAAGATTATTACACAAATTCTGAATGGATAAATATACAAAATGAAACCACCTCGTAATGCAAACGCTCCCAGAGGTGCCATCAGCTTCTGGTGTTCATCCAGATTCTGCCTCTTTCCAACTTGTTTAAACAATAAAATAATAATAATTGATTAAATTTTTTCTTGTTGTTATTATTTTCGAAAATTGTTCACCAAAACCGATGCTGCAATAAATTCCCATTTTTTAAAACATTTATTGGCCTCAACGCTCGAATAGCTTGAACGTATAGAGAAGCGGTGTGGTGGACGGACTATGATTTGTATACGATCCATATTCGCAACCAAAAATGCCTGGGGGTTAAAAATTTAATATTGCCTGTTTATTTTCGTGGCATTTTTCTCTTCGTCCTGCTGGATTTCACAATAATTTTTTTTTTATTAAAATAATTAATACTTGTGTAGCCGAATGACGAGCCATCGAATTTTAATTGGAGTTTAACGTCGAATCAATAAACAAAGCCATGAAATTAATTATTCGTGCACATCCCTATAGTATCCCGGCACACACACCCCTACCGCTATTTATGTCAAAATGGCTACCACAGAAAAAAAAGTGAGAGGACGATATATACAATTCCAGTCCACCAGTCGACAACTTTGGTGCACTTCTTCCAGGGATGTGCGTATTTTATCGTCGTGTCGTATTTCGTGCTGTTTGCCTGTCAATCTATTATTGGAATTTGAAATAAATTTTTATAAGGGCAATTAATTTGTGTGGTTTTTTCTGCCATCCCTAAATGGAAAGAGGATGAGAGGACGAACAAGTGATTTGAGCATGGCATGCAGCCACAAAATTATGGTAAAGCTTATTTCAAATGGCCTTCAGGCAAGGCATCCTCTCTTCTCCCACCATCAAGCCATAGGTGGATCCAGTGGGGGGGGGGTCATGGGGGTCATGACACCCCCACAGAACCAACAAAAATAGTTTAATAACATCAACAAATCAGGAAAAACAATAAAATTTTTTTAACTGCAAATAAGATCTTAAAATGACTAATGCCCAGTTTCACCAAAATACACCTAAAAGCATTTTAGTTAACGGAGCAATAAAATTTATTGACATTTTAACTTAAAATGGTTTGCACCAACATTAGGAGGTGAATTTTAAAAAATGAGGAATCTTGATGCCAACCCCGGATTTTATTCACCACACATGGGTCTCTTTCATTAGAGCAAGCGAGAGGCATATTAATCGACAAATTTATTTAAATACCTATTAAACGAAATATAGTTTTATGAGGTACCAATTTTCACTCATGGGTTTTATTCTTTTTTAATTGTTTTATTCAACTCAGCAACCTGGTACTTACATAAGTACCTATTAAACATTTTTCTTTTTTAGCTCTCAGCAGAGCACAGAGCAGAGCCTGAGATCACAGATCGCGCTCTGAGCTGCTCTGAGCTGCTCTGAGCAGAGTATGCTCTGAGTGCTCTGAGTTAAAAAAAATAAACACATTTGAGCAATTTCTGTCATTTATTATTTTAAATCTTTTATTAATTAATAATTTATTCTTAACAAATTAATTACCTTTGCCACCAGAAAAACAAACTCCCTCGTCCATTTTAATTGTTTGAAGTATTTTATTTTCTAAAACATGTCAAACTCATTTTGCTCTGTGTGCTCTGCCGATTTGCTGAGAATTGGTAACCATTGAGCAAAATGACCTCCCCCCTCCAAACAGAATTCCTGGATCCGCCACTGCATCAAGCCATCAAATAATTTCTCCATCAATCTAGGGTTTTAATTTTTCAATATAATAAAAAGGAGTTAGAGAAGGAGAACATTTGTATAGGTACCTATAACGTGTTGAAAATGTGAGGGACACATATGAGTCAATTTAAATTTAATGTCAACCAATTGGTCATAATGTGGTTTCATTTGGTTTTCGAGTGGGTGTTGGATGTGCGTCCAACACCCAGTTTTATGCCTTTTAAACCACATTTCACAATTCACACAGAGATAACTTTTTAAAAATGAATATTAAAATTGAAATTGAATATGTATAAATTTAGGTTCGAAAAGTGTTGCAAGATAAAATTGAGTCTGTGACGTGAGGTATGATTTAAGTTTAAGATGAAAAATTATCTTCTTTTCTGTCAAACACCGAGAATTGATCCAAGAACACTTCGGTGGACTTCTTAAGTTCAAGAACGAATTAGTCCTAAAAGCAGCTCAATTATTTCAATAATTTAAAACTTCAATCAAATGTTCAACAGTTCAATAGTTCAGTTAGTTCAATAGATCAATTGCTCAATAGTTCAATAGCTCGAAATAATTCAATAGTTCAATTACTTCAATCTAGAGAGCAAACTGGAAATATGAAGAAGAAGAGGAAGAAGAAGAAGAGCAAACTGGAAATATGAAGAAGAAGAAGAAGAAGAAGAAGAAGAAAAAGAAGAAGAAGAAGAAAAAGAAGAAGAAGAAGAAAAAGAAGAAGAAGAAAAAGAAGAAGAAGAAGAAGAAGAAGAAGAAGAAGAAGAAGAAGAAGAAGAAGAAGAAGAAGAAGAAGAAGAAGAAGAAGAAGTTCCTGTTGACTAAAGATCAATGATATAGAGGAAGCGCTAATCAAGAACCTATAGATTACGAATATGTTCAACTTTAAGATATGTTAAAATTGTAAAAAAATAATTATAATACAAGAATGAACCAAAAACTATCTGTGTACACGAACATTATTTTTATAAGGGAATTATATAACTATTTCACGGCCGGACGCGGACTGCCAAGCCGATCAGCAGATTCCTTTAGTTATGCTGATCTATTATACATGGAATGCTTGGAGTAAAGGCCACAAAACCTTTAATATTGAATTTCATTCATAAATACTCCATTTAATAAAATCTAATTCGACTATTTTTAGTCTTTTTATTGTTTTTATTTTCTTATTATACATTCCTGTTAATTAAAAAAAAAAAAATATAAAAATGGATATTTTATTCGAATTCTATGTTTTTTGGGTCGCTGAATCCGAATATGCAGAAATCCAACAAAATTTCCTGGTGCGTTTTGAGATATCCGCGAAAAACCGCTGAACTTTTGCGGAAATTTCGGTTTTTTGCAAACATTTTGGACTCTATCCGTCTTAACTGAAATTTTACCCATAACAAAATGAAAGACAATTAAATTTCCTACAAAATTTATGCACATTGTTTATTTTTCAGGCGTACCGTTAGTCCGTTAGAGCGCGTTGAAATTTCAAAGTAATTTCCCATTTCTGTACTTGAATTTTGTAGGAAATTTAATGGTCTTTAATTTTGTTGTGGTAAAATTTCAGTTAAGACTCATGGTGTAATCATAAAACTAAAACAGCGGTTTTTCGCTGTTGTTTCAAAACGCACAAGGAAATTTTGTTGTATTTCTTCAAATTCAGAATCATTGACCAAAAAAACATAGAATTCGAAAAAAAAATCCATTTGTATATTTTTTGTAACATGAGGGCGATTTTAACTACGCTTTGACTGGACTAGAAGGGAACTTCGATAAAATAAGTTTTAAGATTAATATAGAATCTTATAAGACAGGATTCAGGATAACAGAGATTATTCTATTAAAGTTAATATGTTATACGTATGATGCAGTAAAGATGATATAATTTTACTTTGAAGGTGATAGAGCGACTAATCTTCAATTAAGTAACCACGTATAGCATTAAGCATTGCACCACTTAACGTTATTGAGGTTGTGTTCCGTATAATAAACTTTAGTCCATTTGCGTGTTGGTTTTTGCAGGAACTATTCGAACAAGCACTGCGGGCTCTCCCAAAAACCCAGGTGCCACAAGTTCACTCTCTAACACCATTTCAAATACATATTGTCGACCGCCTCTCCTAAAGGATCCCATGGCCCACATATATTCGTGAAAAATGAATATATTCAATTCACACACTTAAAACAAACACATGCACGTAAACTAAGTCCACAACCGCACGAGAATACTGCAGGCAAAAATAAATGCAAAAGCTGCAGAAGCGTTTCTGAGCTTCAAGGGCAACCAAATTTATTTCAACTTCAAAAACTATACCAACATGCATTTGGGAATTACAATAAAACTTTTCTCTGTGTGGAATTTAATCCTCGCTAATATTCAGAGAGTGTGGTGGATGCAACAAAGAAGCAAAGCAAATGATTGCGGAAAGGATTAAAATACCCTGATGATGATGGTGTCTCTTTGGGACTTATAGTGTGGCTACGGTGGTGCAGTGGGTGGTGCTAGCTAACCTACAGATAGACTATATATAGAAAGCGATATTTTGGCCACTTACGGATTAGCAAAAGTTGGTGTCATTGATTTTTAATTTCAATTTAAGACCAGCACACAAACACACACATAGCATCAGTTCTTTTTAAAGTTGCTAATCCCCACCCAACCTACTGCGCCCTCCTAATTCAAACACAAATTGCGGCACCTCAAACTTTGGCAAAAATGAAGGCAGCACAGCTTCTTAGTTATAAGATATTTTGCCAGCATTGTTTGGGATTGAAGCCCTTTCTACCCGGAGACTCGAACCACAGATAACTTGAGATTCTGTACCATCGCATAGGTTGTATAGGAGGAGGGAGGATGCGTGTGGTTTGAGAGTGTACACAAAGACTTAGGGATTAATTTGCCATAACAACTATTTTGCACATGGAAATCTCATGTTTTGCTAAGTCTCACCCCTAAGGTTATTTATAGTAAGCAGGGTAATTAATTCGGGTAAAGTGAGTTTGGTTGTGTGTTGTACTCTGTGTATGCACTGAACATACATACACGTGGTTGTTGTGGTGTATCTATGAAAATTGATATTTTCCCATATGTTTTGTGTTTGTGAGGGATGAAGGGGGAGAGAATGATGATGAAGCCGAAGCGAAGAATGGACCAACCGACCGACCGACCAACCGACAGACGGGTGAAAGGATTTTCAATCGGACAAATTGTGGTCAGGGATTTTGTGAGTATGTATGGGAGACTGTGTGCTAAATCCATTTTAATTAGTTGCAAACAAAATGACACTAAAATTCTCTTCCAATCCCACTTTAGTTAAGTCTGATATTTTTTTGTAAGGTATTTGAACTGTGATGTTATAATATGGCTTCCTATATATGTAGGTACCTATATATTATATAAACGAGATTATCCTTATTTTCGTACTGGAAAGCTGGAAGTTTATTTTCGGAAAAACTGACACATAAAGAAGAATTTTGAAACACTTGAAAATTTACGATGTTGAACACATAGTTTTATACTGAATGAGTCGTTAAAGTGGGATTAATTGGATTTCAAATAAGTTATTTGTTTAATGTTTTTATAGGTGGGTTTTAGTGTTTTAAGTTTATGAGGGTTTGTTTTTGGTAATAAAGTGAAATCGCTTTTCGTCGTAATGGGGTTTTTGAGGACTATTTGGTTTCATAAAACGATTTTATAATTATTAACAAAAAAGGGGCTATTTTACAATTGGTTTTTGAAAATTATATACAGACAAAGCATGTATTAGGTACTTTTAGTTGCATGACAGATGGTACTGATATTTGCATTATAATGGAGCAATAGTATTTATTGGTTTTGACGATATGACCAATACATATGAGTATCAAAAATAACTAAAGATATGTTCTTGTTCATATTTTTATTGAAAATAAAAGCATTTAATTTAAGAACCTATTCCGATCGAGTCAGTCGCAACCTCTTAAATAGTCCTATATGCAACTTTCAAGCATCGAGATCCAGAGGAAGCATTGCCAGGAAAAATCAGAGATGCTGAACCTCCATTTGCCACCACAACGAAACTAGCACATCTGCAAAGTATGGTCAGAGGAAAGCATGCCCAGGCACAATCATGACAGGGATATACATATTAGTGTGGCTTTTGAACCAGGAAATTCCACCATCAACCGAACTTTCGCGCTACTGCAGATCTTGGGAAAACCCAAGAAGAAATTACTGAAATTTGAAAAATCGATACTCACAATTTGGATATTTGGTTCTGTCTGCATAAATGAAGAAGATACTATAACGAACATCATGGGTTTTACAACGAAACCAAACTTTTCACAAAAGTGAAACGCCAACGACTAAGGTATAGCTGGTCACATAAAGCAAATTGTCACCTAAATGCTCCACCGTCCTGAAAGGTCGTTGAATTAAACTCCGTGGGACGGCGCAGTCGGCAGTAAAAAAACTTTTTGTTAAAGCCCGGTGCCACCATGGACTGTGTGGCTCCGCTTTACGTAGGTAAGTAATCCAATTTGGTTTTAAATCTTCGAAGAAGTGCCTTTATGTCGGAATTCTCTAGTTACCATCTACTGAATGATGGTATTTCGCTAACGTCGTCGGGTTGACCTCAAAAATAGTCGGCAAGTTTTTCGGTTTCTGATTATTCCATGTTTAATGCACAGTTTTACCAAACACTTTTAAATATGTATTTGGTTGCTTAATCTTAAAACTGCAAAAAGTACAAGTTTAAGTGAAAACACTTTTTTTTTATGTGAAAATGGGAACATGAGAAAATAAGAATCTCTGAGCTCTGCATAATGTATATACTTACATCATACATCATATGCTGAGCACAGTTATAAGTATCTTACTTAAAATAATATACTCACTAAATTTGTACTTAGTTTTCTGCATGTCACCATGAGTCGCATTTGATACAAAATCAAAATTTATTTAAACAATTATTCTTATACATATTAATGCCGGGTCAATTATACATGTGTGAGTGACTGCAAAAATAATAGAAATATTTTACTAAGGATTCTATCTATAGTTTCTGTCAAAGAAAACCAAACAAAAAACAACAAACAGAATAAAGAAGCGTATTTCACTTAAAGTTATCTCTTTGATTCGTTACTAGGAACTCTAACGAGTCTATTTATCTGTATCTATAGGAAACCTACTGGCACTACCACCCTCGTTCTGTATTTACCTCCGTTTATCTTCTATTTCATTGCAGCATTTTATACAACATTGAACAATAAAAATGAAATTTCTGAGAATCCTCTGGCAACAGAGAAATAAAAACTCGACATAGAAGGAGATCATCCTGATGCATAACAGTTTAAAGCACAACAAATGTGTTGGAGAGTGTTCAGAGGGTGAAAATGGAGGTAGAACAATATATATAAACGCGTAGCTAGGTTATACACGGGAGATGGGAAAAAGAATCTACCTTGACAACGCATCCTTGCACACACAACTTTTTTTTATAAATGGGGATTCTGTAAAATTTTACTAAAATTGGCTTGATGCTAGATGAAGATGAGAAGCAGCACATGATGTTGATGAATGCATCCCTTCAACTTAATAACACTCGTGCATTCCTTTGCTTTATTATATTTCAATTTGGAATAGAATGCGGGTGGCAACCAACAGCACCACCGTCGGACGCACTGATGAAACCCCGCCTGATGGTATCCTTGCAAAAGCGGAATTTAATTTCAATGTAACAACAAACCGGCACAGATATTCGCCGACGCTCCTGTACTATATTAGTTGCATCAGTCCTTGAGGGTGAGAGTTGGAAAAAAAAATTCAACCATAGGACGAACAAGGAATGAAAAAAAAAAATATTCAACCCAGCAACTCAAACAATTAAACATCCGTTGAAAGCAAATTGAAATCCATCGATGTAAATATAATAACCAATATCCGTTGGAAAAGTTGCCTTTGCTTTTGATTTCAGTCACGAGAAGCGGCAGGATGACGATGAATTTCCCAGGATCGAGTCGAGGGGAATTTATTTTCATTTAGATTTTCATTTTTAATCCATCATCGAGCACGGTAGACCGAGCAATAGGCAACATCTTGCCTATTGCCTTTGCTAACTGAACTGCTTATCCTTCAAAGGATGTGGCCTGAATTGAAATGCAGAATGAATTGGAATTCGTTTTCCTGTTTTCTTTATACTCGTCTTCTATTATTTAATTAATTCGTTTTTTTTTTCAATCATTATGCGAAATTTTACATTTTTTCCCCGCTCGTCCTGGGATTTTTGAATTGCTTTGGCAAAGTTGCTCTACTGTCTGTCTGTCTCTTTCTTTCTCTTTTTGTATCTGTATCGCTGGAGTATGTTGCTGATGGTAGATACATAGATACATATATTTTGCTTTGTCCTGTTTGCATAATTTTTTAATTAACGTTGATTTATTGAAAGCCCCGAGGTTGATTTTCCGAACGTGTTCACTGTGGTGGAACAAATTAAAAACTCAATTTGGTAAAGTGTAATTATTAAAATGTCCTTGCTGTGCGTGGACGTCATTTGGATGGTGTTGGTTTATGGCTTGTATATGGGTGTGTGTATTTATTGAGAGAGATAGATAGAATGTGGGTTGAATGTGATGGAGTATTTTCTCTTGGACAAGTGGATTACAAATTACAATAAAACGAAAATGGTAAGGAAGTGTTATGCTGAAGAAGCAAACTTTACTGTTTCTGTTCTTCAAGATGGAATAATTTAAGTGGACGGATGTCGCATAGTATAAAGATCAAGAAATAATTTATTAACGGCAGTTTTTCTAATTAAAATCGTGTTATGAAGGTTTGTATTGGCACCAACTATCTATGGAAGAAAACAGTGTTTTAATATTTATTGAATTATAGATGAAAGTATTTCATTGTAAATTTACGTAATCTTCAGAATTGTTATTGCTTTGAGAAAGACGAACAGTTTTTACTTCCACATGATTCTAAATTTTCAGGTCAAACGTTTGTTTTATTATTGTTTCAACTTTCTCCTATCAAGTTTATAGGTATCTATAGGTTTCTCTAACATGTAGGTTAAGTATGAAACAAAAAACTGAGAGGGCATATACATAGAGGAATAAAGACAGTTTCAAACATAAAGAGGTAGATGTCTCCTAAAAGACCATATCCTGCAATATTTGCTCTGCAACGAAAAACACTAAAAACGAATCAAGTTTGAAACAATCAGAAAAAAGGAAAATGAGAGGTAGACTATTGTATAGTGGATTTTACTGTAGTGGTTTTACTTAACAAACCAATTTTGAAAGTGAATAATAAAAATTCGGTACTATTTTATGCCAATCCAAAAAAGGTAATGAGCATCCTGGCCTATTAATACTAAAACAGCCCTTATAAGGACAAGGAGTGGAACACATTTCAATTAGGCGATTTCTTATTCTTCCGCGTAAGTCATTCAACTCAGAAAACAAAATAACTATACTAAATTTAAATATTAAAATTTAAATAAATTATCAAATTGAAAAAAAAACAAATATTTTAATTTTCCGACTATACTTACACATTAATCAAAAATCAGAAATTAAAAACAAATTAATACGCCTTATAGTCTTGTTCTTTTTAATTAGTTGAAGTCTGTTGGGGCAACTCCATTCATTTAAATAATTAAATATTAAATTTTAAATTTTAAATACAATATTTTAAATTTAAATTTAAAATACAATTAAATCTAAAATTTATACTTACACATACTTAAATATTAAATTTTAAATTTTAAATACAATATTTTAAATAAAAATTTTAAATACAATTAAATCTAAAATTTTTCATTTTATTTTTTTTTAATTTAAGGAAAATTAAACTCTTTAATTTTTTTTAATAATAAATTTTATGTAAATTTAAATTTTTAAGTATTAATTTTTTTTCAAATCTTAATTTTAATTTCTTAATGGTAATACTCCAAGCCATTAAAATAAAACAAATTTATTAAAATAAAACATAAAAATAAAACAAATATTTTTTTTAGCCTTTGGCTTCTTTTCTTTAGGCCTTTTTCAGAGAATGTGCTGTTTGAAATAAGGTTTAGACATATTTTCAAAAGATTCGTAGCGTTGATTTCAAAACTCTTCCAAAAACAATTAAAAAATCGAAACAGCAAAAAAAATTCAAACAGCACATTTTCCGAAGAGGGCCTACAAAAAGAGGCAGAAAGCTAAAAAAATTTCTTTTATTTAACATCATGAAATTATACTAAGAAATTTTTAAGCCAGTGATTCTCCTTTATTTTTTTTTTATTTTAGGTTAATTTCATAAACAATAGATACAAGAAATATGTTTTGGTTTAATTTAAAATTTAAAATTTAGAATAATTATAATTATTTATTTCTTATTATGTTTTTGTAAAGCAGTAGGTACAAGAAATGTTTTCTTGTGAGTATTTAATTGTTTTTGATTAAGCTGTTCACACCTGTTTTATTTATGTGAATGTGACCGTTATTTTTTTGCAACAACCTCAAAAGAAGCAACTTGTTTAATTTTTTCGCAGTCGGTTTTATCGAGGTGAAACTGTAGTATCTAAATCACACGGGAAGATGTTTCTGTTTCCCCAATGGTTGGTACCCCTTTCCAACTATAAACATTGATTTATGATCTCCCAGAAATCTAATCTATTTTTCAAACATCTGGATTCATCTTTTGTTGTATAAAATATAAACCAAAATTGTAATGTAAGTAATGTCATAAATTTGTTTGTATCCAACACCAAATCGGAAATTATTATCTATATATTTTACCCCTTTTAGCCCATTTTTCAATCCGCACTTTCTTAAATTAAAAAAGTGTCAACCAGTGTTTTCAAAAACTTCATGAACAAAATGCACGGCAAAATGTGAGTGACAGGACATACTTTATCAACTTAAAATGTATGTATAGACATCTGTGCGTATTCCATAAATAAAATTCATATACAGCTATATCATCTCTCAACACGCACCTTATACCTATTTATGACATTTGAAAAACAAAGCAATCATCTTCGTTGGAAAATATAGAAGGCTTTCACCATTAACTTGACTTCTGACAAAATTATAGCACGTGTATTACTTTAGAAAATCAAGACAAAGTACTCACCGCGCCCGCAGAATACACCATCTGCAAACATTATAGGCAGGGAGGGATGATTTAATAAGTAAAAAGGTTTTCTTTTTGTATAAGGAAACCATCTTATTTATAACAACCCCCGGAAGACAGCGTTACTTCCTTGACAACACAACGCTTACAGCTCCAGATTCAATTATAAAAATGATGACACAAAATGTTTTCTCTTTTTTTTTTTGCCACAAAAACAAGTCACGTGTCTTTAGAAAAAAAAAGAGAAAAAATGGAGCAAAAGCTAACGCGGCGCGCCCACCCAGAAAACCAATGAGTGGAATAATCGAAAATATCCTGGAAAAGAAAAAGGCATCAACATTTCTTCGAATCAATAACTTCCTGTTGCAGGATCAAATTCTTATTTATTGGGGAAGAAGGGTGCGATTGAAGGAAACAAGCAACTCCTTCTGTTATACATCAAACAGCCGCATCAAAAGAACAATACTGGGATATTAAAATGTCACCAAAGATTCATTAAAACCCACAGGCATCAAAGGGGATGAAACAAAATAATATAATGGCTCTTTTGGCCAGAGTCCCTTTTGTGCGTTTTAATTCCTCCTCCATTGACAGTTTTCTTCTTTTTTATTTTCAAATTTAGCCAGAACAGTTCAATCGGCCTGTGAAGCCAAACTACAAAGAAATCTAATAAAAGTCGAAATCAATTTGTCGTACTCTTACAGCAACTTATTCCAGATAAGCCTTCTGGCTTTATATAGCTCTATCCCGATACTGACACTCAAAGTGCCAACATAGCCTGCAGTAATTTCTTTCTGCCAAAATTGATGCCCCTTTAGGGTGTTCCTTTTTTTCGATTTCCTCGTCACTATATAACTGGCATTGTTGGCGTATATAGTTCACATAGAGTATAGTTTCTGAAGCTGAAGCACTCTCGCGTTGTCGTCCCTCACCCGCACCGCTATATATTCAAAATGGCAAAAAGAATTCCAATATTCGAATTAATTTGATCCTTTTTCTTTGTTTCGCATACCAAATAGTGTTGTGTAGCAAGTAAGGAAGGAAAAGATGAAGAGGATACTGGCAGGAAGTTACACCAGTTAGAACTACCAAAACGGGTCCAGCTGATTGGGATTTCGTAAAACAGATACCGAACATGGTAAACGACAAACAAACATTGAACATCCGGAAAAAAAAACCCATCAGCCAAAGGACGAATTCCCAGTATATAGATTCACCAAAGACGGGCAAGGAAAAAACCAATCGAAATACACATCGAGGCAATATTGGAGATTGTATGGTCTCTGAACATAGAGATGTAGGATATAGTGCCAGTGAGATGATGGGGACGTGTGGTTATAGTGTTTTATGCCTGGAGCTTTGCCGCTCTGCTCCTTTTGCTAGGGATAATCAGTGATAGGATCGAATCAATTTTATCTTGGCTCAGTGATATACACATATATATCTGAGGAACTGTCGAAATGGGAATAGGCTTTGATAGCGCACATATTAAGTGGGAAGGTTTAAGTAATTGGAACGCCTAAAGATTATGGGGATGGGGAAGAGATTGCATAAGCGAATGCTTCTCATCATATGATGGGATTCTATATCGATTTGATTATTTTCCATCAATGATGTACATATGGTGTGATGAGCAAAGTCAGGAGTTCTTCACATACTATAGATGGGTTTCTATTATTGATGAATTAAGTTTAATTTTTTAATATACATAGATTCTCATAGGTGATAAGATTTGTAAAAACAGATCAAAACAAAATAGCTTTTCCTGTATGAAATTATTTTTTGAGTTGGCACAAACTTTTTCAGTGACTAATTTGAAGATGACAGATGATTAGTGCTGTTTGATATGTTATTTGGCGTTGAGCAATAGAACTTAGTATGAGAAATAATGAGTTTTTCTTTGGGTGTACAACAAAGAACTACCAGCTAAATACATTTACATCAGTATTTTTAAACAAAGAACTACACTCTCGCTATAACAGCGTCAGAAAAATTCAAATGTACTTACGCAATTGGAGTAATGGTGGTCATAGTTAAACTCAAATACAGGGTTAACTTGGGAATAAGTGGTGCGCAATATAGCCGTCAATGGGGCTTAGTCCTCAGAAAATTACCGATTTTGAACACTGATGAACTTAATAATAATTTAATTTTTGTTTGTTAATATTTATTGAAAACAGAATTGTGTACTTACATAAATACATACGTATTTTTTTCCATTCGCGCTGCCAAAAGTATTTATAAAAACTATTAATGGTGTTAAATCTCGAGTCACACATTCACCATACATCCAGGGAAACGTTCGTCGTCGTACAAAAATTGTTATCATATACATATGTATGTATCTACACATGTTTGAAAATAAAATAAAAATAAAAATTTGATTTTGACAAATTTTATTTAGTAAATTCTTCATTTGAAACTTCAAATTAAAAAAAAATTAGATGGAACTAAAGTTTCCCCTTCGGCTTAGCCTGGAAGATGCCTTTTAAGTTTCTATGCTAACTCCTTAAGCAGCCTGAGCAATATTCTTTTCTTTATACATATTGTTGCGAACAAGTCTATAAGTCTGACGCTACATTGCGCTTTAACCCAAAGAATTGATTAAACAAACAGATTTTTAAAATATTTTGTAGCCAAACTTTGTAGTACAACTCCTCTTGGCTAACGGCTACACTTCAAATGTCAAATGCTTCTACAAAGCTCTTATTATTTTTTGCCATTCTTGATTGAAAATTCTAAAAGCGTATCTAAACATTAAAGTTGAATCTTAAAGTAAAAAACCTATTAATGCACATAAGAAAGAGTTGCTGAACCGATTTTATTTGTATTTGGCATTCAAAGTTTTTAACTTAACAACATAAAACGAAAAATATGATGATAGGTACATAATTTCATGGATAAAAATTTTAATAGTCCCATAGTTTGCAACAAGAGCAAGTTCGAGCCACCCAGTCATGTATTTTATTTAATTTTTAAATATGCAAAAAACTAAAGTTTGACCCTTTTCCCCTCCCAAAAAAAAAAAATTGCTCCGGGCCAAATCATGGGTATTTTTGAAGATTTTCTCAATACATAAAAACAAAGGTCTCCAGCAAAATCCAGCTTTGTCCGAGTTATTTCGTAATTTTGCCCTTTTTTTAGTCTAATTTTTTTGGGCTATATGTTTCACTTGAATTGGCGTAATAAGTTCCTGACTTTTATATTCGAAAATAGGAAATTATAGTTTGTCCTCTATAAATTGGCAGTACAGGCCTTATGGGGAAGCTTTTTCAAAATCAGTAGCGCGCCTTATTTGTGCACCATACTGAATTGAAAGAAACCCTATTTAAAAAATGTTTACCCGCCAATGATTTTTCGATCGCATCCGACATAGATCCCACAACGACCTGCCTAGCGTACAGTTGAATACGCACTGACACTGATTGGCTAATGCATTTCAACCCTCTTTTAACATCCATTCGAACAGAGATACCTTTGTCAATTTCGTAACTCGGTTCGTATTTTTTTATATTGAGTTTCTGTTGAGGAACTTTTGATTTTAGAGCTTAAAAAATACCTTTTATTGAGATATTGAGATGAGCATATTACTAGTACAAAAGTGTTATCGTGCAGTGTTTTTGTTGATCATGTTTGTGTTTTTTATGTGGGGAAAATCTTAAAATGCAGTTACAAAAATGTAGGTAAGCTGTTGTCTTTAAAGAATTTATTTGCGTAGATTCTCGTGTCGGTCGGTCGGTTGATATTTTGTGTATATTTTTTCTTATTTGCGTAGATTTTCAAAGCGCGCCGGCGGTCCGTATTGATGTTTCGTGTACCTATTTTTGTTTTGAAATTAATGTGAAATGAAGTGTTGTAAATATTACTTTTTTTAAAAACGTAAATTTTTTGAGAAGTTTGCGACTGTTGTGCTCCTTCATCTAATTTATAATGGATTCAAAAACATCGAAAGACATAAGCGCCGAAAAAAAAGAAATTGTAGAAGCGACAAAAAAGATTTACAAGAACCTGCAAAATAAAACGGAAACTGTGAAGCAAGTAGCAGGCATTTTTTCGGTGTCTATGCGAACAGTCTACAGACTTCTCAGCGAAAATGATACCAAAGGCCACAACTCACCACCAAAAAAGAAAAACCAATCTGGCCCCAGAAGGAAAATAGATGATTTTGATAAGTGCGCCATCAGACAAATCGTGCATCAGTTTTTTTCAAATAATGAACTTCCAACGCTTGATAAAATACTGCATGAGGTAAGACTCAATGCAAATATCACAAAAATAAGCAGATCTTACCTGCATACGATTTTAAGAAAAACTCTAGGGTTTGAATTTATTCTTTTAGAAAGAAGTGACATCATCACATGGCGAAGGAAATATTTACGCGAAATTAAAAAACTGAGAGAAGAAAACAAAAAAATCTATTTTACTGATGAGACTATACCCTTCAAAAACGCGCCTACTATCTTACCTCTTGGTGGTGTGGAAAAAGATAAATTTTATTTCATTTTTATAAATAAAAATTAAGAAAATAATTTTAATTAAAAAAGAAGAAAGGTAACCCTACATCATATTTTTTCAGTTTTTTCCAATTCAAAATGCTTACTACGGCAACCCTGTTAGAGCTTTTGAAAGAAGATAACCTTATGGAAAGCAAAGAAGTGCGAGTGAGAGACAAACATCCCTATCTTCCCTGTACTGCCAATTTTTAGTGGACAGACTTTTTTATAGTCCCAAATAAAATGTAAAAATTAGATATTTTCTCAATTTAAAAAAAAAATCATGATTTGGCAAAAAAGTGAAGTGCCCGTATGTACTGGACATACATGAGATTATAAATAGATCAACAGAACTTAGAAATCTGAGGATTAGCTTGGCAGCCATTAAATATAGCTGTAATTACTGCTGTATTGTGTTGGTGTGCACAGGTTGTTGTTGGTTAATTTGCTGACTTCTGAATTTGTTTTCATATTTTTTTCTAAAATTCTAATAAAACATTGATTATAAAGACTCTTGAAGTCAAATCAAATACATATTAAGATCTTACTACGTTTCAAAAGTAAAGGGAACTCAAAATTTGGATTAGTTCGCGATAGGGCCTTTTTTGGTGTATCGTACGAAAAAACTATCGATTTTTTGTAGTTTTAACTGAAGCGAAGCGATGGAATGGACTTGGCTGATGTGGAAATTACATCGTTCCATTGACCAGAAGATATTCTTTAGCACTACCCGAGCTTTTGGAGAAAAACTCACTTTATTTTATCTTGTTTAATGGACTATGAACTGAATCAATAAAATGAAAAATTATGTATATTTTTCAAGAACAACTTTGTGTTTTTTTTATAAAATCGTTTGAAACAAAAATTTGTCAAAATCTTATTTTAATTTTCTTTCAATTTTTTTTTTTGGAAGTAAGTATTATGTTTTACGATAAATATTTTTTAACGACGTAACGCAAAGTTTTCTTGATGTGCGGTGAATTTGTGACTTGGAATTTAAAGGTGATTAAGATTTTCTATATGTACCTACCTACTTTTGGCAAGGCGGAAAAATTATGTATTTACATGTATAATGTATTTATATGTAAGTATACAATTCTGAGAATATATTTCGATAAATTTACAAAACAATTCAAGGATACATGTGTATGTATGTATGTCTATCTATGTACATATATTATCTTTATCAGTCATCCAAATCGGAATTCTTTATGCGGACTAATATGAACATCATTGACGGCAATATTGTGTGCCACTAATTTGAATGTACCAGAGTTCGGCGATCATACTTCCGCAAGCGTGAGATTTCCTTGCTTATACATATGTATGCACTATGTATGTATTAGTATAGGTACGTGAGTACCTTACATTTCCATTTTGCTGTTGTAATTTTTTTTTATACATACATACATATATGTATGTACTTAGCGCGTGAAAATTTTACAAACTTCTTAATTATAATTTTATATATGTATGTCTGGCTAAATCTATAGTGGGAACTAGTGAGGTATGTTCTGTATGTGTATGTATAGCATCGAAATCTTATATTACTGGACTAATATACCCACAAATACAAAATTAAGACAATCCTGATGATATCAATTAATTTATAATTTAAAATTGTATGTAAATTATTTGCCTTATTAATAAAAAATAATCTGTAATTTTAAGTCTTGTTTAAGAGAAAACTATAATTCGTGGATTACAAATGGTTTGAAACCAACTGGAACAGTTAATTAAAGACTTTACATTGAGTGTAAAAATTATTAATCCATGCATTAGTTAACTTGAAAATGAGACTTAAAATAACAGTTTGTTTTTTTATTAATAAGGCAGTATATGTATAATTTTAAGGATAAATAGATACAAAATGACTTTCAAAGCAAATGAAATTATTTTCTGTACATGGAAACTATTGGCCCCAAAAAATGTATGGAATTGTTATTTGAATCTTCTTTGCTCATCCCATTGGATCGACAATCAATTGAATATACTCAACATAATACCAAGAAGTGCCAGAGGGCAGCACACAAAGTCACTTCTTACAAAGATCGTATTTTTCTCATTTCTGCTTAAGTCATTCAGAATTTATCTTTCTGCAAAGAACAGGTACGTAGAGGTATCTATAGGTATCTATATAAGTTCACAATCAGAATCTCCAATCAATGATAGTTACCAACAAAGAACATCGTTTCACTTCATTCAGCTAAGAGATGCTTTTCAGATTCACACAAAATCTGTTCCAAGCCATGTCATGCTGACAGTGTATGTCCAACCTAATAACACATATATGTTGCTACACCCTTACTAAATTCCAAAGTTGCAACCCCACTTTTTTCAGAAACGATGGAATACCAAGATCCATGCCATCAGGACATATTTCAAGTTCAATTCAATTGAAACGTTAAGAATTTCTCGAGTAACGAAACGATTCCCTCCTTCAATTGATTGAAAAAGGCGTCTATATATCCTTCGCAATATCCTTACAAAATGAAATGAGAAAATTCAAACGGACAGCTCTAGCAGCAGCAGAAGCAGCACCAGCAATTTCATTCAAACAAGAATCGAAAAAGTAACTATCATCAGCAGAAAATCGAAAAGGACATGAAGAATAGCTGCGAGAAGATTATTTTTGAACACAATCCTCCCACTCCAATGGAAAAGTAAAAAAAAAAAATACCAAATGAAAGGCAGCAACAAAAAGTATTTCTTTACTTTTCTTCAGGAAAGGCAAAATCAACTACGACGATGACGATGACTACGACGATATAGGAAAACAATCAAGGAAAACTGCACTCGGAAAAATATCCTTCGTCACGGAATTGCAACTGCTTCGGATTTGGATTGGGATTTCTTCCTCGCTGGGTTTTGCTTGCATCCACCATATCTATACACTCGTCGTCGTTCTTATATGCGAAGCGAAGCGAACTCACTCACAAGACAAATGGGGATATCCTGTGAAATTGTTCCCAAAACCCTAACTCTATGTAAGTTTGAAGGCGGCCAGAGCGAGATGCGCGGTGAAATCGAAGGCGGAGGCGGTAGCAGCGATGGAAATGGTGGTGTGGTGGAAGGAAATCCCATTTGCAAGTAAATTGGAATTATAAATTTGATAAAAATGGCAAAATATAGGACTTTAACGTCCTTCCTGGTTTTACAGCAAGCAGGCATGAGAATTAGAATGAAAAACACACAAACACCATATTGAGAGTTTGGTTTTCTTTAAGGATTCTCATTTCTTGGAATTTTCATTCGATATACGATACGACGTCGAGGAGGTCCTGTCCTTGTAACGTCTCAATGTGTCCATTTTGAATTTTTTACGTCCTTTCGAATATTTTTTATTGTTTTTTTTTTTGTATCTGGACACTTCCTTCCAATTTCAATGTAAAATAAATTGAACTCCATGAGGATCTTTTCTTTAGCCTGTGGCGCGTTGGTGGTCGGTCTGGATATCCAATTTTTATCTTTTTATACATTTGCATTGATCTCTGCTCCTGATATCCTTGCATTTATGGTTCGGCCAGAGGATATCTTTCAAATACATTCACACACAAAAAAGAAGAATGTAAAAAGGATGTGTATGCATAATTTCCACAAAATTAAAGTTCTGAGTTGTGTGTTTGGGGAATATTTTTTGCTGAGCTTTTCATTTTTGCCGTTGTTCTTGCAGTCAAAAGGACGAAAAATACTGTATGTATTTCCGTTAGCTTTAAATGCGAATAACATCCTGTATGATGGTGGACGACAGACTCTAGGTTGTAGCTCTTGCAAATCCTATATACCATACGATATGAATACGGGTGACAGAAATATGTGTTAGAGTGCGCGTTTCGCCTTAAAACTTAACCGAGCATTAAGAATGGGAAAGGAAATGAGAATCATTTTGCTGTTTTGGGTAGAGTTTTGAGGAAAAATATGAATTCTTGCAAGGATTTTATTATTTTTTTTTTGTGTTTTTTTTTGAGATGAACTAAATATTTGCTTTGAAATTCGTTTTGAAAGTTTAGTTTTGATGCCAAATTGAAAGCAGCTCTTAGTTAAATTAAACAATGTTCATGAAGGATCCGGTCAGAGCAGAGCACAATGGAGCTGCAAAATTCATAGAAAATTCCATTGAGAGACAATGGAGCAATAAAGCATTTTTGTTGAAAATTGTGGTATTCTATAGTTTTATTGGAGGGAAGATATTTGCAAGACTACAAAACGGAAATATTTTGTAAATGGTCCCAATTTTGAGAGCAATAAGGATTTTATCTTTCCACTCGGAAGCTAAATTGAAGGACTTCCTAATAGTTCTAAAGCAAAGCGTTGCATTTCGTTTGAAATTGAAGTGATTTTATGGGTTTCAATAAATTGAAAAGTTGAAAAGTGAATTTTCTTTAAGTGCAAATGGGAATTGCATTATATATTCCCCTTATTTAATAGAAAAGGTTTTGGTTTGCAAGAATTATTATTGTTTCGCCATCTAGTTGCGTTTTGTTGGTAACTTGAAGCTATAGGTCAGTAATGCCATAATACCAGTAAAATTCTACACATTAACTATTTTTTACCCGCACTTTTAATTAGATCTTATTTATCAATTTTATTTTGTTTAAACAACGAACATTTTCAAGAAATTACTTCTTATCTTCGTTTGTTAAAACAAATAAATAATCTAAGACTTTTGAATGCTTACTAAAAAATGTTCATAAATCGTACAAATAATATGAATAAAAACAAAATATTGGAATGCTCTTTATTACATAAATTCTTGGAACCATTAACATCTAAAGACATATTTGAGACAAATTTTTAAGCACATATATTTACTAACAGATATTTTCTAGAGTCATTCAATAAATATAAAAAATACTTTCAAGCTAGATTTACAAAAATATTTGCTAAGTTTTCGCATCAATTTTTGATTTTTGTGTATAATTATAAAAATATATCTGAAGATGAGAAGTAATTTCTCGAAAACGTTCGTAACCACAATAAAATTGTATGAGTATAAGAAGTTTTTCTTTCAATTCTTATAACGTAAAAACATATTTTAGAAAATGAAAACTTCTTGCCTCGACCCTCTTACCAATGGAAAACCATCCTACAGTCTAGAGAGTAATTCGTGATACTCAAGTTTAATTTTAGCTCCAATATACAAATTTTTTTCCAAAATAAGTGAAGCTAAAGGTAAAACAATTTTTCACTGAAAAAGTAAAATATTGGTTTATAATCTTGCAACATCTGAGGCAATTAAATGGCTAATCGCTTAACACATGAAAATTATTTCTAGTCTAAAAAATTAAAAAAAAAAAACTGAAAAAAACGCTTTGCAAAATTTAATAAAAAATTTAAAACAAAAAATTGCCGAATGAAATTCGCGAAATGGAAAAAAGCGAAATATGAAACCGCCGAATATTAATTGCGAAATGATTAAAAAAACATAAAAAAGGGTTTTCGACTTTCGTCTAAAACGACGTAAATGATGTATTTTCCCATTGCCGTAAACGAGCTGTAAAAATTACCAACATAAAATAAATTGCGAAATAAAAAAATGCCAGATAAGAATTGTGAGATACAAAATTGTGTAATGAATTTTTGCGAAACAATCAAAGTGCGAAATGAGAACTTGCTATACAAAAAATTATTTATTTTCTTCACAAAAAAAAAAGTTGTATACATCGTAGCTCTTCTGACTTTGCTTCAATCTATACCAATTTTAAGTGTCTTTTTTCAACTTGATTGGCGTTTAGTTGATTTCATATTGGATGATGTTTGTATATTTCTGTTTAGAAGTGCTTCCGAATTCTGAAAATAAACATTTTGATTGAAAACCTTCAACCACACCTTAACCTGACAAGCATTTTCTCAAAAAATCATATAATCACTTTCAAACTTTAACTTCAGCCTCGTCTCCCAAAAAAATAAGCCTGCAACTGCTATCCATCCTAATACCGCTTACATGGTTTATACAAAACCACTGTTGACTCATCATCATTTTAATAGCTTGTTGTTGCTTGCGGCATCTCGGAAAAGCTTGATGGAATTTCACATCAAATTCATTACGACCATGTGTCGTATTTTAATACTCCCATCAACAACACATCTCAGAATCTCTCACACAACATCTAAGCCTTTGCTCGTTGAACTATGGAAAAAGTTTTAACTCAAACGAAAAGGTTGAATATCAAAAGATGCGATGATAGGTACCCGTACCGTGGTACCCCCAACCCCGTATACTTATGAAAGTATCGCGCCGCATTCAAGTTCATACACATCGCACCGCATTTTAGCGCACGTTTACTTTTCGTCGTAATTTGTTGCTCCTTCGTATAATTATATATAATGAATACCACATAAGCTGTTCGGGCTTAAAATGAGATACTTTCGAGTCTATTCGTGCGTTGTTTCGCATGCAATTACACTAGCAAAAGATTAAAGTCATTTTTTAAAGCTTCTTTGCTCCCTAAAAGAATATACTGTCTGGAATGAGGATGGATGTCATGCCTGCCCCAGGCCAGAGAGTACTTCAGAAGAGCCTCCAGCCACCATGCCATTCATGCAATAATTGCGCCAGTAATTACATCATTTTGTGTCTCGTTATTGCCATCCCATGTGACAAGCTTACACTCGAAGGTCCTGGTGTGACTATGCCGTGCTGGCTCTTTGCGTCTGCTGCTGCGGATGCTGTAATGGGGGATTTCTGTTTGGGGAATTTTTAAGGACATATTTTCATGGACTTTATTATCTCCCAAGGACATGTAAGCATTTTAACACACTCAAACGTCTAAATGTGTAGTATATTGATTTGTGTATGTGTTTAGATGTGTTAGACATCCATACACAATCTAATGACATACGAATGGAATTCAATGCCCACTGATGGTATAGCATTAACACTGGACCGGACGACAAGTTAGGTATACCCATATATATCAGTGTACAGTATGATATCCTTGTTCAAAAGATGAATCATTGCACTGGACATTGCTTCAGGGAGGTGAATGCTCCAGCAGGATGGGTTTTATTTTTATATGGGAATACCGATTGCATGCTAGTACAAGGATGTATAGGACGACATGAAATGCGGTCAAACACTGCTTCACGAGGAACGATACGACACGACACGACACGAAAGAGTCACCTCTGTCCAAGAAGGGATCACGTACGGTAAATATTAAATTTGTTTGTGCACTTGCTCCTCAAACTCAAACTCTGTCCGCTTGGACAGGCCAGGTTTGTGTATCACGCTTTGTTTGCATGTCATGGGATAAAACGTAACGTAGGCACCTTCTCTTGTTTAACGATTAAATAGTGCGTGTGTTTGTTGAGTTGTTCTGGCATTTACGGAAAGTTTACGAATAATTACCAGGAATAAAAATAAAAATAAAGTTGATTTCAAGAAGGATTTATATACCTACCTCTCTTACCTACACAAATATGTATTTTATGCACATGCATGGCTTTGTCCTGATAAGTACCAATAGACTAAATGTTAGACTGAGCCACTGGCTGCATCATGCGTGCAGAAAGAAAACATAAATTAGAGTGACTAATAGTTTTAGCTTAATTTTGATATCAGACGATTTGCATTAGGTAGACTGGATTAATGGCTTCTTAAGAGGTATTTATGTGTAGGGACGTCGACTTGTTGGAGACTGTTGCAGGAAGTGCGTGGAACATGCGGAGGGACAACACTAATTGAAAATCTGCGTTTGAGTGAACAAAAACAAAACAATAAATCGATTGAAAAAGAAGAAACTAATAGAAACATTAAGTCTAAGGGCTGTTGAGCATTTTTTTCTTTGATGTGATCTGGATATGAGTGGTTTTGGAAAACTTAATCAAAAGATTACAAAGATCAACGTCCGACTAATTTTAGCCTAATGGCTTAAAAGGCCAAACCCATAGAACGCGTCGCGTGCGTTGATTTGCAGCTTTCAAATGAGTGTAGGTATCTAAAACTAAATATACATGGCTTCTTATGAGAAGCTACCCATCATAGACAACGCTTCTCATATGAACCTCTCAAATAATATTGCACTCCGTTGGAAGCGACAGCCAAAAAAAAAACACACAACACGTTGTATGTTGGACCAAATAGTCCAGTCACCTTAGTACTAAAAAGTGTCGAACCGGTCACAAATTATTTAAAAGTTGAAACCACTTGCAAAAATTTTCTTTTCATGAAGTGAACAAAATTCTACTGTTTGTTTGCAAGCACAAAAAGCTAATAAAAATTACAAAAAATTACTTTTTTTTTTAATTAAAAAAATGTTTTTTTTTTTAATAAAAAAAATGTTTTTTTTTTTAATAAAAAAAAGTAAGTAAGCCATCTTGAAAAACTGCAAATTTACAAAAAAGGTATGACTTAAAACTTTGGACTTACTATTTATGACCGTTTTTCATGGTTGCAACTTTTTTTAAATTTTAAAAAATTAAATATTTTGTTACGGCTATTTGCAGTGGTTTCAATTTTTTTTTTGATATCAACCCAAACTCAAAAAATATTCCACGGGAAGCCCAGTAAGTTATTTTTACTTGCGATTATAGTTACCTTAAGGCTAGTTATGTAATAAAAAAAAAAAAAAAATGAGCAAATAATCAAACATGACATTACGATGATAGCTAAGTCGAAAAAGTGGGTCTGGAAATTCTGGTCTGTCATCAGTCTGGTTGTATCAGTAACTACAACGGGCAGTGGCGTATCCAGAAAAAGTTTTGGGGGGGGGGGCACCTGTATAATTTTTCAATAATTTTTTGTTTACTTTTTATTTTTTTGTAGTCCTTTAAGGTTAGTAAAATAAGTGGATCCATTTTTTTTCTCCTCTTTGGTCCAGTTTTTCAGTGCGAGATTAAAATTAAACCTGGGTTAGGTAACTCACCGAATCGGGTGAGATAACTTTGGATTAACTAAACAAATGCTTTGGATTTTGTATTCTCAGAGTTTCTTAGGTCCTTCCGCATGAATCCTCTACCTACTAACATTCAGGTTCTTGGGTCAATTGGAGATACATTTATGCCCAGAGTTAGCTAACTCTAGTTTAATTCACAACTGAAAACCGGCCCTAAGAAACCGTAACTTGCATAATCCATAAAATTAAACTTTTTGTGAACAACATTTTATTAATTTGTTATTTTAATAATAAAGACAATAAATAATAATGAATTTTATTATGTTGATATAACATCATATTTTGAAAACTTTAATTTGATTGTTGAAATAGTTAATGTTCAATTATTGTTTTTGAGAAAATCAAGTCCATTCTCCTATTTTTCGTGTTGGCAAATTGCTCAATAACTTCCTCAGGATCTATATTGATTTCTCTGTGAATATTCATGAATGCTAATCCATTTAGACGTGCTTCCGAAGTTGTTGCCCTCAGCCAAGTCTTTAACCTTCTCAGGACGGAAAATGATCTCTGGTTCTGCTGACGTAACTGGAAGTACACACAGTACTCTTAGTATCTTCCTTATATATGGGAATTTTATATTACTACAAACGGGAAGAGAAGCTAAAGCTGTTGCTGGGATATTTTTTCCATTTTTCTCCTCGCATGTTTGTTTCCATATCTAATAGTAGAATGAAAAACAGAACTTTTTGGTTACCGGAAGAATGAACTACTTTATCATTAAAGTGCAGTTATACATATCTGGAATCGATTTCCAGACATTGACATTAATTTGAGGTAACACGACAAAAAGAACTCAAAATTAAACGATTTAACAGTTAAGGTTTTACTCATACGTACAAACCGAAAAAAAATCGATATTATATATGAAAATAAGTTCAAATCATAATACCAATGACTGATTGCATAATGTGAATAAATAAAATTCTCCATTAGTCAAAAATACAAATAGTCCTTATTTACTGGCAGTTTTTCAAGTTTCGAATTTTTTAATTTTGGTTTAAAAAACAATCAAAAAAGAACAAAAAAGTTGTCTTTCTTATTTTTCAATGACCGGTTATTTGACCATATTTTGTTTTAAAATAAAAATAAAAAACAAATGATATAAAAATAAAATTAAAAGCTTTGACTCAAATTGAAGGTCATAATTTGAAATATCAGGATACGAAACTGATTCTACAGCTTTTTTAACGTCTTCTGAACTAGCGAGATTAATAAAGCTGGGTAAGAAAATCTGTAGTTGGCAGATAGAAAAAAATTGATTTCCGAAACGTTGGCTGAGCTCTAGTAAGCAATGGTCAAGGAAAGGAATATATAAATTAAGTTTGTAATACTGCTTTACATTTTGTTGTCCTTCCTGGATAGCATTTGCTCTTCTGACTTGTTTCCCACACGTTCTAGTAGCTTTTGGCTGAACCTCAAATCCTTGTGATATCTCCATTATCTTTAAAAATAACAAACCGAAGGATTGATCCACCTCATCGCGCCTTCCTTTTAAAACACTTTGTAGAGTTGTAACAGACTTCTTTGCTTGGAACAGGTCAATGTTTCTGGTTTGCAGATACCTTGTCACCGGTAGCATCAATCCACTTACTTCAGAGCAAACAACTAAACTTACTAGGAACTCGAAACTAAGTATTGCTTGTAATAGCGAATACGCCAAGGAGTGTTGTGTTCCCAGTTCATTTATTTCTTCCAAGCTTTTGACTATGACGTGTATAATTTTTAAGAAATCAATCAAAACTGTGTGTCGCTCTATCCATCTAGTTTCACACATTTGCTTCAAAACTGTTTTTTGTGTTTCGTTGCATTCTGCTTCTAAAAGATTCTTTTTCAAAATTTCTCTTCTTATATGGCTATTCCTCTAAATCTCTAATATTTACGAAAAAGTTTCAGTTATTAATGTACATAATGATGAAATTACCTAAATAATAACATGATCCTGGAGGCTTGGTGGGGGCCCAGGCCCCCTGCCCCCCCCCCCCCCCCTCAATACGCCACTGACAACGGGTGAATCGATTTGCTTCAAATTTGGTAGGGTTAAAAGACCATTTCTTAGAGGAGGAATTAATTTTTTTTAGATCAAAAAATAACGGTATACTTTACTTGCTATAAGTATAACCGTTATAAAGAAGCTTGATTTTTACTCGAAAACGGCTCCAACGATATTCTTAAAAAAAAATAGGTATAGTTTTTACTTCACTGTCTTTTGTTAAATTGAAAAAAACGTTATTTTTTTCTTGAGCTATCTCGTGAACGGATTAATATTTTTTTCTTTTTTTTTTAAACTCTATATAATTAAAACTAGTTTCAAAACAAAAATATTTAAATTCATATTTATCCATCTACCTTGATTAACTCTTACAGAAATAAATGTGCTTAGTTTTAATTTTATTTAATATTTATTTTTTTTTCTAAATTCAATATTTCGACAATGGTTTGACTAAAAAATTTAATTTTGTATACATAAAATGAAAACTTCTCAGCACTCAGAATTGACGTTCTTCTACTTTATAAAAGTACTTTATATAAATTTAATATTTTATACCTACCTATATATTTTTTTTAAATTTAATATTTTAAAAAATTTAATTGATGATTTTTATGAAATATAGTTTTCGCATGAAAATTATTAATATGCGCTGAAATTTGCATTGGTACTCAAAATTTTTCACAAAAATATTTTAAAAAAGTTGTTTGAAAAAGTTTTTTGCATACAAAAATTGTTTAATTTAATTGTAATTTATTTAAATAAAGACATTCGAGCCCTTCATTATTTCTGCGTCCACAAAAAAGACAATTACAACAACAACAACAACAACTGGCTGCTATTTTTTTTTTTACAGAAAATCGTTCTAAAAATGCTGTCGAACTCTCCAAATAAACATTTTATCTATGTGTTATCTACCAACATATCTGAAGATTTATGACTCTGTTTTCGTAACTCTAAACGAGATATCAAATACTCAGTTAAACAGAGAAACGATTCAAGTGCATATAATTTTGTAAAATTTAATCAAGCTTAATATTTTCAAACACCTGATAAAAAGTTTTTTCTCACAAATTGTCAAAAGCGAATCCACCTACAAAGTTTAGCTAATCTGATCACTTCAATAACTTAAAACAGAACCTTTCAAAGATCATATCACATCCTTACTGAAAAGTAATATCCTTTGAATATAAATTCTTATTTTTCTTAAAAGAAAAAACTATCATATTACTTCAAAGCAACCATCTGAAGGACTTGCAACTTGTGTTCCACATACTTGTACCACCGCCAAAGGTGTTCGATAAATTATTGAAGATATTTTTTTTTTTTTAACCTAAAAAAGTAAATGCAGACACTCGATCCCCAGTGTTATCTCGCCATAATGTGCTTCTCCTCAACTCATGCTATCCAAAGAAAGGACATTATTTACAACGCCAGCAGTGCCAGGCTGCATACAGATACCTAGAAGAAGAGTGCAAACCACACATCTCTATGATGCCTGGGAAAACAAAATATTTAAACACTCATTTAGTTAACTCGAATGAAATAGAATTTTTGTGCCATACTACGATGCTTTCGTCCTTTTCGGTGACGACACACCGTGGTAGATGGAGGCAGCAAAGCAGCAAACTTTTCCCATGTGATAAAATGAACTAAGTTATGCTATACTGAGGTCGACCAACAACAACCCCCTCTCTAACCACAGGGCGTAAAAAACACCGAGAATGTGTGGTCTATGTCGGGCGGGGGTGCTCATATAAGGAAAACTTTTTGCGCTCCTTGTCCCAATGTGTGTACCTATACGTAGCCGGGTTAGATCGTAACTTACTTATCAGTTCCTTTTGCTAAATTTATGCACGTATCCTTGGCAAACGATAAAAGTAAACTTTGTCATACGTGAAAGCGCAACTTTCATCTCCATATAGACGACAACCCAATTCCACGACAACGATGGTGGAGGTGGTGTCGTGGAACATCTGCTTTTCTATATGGAAATAGCGAAAGAAGGGACTTAAATATCATTTGCTTATCCTATCCAATAGGAGTATTTTTATATTAAGGACGATGACTTCTAGTGGGTATATAGGAAATGCTTTCTACTTCCACTTGGACTATTTCTCATTTTCCTTCGCGTCAATGCCTCATCTTTGCTGACCTTTACCGAAGAGTATATTAATGTCGCCTTGCAATATGAGATAACTTATCTCTGGTAGAACATATGTGCCCAACGGATTTATATCCTGATGGTAAGAAAAAAAGAGACTGCAACTAGCTTTTTCTGATCCCACATCGATCCCTTTTTCACTCCTGGACGACAGATAAAGTTGGGTTAGACGACAGAGTTTTTTTTTTCATTCATTCTAAGACTCAATGGGGCTGTTAAAAGTAAATTGGTCTTTTCAAGGACCAACAACTAGGGTAGAGTTGGTTTATCATGTTTCCAGAACGATTGAGTTTGTGTGTGCGAAGCTAGTGCTAGTAGCAAGGTCCAACTTTTCACCAAATGAGTCAAGAGTAGAAATAGATCCTGGCGTTGGGACAATGCAGTGGCAATGGCGGTAACAAAGTTGTGTCTGTTGATTTAGCAAGGATATCAATTCTATCCTGCATTCGCGCACCTATACATACATATATCTACATCAACTTCAATTTGAATGGAAAATCTTCAAGATAAACCTAAGTAGAAGAAAATAAGTGTTACTTACCTAACTCTGCTGAAGCTACGACGAAATCTCTCTGAAATGGTATGAATTTTCAGGACTAAGCTGACATTATTACATGCATCATCCCTTGGGAGTCTTGGGACGCCCGCCAGTAGCAGCAACAACAACGAAGAAAAGCAATTTATTTTAACTTAGAACGGAAAGTGGCAGCGGAATAAAAAAAACAGAACGCTTTTGACAAGAACGATGATGATGGACGTGATGAGAGTGTGTCAGTCTTTTTTATTTTTCTTTGGGACCAGACTGAATGTTAAGTTAAGTTAAAAAAAAGTTTCTTCGAGCAAGTATAGCTTTTGTGTAAGTGTAACGAAATTTCTATGGAATTGAATAAGGGTTAGAAGGCAAGGATGGTTTAAGGTAGAAATAGTTAAAATCCATTAAAATATAAGCAGTTCAGCTTTTTTTTCAAAGCCTCGTTATCTTTGACATAGTTTTGAAATAGTATTATTTTTTTTTTCAATGAATGGCGTAGTTTTGGTCCAAATTTCACTGTTAGGTATTCGGCATTATATTTTTTTTTTATTTGAGTTAATTTTTCTCGACAAAGGCTTTAACTTTAACAATTAAAAAAAAATGCTAACACTAATCGTAAACCAAGTCATGAAATCTATTTTCTATTTTCGGTTCACAGTTCCTGCATGGCCAACGTGTTTTGCCAACAGTTGAGATTTGGGGTGGGTGGGTTCGTGTATGGGTATGCAAAGAGTGAAACAATTTCCCAGCTAATGATTTTAATACAATATTTTGTTTTTGTTTAATAAAATTATTGTTTAAAAAAAAAATGAACATTTTGAAAAAAATAAATTTCAATCTTAATTTCGAGATTTCGGGTTTTCGGGCTTTTGGGTTTTTGGGCTTTTGGGTTTTCGAAATTTTGGATTTCCGGCTCCCAATATTTCATTTTATTTTATTTTTTTTTTTAATTTTTAAACTCTACTAATTTTGATTCACAAGGGACTGGTATTACAGTACTCTTGTAAATCAAAATTAGTAGAATTTAAAAATTAAATAAAATGAAATATTGGGAGCCGGAAATCCAAAATATATGTAAGTACTGTACTGCAATACATGAGTGTTGTTCACCGCCGCCTCGCTGCACCAGCCGTTTAAGTGCCCCACACTTCACCATTGACAACACCATTTCAGTCCTAAAGTAGTTTAAGTAAACGCGGCTTAGAAATGGTGAGGTAGATAAGCGGGTTGGGGTTTAACGATCAAAAAAATCGATATAAATTGAAAATTTAATCAATCGACCTAAGTAACTCATTTTGACATTTTGTTTATTTCTTTCACATTTAAGTGTAATGTAATAATTCATGTATTCCTACAGAAGTTTTCGTTTATTGCACCCATGAACTTCGAATGGGACTAATTTCTACATTACCACTATAAATAATTGTTTACAGATAATAAGAAGAAAGAGGAAGCACAATTTGCGGTTGTTTCTGGAAAGAGGAAGACTATTCGATTATAAGTGTGAGTAAGACAATACTATGCAGGCGTATTCCGATCGTTCAGAGCATGCTCTGAGTGTTCTCTAAACTGAATATGTTTGGCGTCTGAGCGTTCAAATTTATTTTTTTCTCAGCTGTCATATAAATTGACATTCGTTCTGACTCTTTCACACACAACGTATAAGTTAAAAGTTATTAATTTATTCTTATCCATATGGTCTTTATACAAACCCTGAAATTAATTTGATGCTTATTATAACATATTTCACAAATAAAAACTATCTCCAACACCAAAATGGCTAGCTTCATCCACCATTTCAATTGATTTGATAATTGTACAGCAATTCAATATGAATGATCAGTCAATTCATCCTGAGCTATATTAGAGAGCGCTCTGAATCTGAACATGATCTGAACCATCTCTGAACGAAAAAAAGAAATACAAATGTCATGATCTGAACGCTCTGAGCGAAAAAAGAAAAACAACTTTATTTTTGACCACTTAGGATCTGCTCTGAACGAAAAAAGAAAAACACCTTATGTTATGTAAAATAACATTAAAATTAAAAATTATGCAGACATTCATAATTTTTAACTATTAAAAATATAAAAAAAAATAAAATACAAATTATATGATTTAAAATAGGGCTCTCGGAAGTTTCACTCATGCACTCTCTATGTTCGAATGAATGAGAGAGGGCCGCTTTTTCTTTTGACCAAGGTCAATTAGAGCTAAATATTAGTTATTAAGTTGTAGCTACTGTGTGTTACACCATCTTTTACTATTTCAAAGCATCCTATTTCTTTTTTGCTGTCTGGCTTGTCAATGAAAATTGTAATATCGTTTCGCCTTAACGGCTTTCAATTCGAAAGCCGTTAAGAAAAACTGCTCAGATCTTGCAAAATACCATAAAGGTAGACCTTTGAATTAAAAAAGAAGATCTGAACAATTGAGCTTGTAATCCCGACATTGCAAAAAGTAGTTCATGGCATAGTACCATCTCTATACGTTTTTACAACTTCCAATGGAAGATCCCATGAGTTCCGTACCTTAGCCGTGATATAATGAAGAAAACAACAACAATTCTTGAAGAACGATAATTTTTGGTCCCAACCTCTTTTTACGTTTTGTGAAGAAAACATAGCGATTGGGGCAACTGTATATTCTGCAACAGAATCTAAGGAAGTTTATTTGAATTCATGGCGTCCCCAAATTCTCAATGCAAATTTATTTTACAAGAACTCCGCTCTCACTACATCATCTCGATGTATGTAGGTATAAACTTTTTTTCTTAGACTTTACCATTTGAAATTCCATGGAAGAACCTATGAATTATTCTTCAAAATGAATACAGTCACTAGACCAAAATACCTTTTTTCCAACTTACCCCCTTCATCACAAGAATAATGCGTAGCACAAAAGCCCATATTTTTACCCGATGAAGTTGGCTCGAGCCAACTTTTCAGTCAAGGGTCATGAATATCACACCACGTAGATTAATCAAAGCACAAACTTATTTCCTGAGCCCTTCTCCAAATTGTAATGACTGTAACTTTTTATTTTGCTCATACAAATGAAGGAATGACTTTGTCCTCGTTTTGCATTTCAAATGGAATAGTTAGTTGCAAAGGAATGAAATAGTTCTTCATGCCATGTTATCAAGGAAGGATATATATGATGGAACCACCCTCACAATTCTTTATATAGGCAGCGTAGACACACACTGCAGTCTTATAATAGTGGTTGTTCTTCTTCATGCTTTATGAACTCGTAATAATTCCAAAATGGAAACTTAAACCATTTGTCATTTAGGTGTATACATAGGTTATGCCACCGGGTTTCGCCTCCTTATTCCATACCCGTCGGCCGTGTCGGCGTGGCGCGGCGGCGGGCGGGCATCATTGTTTGATAAATGAGGTTAACAAATTTCGCAGTGACTTTTCTGCGAGTTGTTCTCACTCTTTCTATACAATCTCATTTATTCACTTGACTGGGTTTTCTTTTCAAACCAACACCTCGTGCTCTTACTCGTCCTCGTATACTTCTTGATTCAGTGCATCTTCCTTGGACAGCCTTATTCCTATACCGTTATAGGAAAGGGTTACTTTGATAGTTGGTTTTTTTCTTTATAGTCAAGAAAAGATAGAGAAGCTGCTGCTGTTCAAAAGTTTTATATATATATTTTTTTTTTTTGTTTGAAAAATGATTCTTTCAACCTTTGAGGTTAATGGAGTGTTAAGATTTTCTGAATAGTTAAAAAGCCAAACAGGATGGTTGGGGTTACATCATGTCAAAATGAGAAACAAAATAGCATGCAGAAGCCAAGCGAAGAAAGTCGAAAGGTTTCTCAAGCAATTTGCATTTTCTCGTTAGCGTCAGCAGGGTGTTATTTTTGTTCAATAATTGTTTTCGATAGAGAGGAATATAAAGTGTAGAGTTTTCTTACTTTTCTTTTTAAAATAAAAAAGAGCAAATTTTTAGTTTACATCGAACCCTGATTATAACTTTACATGAACTTTCATTCTTTTCCTTTCGGTCTATTGTAAGGGCTAAAGGTGGAGTATTGTTTATATAAAAATCTATATAGAGATCATAGATTCAAATTTTAAATTGAAAAATAATATTAAAAAGATGTTTTCTTTTCTTTTTATATATTTTATTCACTACATTTTACTACATAATCGAAACATGTAGTTGGATTCAATAAGAATTTCTTTTATTCAATCCAACTATTTCGGGTTCGAAATAAAACATCAGAAACCGATTTTGTATACTCGTGTTTTTAACTTCAAAAATTTAGATGGCTTTTTGATGTTTTGAACAATTACAGCGGACATTTAAACTACAGACCAAATAAACATATGGTATATTAGAAACATGTTTGAAATTTTTTTTGAAATATTTCGCAAATGTATATGAAGCGTCGTGACCAAAAATGATTTATAAACGATTTGGAAATTCAGATTAATAGGCTAAAGTACTATCTTCCCAGCTGGCATTTTTATAGAACAACGACCAACCCAGTTAGAAACAAACATTTTTACTAAAAAATCGACTGGGATTCGTTTGTGACTATGAAATTAAAAATTTTGTGACTCAATAATAAATGAGTAAACAGTGCCATATTAAGGGTTGTGGGACCCGAGACAAGAAACAAATTGGGGGCGCTTTTTATTATTTATAATTTTATTTTGAATTTAAAAATTCAATTTTATGACAATATGCCTGCATTCTTGTGACAAATTCTTAAAGATTTCTCCGAAGTACATTTTTTGAAGTAAATCACTTTTTATAACTTTTGATTTCAGTTTTGACAGTGCTACTTGCTGCTGCTGCAAACTACACTTATTATGTTTACCCTTTTAATTTAGGAGAACTCAGCGCCCCAGTTGTTAATCATCAGAATCATTTAGAAAAGGACTTTTCTTTTGATTCATTGTCGATATTTAAGTCCGTCTTGTTCTTGAAATCATCTATTAAATTTAACTAACTGATCTCCAAATAGATGTTGTACGACTTAAATCTAATGATTTAAACACCCAAATCGATCGAAGTTAACTTCATGTGCTCGAATTCTATCGCTCTAAGATGTTAAACAACGATATAAATAAAACTTTCTACTCGAAATTTTTCGGTGACAACTCGATGGATCACTGAGGATTTTTCATAATCTAATGAATTGACTTTTCGGAATTTCAGGCTTGTTTCCGAAAACTTATAGACTATAAGAGCCCACAACAATTTTTGCGAGTGATTGATAACCCAATACTAAAGTTGGTATTATACGATAGCACTATAATTGTCATTTTCAAAAGTTAGCGTTTTGCAGTCCAAAGTGGGGGCATTCCTGAAAAAGACTGCATCAACAGTGCACTTTATTTTTTTATAGACAAAATAATTTTGTTAAGCACTTAAATTTAATTTAAAAATTAAGTGCTATGTGTCCTGATCTTAAATATCTATATCTTTATCTCAACCTAATATTTTCAACGCTGCATTTTGAAGACTTCTCTTTTTGAATACGATATGAAGAGATTGCCGAGCTTTCATGCATAAACAAGAAGCATTTTTGGATCTGGAAACTAACTTGTTAGTAGCAACAAATCGCTCTAAGTTGTGGTTCTGAAATTTTCTTAATTTCCCATTTTGTTTACAATTCTGGCGGTCTCTATTTTCACTACGCGTCTTACTGTTCTTAATCAGAAACACACTTTCTAAACAAAAAAAAGTGGTTTGTTTGTTTTTGTAAGTATTTTGGGCATAGCTACTAAAATAATAAGAAACAAAATGTTAACCTTCAGAAAATATGTGTTTTTTATCAATTTTTTTTATTGCAGATCTTAGTTAGTCTGACGTTTATGAACACACCCTATTTTCATGCAGACACAAACAGCGGAATCTTTCATTTGGAGCAGATCCTTTCTTATATACGTTCGTTATAAAAGTAAGTTGATAAAAGTGTGCTTCATCAGGTGTAAAACCAATTTTTTTTTTTTCATTCTTGCTACTTTCTATCTAATGCCAATCTTCAGAAAATTACCATTTCTGGGTGAAAAAAATTAATTTGACATCATCTATAAAAGCTAATCCCCGTTTAAAAGACTCGCCACATTTTGTTTGCTATAGATAAGCGATTGCTCTGCTTCATCTCTTGCTAACTCTGATCCATGCGTCTTTGTGTCATATCAAGCTTTAATCTATCATATAGTTTCGAAGAAGTAGGTTTTAAGAAGTTCTCCCTACACTGCCCTGGTTTCTAACAAATTTATGAAAAAATACTTTTTAGTCAACATTTTTTGGAAAAAAATGTAGTTATACCACATAGCCAGATAACTTTTTTATTATATCGATCAGACATCGTTTGTGACTTCTGAATTTACCAACGAATACGTTTGTGACAATTTTTTTTCGAAAAAAATGCAAAAAACTAAATTAATTTGTTAAGGTTTCGATATATCCAAATGTATACTTCAATTTATTAAAATTAATAAACTGGATAAGTGGCGAACATTTATTACCTAACAAAACATTAGTTTACCATTAAACCCTCTTTGTTCATGTTTTTCGATAAAAAAAAGTCTTGCGAAACGCCCTTTTGGCATTTTTTTCAAAATATCAAGTGCATTCATGTAATGCTTTTAATATTCAACTTTAATATGCAATCGAATTGATTTATAAATATGTAATAGCCCAACATGATTTCCAATTATAGGATACATAATTACATTATGAAGGGATGAGAACGGGTAGATCTAGAAAATGCATTTAATTTGGGTATATTACATGTAACACTGTTAATCCCCTAAATAATTACATGTCTCATTGTCGTTGTGCCATAGATTTTGGATACAAAATTGGCAAAACTGTTGTATACTGGGGGGCTTGTATTTTGGATGTGCCATGTCAGTGGCGTGTGTGCATTAATTTCCGCAAATAGAACTCACCAGAAATACCAGATAATCGGATAAGGACCTCCTAAGAGCTCATGCCAAACAACGACACCCCCCATTTGCCTGGTTTCCTAACTATACTATTATATGGCTGTATCCTGTATAAAGTAAAGGTGTATATAGTGACTCTGAAATGGACTGATAGTACTCGAACTCGATTGAATCTCCAATCAAATTTCATCGCAATTCAGACATGCGAAATAAACGGGAAAGGGATATAAGAGGTGTATGGTGGTGAAAAGTCAGTATATATATTGAGGGCGGACATGATTGGATAGGAATTACAGGCTCAGGAATTTTATTTGAATTCAAATCACAAGTTAATTGCATAATTCGACCCTGGGATGCTAAATCATGCATATTTTGTTAATTAACACATACATCAATCTTTTAGTTCAATATACACTATACACATATATGCAAGCTTTAATCTGTAGTTTTGGATGTACAAATACTGTATTTAGCTCACACACCTATACAAGTACACATAGCATATGCATCATTGCAGCTGACGCCTACAGTGATCGATTTTTATACATTTTTAATGTGCGAACAAAATCAGTGTTACCACTTTAACTCAAATGTTATTAAAACCAAATTTGAGAGTTGCTGGTCCTGCTGTACTAAAATCAATAAGAAAAATGTTTTTGCGGTGCAGTGAGATGATCACAGTATAGTGGTTCGTGGGTATTCTGGAAACAGTAAAATTTGGAAACCATCAAGTACCTATATAGATCGGGGAATTTTTAATTAATCAAATTCAAATAAAAAATATTAGGATAAATGTTGAGACACTAAATACTTGCTTATAATTCCATTAAATTATACAATATTTTGATTCATTTAGTGTTTACATAGGTATCATCTACCTATACGGTTCCAGTTGCATGTGGTCCAGTCAGCAGGTATAGGAAAAAACGGGGTTAAATGGAAAAAGTTCGGAGGTCGAAGTTTGTTTTGGTATGGTTAATTAACATTTTCTCAAGTTTTGGACCTTGAGGACCCTGTGCTAAAAGAGGAGAAAAACTTGAAAATGTTCGGCCTTTTTTTCGGTTTTTCCTCTATAACTTTTTTTCTTATGTTCTAAGACAGAATTGTTCAGGTACACTTTGTAAAACGTTTAATTTGCTACAATAGTGATTATTTAGACATGTTTTTGTATCACGTTGTTACCAAGATATGGCGCTACAAAAAATGGGTAATTTTTAAAATGTTGCTAAAAAATTAAGAAAAATTTAATTTTTCGCCTTTTTTCCTCTTATATACTCTTACGCGTTCTATGGCAATAGCGTTCATGTAGTATGTTTTGTAGACAGTTAAATTTTTTACAATATTGATTATCCAAAGAAATTTACTATGAAAAAAAAGAATTAAAAAAAAAAAATTGCTTGCAAAATTTGAAAAATTACCCTTTTTTGGATTTTTAAAAGCATTCGCTGTGTAGAATTAAAAAACAGTTTTTATTCATGCCTATTACTGAATCCACAAAATTTCACTCCCCGGGAGTCGGTTGGATCCGCAGTGGATCCGCATTCGAATAAAACTCTATTATTGAATCCGATGAATGATCTGCATTATCGATCGGCGAACTACTTTTCCATTTTTGAAACTTTTACAATTTACAAGGTAAATATGCTGTTGAATAGAGGAAATGTCAAACTTGGTCATGGGGACTATATTTTTGGACAGATTTCCACCGTTTGGGCAATAAACGGCACCAAAGTTGTACTTCCGGAACTCTAAATAATAGGACAAAAAATAATTATTTTGACTAAAATAATTTTTGTACCGCAAAATAAGCCATTTTTATTGATTTTAACGACCAATCTTAATCCGTCTGTGTTTCAGCAATCACTGAACCGATTTTCAAGGTTCGTTTGCTGTTGGATAGAGGAAATGTCAAACTAGGTCGTAGGGACTATATTTCTAGGAAGATGTATACGGTTTGGCTAAAAAACGACACCAAAATTGCACTTCTCAAAAAACGCAGATGACGTTTTCGAAAACGGTCATTGTCAATAAATTACTAGAAATACTGCCAAAAAAATTTTATGCGTTTCGGCGATCCAAAAATTTTTATTTCTGTTTCAAAAAATTCAGATTTGTTAACTATCTGCTTCTTCTTGAATTTTTTTTCATAAAAATCACTTTCATCCGCACCAATTTTACTGCGGATTTGCTTTTCCAACATTTGTATGGAGTGCGGATGTGGTGCGGATGCCTTTCGTTTTCAGTAATACCAATTTTACGAACAACGTTACCGACATTTATTCCCGCGTATGACTTGCGGATTCGCTAATAGCAAATCTACCGAAAGTGAGTAAGACTCCCTCCTCAACTCATTCGTCGGATTCCCTAATAGGGCTGATTATCTAATCAAAACTTGCCCAGTGATTTTTGCTAACTTTAGAATTTTATATCGACACGCAAAATGTTGTATGCAAGAAGTGCATAAATTAAAAATTCAGCAGATCTTCAATGTTCTGACAACCCTGAGCAGCTAATCTAAAACTCTCTGTTTAAGGACTGGAATTCTAACAAAAATAATATAAACAAAACAAAATGCTCACAGAAAAAAATCAAAGTGGCATCACTATCAATTTGTAGTTAGGCTCTTTTGAATTCAATGCCATACCATGGTCCAATAAAATCAGACTTCATATAGCCATCATGATGGTTTTGCTTGTGTATAAATAATCCGGGGAAAAACAAGGTCATAATTCAATTTTCCCTATCTCTCGTCTATCATCCATCCATGATGTTGTAGAGAATGTCTAAAGTTAAATTAACTTCGGCAACAAAATAATTAAATATCCCGCCAGATGGTGACTCGTTTATGCGCCTGTGGCAGAACTAACTTTACATATATAGGACCGACCATATCACAGCGGTTTGGGCAGCAAGCCGACTGACGACCAACGACGACGCCAGTTGAAGCCAGCGGAAGCAGATGCTAGACGAACGGACAGTCTAAGTTTTCATATTTTAACAAAATTTTATTTTCTGTACCTATAGGTATGTGTGTGACCAGCTACTGTGAGTATGCTCCTGTGGTTCTGGAAGGACTAGAAAAATAAATGAAGACATCTTAAAGGGTGTGATGCAGACTGGTTGGACCCCCTTTTCATTGACATCGAATTCCAGAAATTCCCTTCATCTTCTCATCGGTGTTATCTTCCTCAGGCCTGTCTCTGCTTGACTGTGCGAATAACTTCATTTGGAAAAGTGCACACAAACTGTAAATTTGCATATTTTCAATAGATTTTATATGTGTATGTGTTAGGTAGGTTCCATCCGGTGTGATCCTTCGAGCCGGATAGGGTGAGTGAGAGTTGCCCGTTCGAATCGATTTTCTGCTTGAGGTTAACATTTTAACGTGCCATGGTTGGCCTAAAAAAAAGGATATACACAGTGCACCAGGCATATAATAGGATTCCACACAGGGTTTATGCACACTATACCGTAAGTGGTGCACTCAAGATTTATAAGTTTTAATTTTAGTTCAGCCAGTGTGGTGGCTATTTCACGGCTTGAAGGCCTATACCACTGGAATTTTTCCATGCTGACAATAAAGAGTGTCCCTTTTTTTTCGGTCTATATGCAAAGTCTTCTTTTCGAATAAGGTCCTTGCTACGTCTAGCGTCACATAGCACAAGTAATAGAAGTTGGCAGTAATAGAGCTTTGGCTCAGGACGAACAGAGTTACTGTCACCCATTAAACGCCTTCATTCTTCCGACTTTTTTGATGGCAGGAAAGAACAGAAAAAGGTCTTCTGCTGGATATAGGGAAGTAATAAACCTTCAATTTTTGCATACATATTGTAAAATTTTGTTAAGCTGGAGGGACTGGTGTCCTTCGAAAAAAAACTTCGTTACTCCCAACAATGTTGTATGCTGTATGCTGTATGCCTACTCATCATGTCACAACTGATTGGCAATGAGCCAGTATTACTGCCTAGACCGACATTTTCATTTTATTTGCCATTTTGGTAGAAAAGATTCGGTTGGATAGAGTCGGAGTTCTTCGGTTTCTGCAAATCCCCAATTCCATGTCGCTTTCGATTGTACATTTCGGTTGTTGTGTCGTTTGTGTCCCACAGCCACTGGTTAAGCTGGTTAGCAGCCCAGGGGGAAGCTCCATGTGCGTTTTCGTTGTCGACAGTAAGCAGTTTATGTATAGAATATTCTTGGATCCTTATTTTAGTTTTTGGTCGTTTGGTTTCGACAGGATATTCCCTTTTGAAATGAGATTGCAACATTTTTTTATTGTGGAACTTGCGGGGTTGGATTGTAGAGCAAGTATCTCTATTTATCTATACTGAAAAAGAGAGAAGATATGGCGTAGTAAATTGTATCCTGCCGGTTTCCTCTTCCTTTAGATGAGTGCAGCAATTTTTTTTTTTCGCTTGGTGATTGTCCTTACTGCAGGTTTTGGTTTACTTTTATGGTTCAAAGAGTTTATCCCGCGTACGGGAATTGTAAAATGAATATACAATCACATCTGGATGTGCTTGAGAGAAGATTGAGCGTTTCTCCTATGCATTCATTGCCGTTACATCCTTGGGATAATCCAAAACTTACAAACCATATCGACAAACGAGCAAGAGAAGACGGAAAAACGCAATCAGTATTAATACCCTGCTGTGAAATGTTTCGCTAGAATAAGGATTCAGTGGCTGTAAAATGAGTTACAGCTTCAGAGTATATAGAGTCGTAAGAGTTTCGTAATGATTTGGCCACATGATATCATAAGATTTTGAATTTATGTATTAAAATTACGACTTTGTTGTGAAAGTTATAAAATGTAAGAGTATATGGGTGTTTATAGTTTATAGATTCGAAGGAGCTTCAGTTTTTTTTTGTATGGTATACATCTTGTTCCTAGGAAACACTTGCGATTTGAAAAGCATAAGAACTATTTTTGTCACAAAAAACCGAGAAATATTAATGATCAGAATTCAAACATTATTGGGGTTTGAGTAGCCAGCAACTTTTCTGAGCCATGAAACAATAAATGTCGGCTGTGAATCATCTACTTTTATTTTTATTTAGTATACTTATTGAAAACCGTAGAATCAATGGCTATACAGGGTGATTGGTATAAGGTGCACCAAAAAGCTTGAGCGTGTAGGTGGAGTTAAGACAAACAAAAAATCGTATAGAAGGGGGGTCTATTCCCCCCGTTTAGGCGGGAGGGGCAATTTTCTAAAAACTTGACTTAAATCAGAAAAAAAATTATCGGTGAATGATACAAAGCCTTGTTATATTTTTTTGGAAAGCCAGAAAACTACTCATTTATTTTATTTTTAAATTAAGTTGTTTAAGTGAAAGTTTGAAAAAAATTAATTTTCAAACTCAAAATTTTGAAAAAAAAACTAAAAAATATAAAAAAAATGGAAATAAAAATTAATATTAAAATTAATAGTATCTAATATTAAAATTAAAATTAAAAATAAAAATTAAAATTAAAATTAAATTTAAAACTAAATTTAAAATTAAAATTAAAATTAAAATTAAAATTGAAATTAAAATTAAAATTAAAATTAAAATTAAAATTGAAATTAAATTTAAAATTAAAATTAAGATTAAGATTAAAATTAAATTTAAAATTAAAATTAAAATTAAAATTAAATTAAAATTAAAATTAAAATTAAAATTAAAATTAAAATTAAAATTAAAATTAAAATTAAAATTTAAATTTAAATTAAAATAAAAATTAAAATTAAAATTAAAATTAAAACTAAAATTAAAATTAAAAT
Organism: Baccha elongata; assembly: GCA_951217065.1. Classification (NCBI taxonomy): domain Eukaryota; kingdom Metazoa; phylum Arthropoda; class Insecta; order Diptera; family Syrphidae; genus Baccha; species Baccha elongata. The sequence continues at coordinate 2,921,862 of OX578274.1, read as the reverse complement.
TAAAATTAAAATAAAAATAAAATTAAAATTAAAATTAAAATTAAAATTAAAATTAAAATTAAAATTAAAATTTAAATTAAAATTAAAATTAAAATTAAAACTAAAATTCAAATTAAATTTAAAATTAAAATTAAGATTAAGATTAAAATTAAATTTAAAATTAAAATTAAAATTAAAATTAAATTAAAATTAAAATTAAAATTAAAATTAAAATTAAAATTAAAATTAAAATTAAAATTAAAATTAAAATTAAAATTAAAATTAAAACTAAAATTAAAATTAAAATTAAAATTAAAATTAAAATAAAATTAAAATTAAAATTAAAATTAAAATTAAAATTAAAATTAATTAAAATTAAAATTAAATTTAAAATTAAATCAAAATTAAAATTAAAATTAAACTTAAAATTAAAATTAAAATTAAAATTAAAATTAAAATTAAAATTAAAATTAAATCTAAAATTAAAATTAAAATTAAAATTAAAATGGCTGAAGTAAATCTTATATAGCATAAACTTTTTATAATTTTATTTGTATTTTTTGTTTGTTTTATTTTTTAAAAACAAAAACATTGCTTTAAAATTGTTAAAAAAGCTAAGCTTCTAGCAGGGCACAATTAATTAAATTTATCTAAAAATACTTTTACAAACCAACGAATAATATAACTTTAGTCTCTCTAAGAAAGATTGTCAGTAAATGCCTTGTGTGAAGGCTGTTTCAAAATAATGTATCCAACTTTCCACGCACAGCAAGGAAAAATGCCTCTCAAACATATACCAAGAATTACGACATTGTTTTTGTAACATGGTGTTCTAAAATAGCACATGCACTATATATCTGACAGCTTAATAGATAGAATAAACACATTTTTTTAGCTTCTAAGAGCAAAACGGTATTAACAGTGATCCTTTTTTGAAGGTTGAAATTGCTGGGTATTTTGTGGTTTAATTGGACAAAAGGTATGGAAATTTGATCAAAAACTCATTCTATATTTTAGCAAGGGATTCGGGCGAAATAATATTTCATGTACATATAATGTCACTTATGTATCTTACAAACTACTATAACTATACTTAACTACCATGGCAACTACTTTTTCAACTTCACAATTTTTAAGTTCAGTTTAAAAGTTTCAATACTTTGAAAATCTTAAAATTTAAAAAAAAAATCGTTTTTTTATTCAAAACCATAACCATAATTTTCTTAAAACACTGTCTCTCTTTCTCTCCTCTTAGTTCTCTCATTTATATGTAAATCAAAACATTTCGCATTTCAAAATGGTTGGTCATTTAAAAATGCAACATCCGCACTTAATATTTATTTATTCAATGTAGTTTCAAAAAAGTTCTTCCATTTGCGCCTCCTTAAACAAAATGATGGCATAATATAATAGTTTTCGAGTAGCAAAGACTTACTTTTGTCAGACGTCAATTCAAATGTAAATTCATCATTAACAAGCCTTTGTACGTTTTTCCAAATGATATTTCATTGCTGCAGGAATAAATTAAAAGGACTCTATAACATCAAAATTTAATGTGGCAAAGCTATTGAAATTGAACAAAGAAAAAAGTTTTTCTCTCCTTAAAAAAATAAAAGACGAAATCACCCTAAATGAGAAACTACCTTTTTTAAACTAAAACTTTTGATCACAACAAAAAAAAGAAAGGACATTCAATTATCAGTAAAGAGGTTGTAAAATAAAAAAAAAATATCTACAGAGCTAAGGAGAAAGAAAAGCTTTATTACTAAATTGAAATTGGACCATAAGTCAGTGCGGTATAGGTATTAACTTGGAAAACAAAAAAAAAAAAAAAAAATTAAGAGGAATAATATCTCAAGGAGCCGCGTCGTTGCATTCATTGATGGCTTTGGTATTAAAAGGACCAAACTTAGGAAACTGAAAAATTCGCTACTATACGTTGAGCCCCCCCACCCAATTTTGTTGGGCACTGTGAGAAAATTTTGCTTAATGTAGGTTCATAACAGGGTTGTTAAAAAAAAGTATTGTCAATTTTTCAAAAGAAAAAAATAAAACAATAATTTTTTCGGAAATTTTTTGGACTGGTTTTTCACATCAATTTCGGCGATATTTCCATGGTTTCTCGCAATTGTAGTCTGATCAGCGATTTTCATAGTGATCATATTTAATTCAATCAACGATGGGTATACCTTGTAAAGACCTAAAACATCCATTAATCATAAATGAGCAATTAAATAAACCATTCTTTTATCAACAAAATATTCCTTTTTGTACTTTGAAACCTTGTCCAACAAAAATGATTTTTCTAGAAAAGAAGTACTTTCCTTAGGGCCGTGTTTTCATCACTCTATAGGGAGACAGATGTATAATTTGATCATATAATTCATGGAAACTGAAAATTGAAAGCTATGAGTTAAATGTGATAATTGTAAATTTAGCTGAATTCTTTTTGTCAAAAGAAAAATCAATTTTGTATGGTGACATTGAAGTTTTCAATTTTCTTAATTTTTGTCTTTTGACTTTTTTTTCTGCGAATTTTCCCTTATTCATTTTAAAATACATTATTACGGTTGCGATATCACAAAGAAAATATTTTTTTTAAACTTTTTTATATTTTTAAAATGTATCCTTAGTATAACAACGCTGTTTTCTGGAGAAACGAAATCGCGAATTTTCTCAAATTGTTTTTAATCAAAATGCTGTTTTTAGCGGCACGTTTTTTTTTGTATTAAATTAAAATACAAAACGCAATGAAGATAATTGCTTTTTTGGACAAGTCAATCTTCAAAAAAGGACTTCTTCGAGTTTCAGTAACAAATATGGTGTTGCATACAAATAACTGTTGTGCTTTCACTGGTTGCGTCATAAATTTCTGTATTTGTATGCGAACACAGGGACTTCATGCTCGTTTACGAAGGCAACTGAGCAAAATTTAATTTTTCCAATGCACCCGCGATTAATTAAATTAGAAAAAAAAAAATGTTCTTTCGACGGGAAAGAATTAAAAAAAAAAAACAAAATATGGGAGCTGCCATCAAAGTCCGTGCAAGGAAAGTAATATTTCTATGCCGTCGCCGGTCGACGTTGCTGTCGTTCTCAATGATTCGGCAATTTCTAGGACATCATAAGGAACAAATGAATATTTTAACATAATGAATGCGAGCGATAGACGACGACGCGACCGAAGAGTTGGAAGAGTTGGCAGAGTGGTTCTGCGTCCTTCTTCTTGTTGAAGATTTAAAATTCAAATTTACCCACAGCACATGAAAAAAGGACTAAATGGAAGAAATTTTGGTACATTACAGTGATTATTGTGTGTTAGTGAGTTCATTTGTTCTTTGGTTCCAACATAGTCCTTATGAATTTCAAATTTCATTTCCAAAATTTAGTTTTGTGGTGTCGATGTCGAGTTGAATGTATATTCGTATATTGATATAATGATCCTTTTCTCTGGCAAGGACGACTCTGCTACAAGACAAGAGATAATGATGATGCTGATGTTGATGATAATAATGATGATGCTGATGTGTGAGATATCCTTTCAAAAGGATATCAACCACAACACAAAATGTATTGTTAAGAGTTATCCTTGTGGCGATTTCATTTACATGTTTTCTCTGTAAAATCGACAAACAAACAACATAGGTAAGGTAGTCCTAGTCGTAGTCGTGATATTTTATTTGAAACTTTGAAAAGGATACTCTTTTGATTTCACTTATAGGTATATGGGTATATCCAACGAAATAGAATTCGTTTGAGCGGCAATACTATTGTATGTTGATATAGCTTTACCATATCACAATACATGAATACATATTCTCAGACAGATGATTTTGTGCACATTTGTTTGGGTATCATTCAACATTCAAACAGATTTTGAAGTCCAAAAATATATCGAAATTTTTATTTGGTTCTGGTCATTTCGTCAAGGGTGCGGTTCTATCAATTTCTGTGAATATCCTTTAGGTATATGTGTTTGTCCTTTTGGTCCATCTTTTATGAATGTTGTTAGTGGTTTATTCTTATTTTATGGATCATAGACTTGTAACTGGTGTGAATAGGTGTATAGGTATACTTTTTGCTTGTTTTTTTAAGGCTTTTAAAGTGATACTCTCTTTTTTCCTTTGAAATTGTATCCTTTATTTGTTTGTACATTTGAAGGGGACTGAAGCAAATGATGTTAAATTTTCGCTTTAAAAAAATTTTATCAATAAATTAATAATCTACATAGTTTTATTTATAAGCTGTGTGCGTAACTTTCACAGTTTTTTAATAATTTCTACCTATAACTTTTTTGTAGGAATAACACTTTAGCTGAATATAAAAGATGGCTGTGTCCATTGGTTCGGCAATTTTCATTTCGCAATTTATTGTCTAATTTATCATTTCGCTATTGATTGTTTAGCAATTTTTTGTTTGGCAAATTGTTTTTTCGATTTGTGATTGTGTCGCAGAAACTTCATTTTACAATTCCCATCTCTCAATTTTTTTTTTTTGCATTTTAATATTTCGCTATTTTGCATTTTTATTATTTAACTTTTAAATTGTTTTGTCTTTCGATCTTTTACAACATGTTAATAAATTTCGCGGGAAAAATCCGAAATTTTTTTTCACAAATTGAATTCTTAACAATGTTTAAAAAAACAAAAATAAATATAAAATTAATTTGTAATAGGATAGGAAAGTAGGTTTCGTCATGCCTTTCGTCAGTTTCTCTGCCTGTGCGGATGTGTGTATGTGCGGATGTGCGGATGTGCGGATGTGCGGATGTGCAGATGTGCGGATGTGCGGATGTTTGATTGCCTATGCAGTGACCTACATGCCTAAACGGTTAGACGGATTTAGTTCAAATTTCCTACTTAGCACTTTTTTATAATTCCTTAGAGGGAAATTCGATCTTTTGCCCAGCTAGAACGAGGAGCTGCCATAAATCGGTTTTAGTTTTTCAAAATTTTCTCGAAAACGGCTTTAACGGTTTTGATAAAACTTGGTGTACGTTATATTTGCAGTAATCTTAATGTAACTACATTTCAGATTTCACTCAAAATTCTGATAACGTAGTTTTGATGTTAACGATTTTTGGAAATTTGGCTATAACTTAATAACGGCTAAGCTAATCCCTGTTGAATTGAATATATATTTTTAACCCGACATTTAGCACAAGATGGCATTCACAGGTATTTGCTAAACAACCGTTTAATGATAGCTGCCATACAACTTGATCTCTCGTTTATTCCATTTTTACTTGCTCAATAGGGCGTGTATTGGTTTCGTGTAAAAAAAAATTCGATAGAAAAAAATGATAGAGAAGCCCAAAAAAGTAGATTTCGTCATGCCGTCCGTCGGTCTGTCTGTACGAATGGCGTATGTGCGTATGTGCCTATGTGCGTATGTGCGTATGTGCGTATTGGCGGGTGTGCGTATTTGCGGTTGTCTGTTTACCGAGCTGCAGCCTAAACGGTTTGTAGGATTTTCTTGAAACTTCGTGTCTAGCACTTTTTTATGATTCCCTAGAGCTATAACGGGTGCCCATATAACGGTTTTAGTTATATGGGAGCTCGAACGATTTTGATGAAACTTTGTGGACGTTATATTTGAACTGTTGTTACAAAAAACTGCATTTTACATTCACATAACGGAGAATTGGTGTTACCGGTTTTTTACAAATTTGGCCATAAATTAATGACGGCTTACCCGATTTTATTTAAATTTGGTATGGCACTTAAATTAGACAATTGACATAAGATGGCATTATAAGTTTTTGGCTAAACAAGGGTTTTATGATAGCTACCATACAACTTAATCTCTCGTTTAGGCCATTTTTCGATTTCTTTTGCCATTTTACATAGTTAAATATATTGCATTTTTCGCAATCCTATAGTTTGCGACAAGAGCAAATTCGTGCGACCGAGTCGTGCATTATATTTTAACTTCATTACGTGAAAAAAAAAACTTAACTACCAAAAAGAGGGGCGACATTTTTAACGTCATATGCCACTTGTTCACCTTTAACTATTGAAATATTTAAAAAAACAAATGCGAAACAAAATGTAAAGACTCTCAAAATTGTAATTATTTGTCAGTTTATTCAAACTTTCAAGAAAACAAACTTCAGTCAAAGGAGAAACAGTACACAATCTTAAAATGCTTAATTTCGAAACCAATTACCCTTTCCAATTTTGAGTATTACTCTATACACTATGACTATACAAAGCCATCAGCTCTTCGCAAGGCCCACACATTGAAAAGGACTCTTACTTTACCTTTCACATGACTCGTTACTTATTCATTCTAAAATGTAATGATGGCAATTTCATTTTCCTGTGGTTTCAGCTTGTATTGAGAATTTTGAATGGGACTTGGAATTGAAGCAAAATTACATAATAACCTCTAACACACAGGACACCATCAGACATTTTATATTATTTATGTATATCCTTGCAACGTATGTATATGTACTATAAGGTAATCGATTTTGCATTGAATGCGCTTTTGTGACTAATGCAACAGAGACACGTCCTCAGCGAGTGTATCTTTGCAAAGGATTCAAATCACAAGCTTTTGAATTTGAAGTAATTTCAAGTAATAAGGGAATGTGTGTCTTTCTCTAATTGCACTGTCGCCCCAGAGGTCTTCCCTTTTTGCCACTTTAAATAATAATATAGAGTCTATTCGTTAGTTAGTGTGTTGCTGTAAGTTTCAAACATGGCTTACCATGCGGTACACCAAAACTCACTTAATTTCCTTCTAATGACAAAATAATGCTGCAGAAATTATCCTGCTTCGTCGACACGGAAAAGTCTCCCACCCACTTTTAGTTCTGGTATAATAACTTAAAAGACACTCGCGGAGAAGAGGATATGATTGGTCTGGGTAATACAGCTCATGTCGTCAATGGGTCCTTATAATTTGTGTGTTGAAAAGGCTTGATGACTTCGTTTTCGGGAGGCCAATCGATATTCTAAACTGTTTTCCTTAAGGAAGTGTTCTGGTTGCATAAGAACACACCGATGACAACTCCGACGATGATGATGATGATGATCATCATCATGGTGGCATAAAGGAAGATGGTTTGGTGAAGGTGATGGCAAAGTCGTATCGTAACCGACAACGACAACGGCAATGATGATGATGATGTAGTGCACCAGTTGTCGCAGCACAACAAAACACATAAATCAAAACGAGCACAAATTAATTTTCTGTCAGATATGTATCTGGGTGTAATAAATTTCCAAATGTCCTTTATATTAAAATGAGAGGATGTGTGTTTGTGTGTTGGATAGAAAAGGAGAGATATGGATACCTCTATATGGTTAAGTTTTGACTACAAAATTGTGAGGGAGGTGTGGGCGATGCGGTAAGGGAAACCATGAAAACCAGATGTGATTCATGGGACGACGACGGATGCAGTTTTGCATTTTGCCTTAAATAAATGGTTTCAATGTTGGGAATGGGCTGTGCTGCTCAGTCCTGCCGCCCATGCCAAAGCCCATGATATTGTTTGTAAATCCTGTAAGGATGTGACTGGGACATGATGCATTTAAAGTGACATTGAGATTTAATTTTAAAGAATGGCATTCGTTTAAAATGGAACCTGCAGCAGAGAACAAATAGAATATGCTAAATGCTTTGCCATATCATAGTAGAAAGCATAAAGGGCATTCAAAGTCAAATGGTTTTATATTAAGTGAGTTTTGCATAAGGTCAAACAATTGTTATGCAATCTGAATTTTATCATCCATTTAGCTAAAATTGTCTTGAGAGAACCAAAGAAGTTCCAAGTTAACTTTTTTTGTGGAGCGAACTTGTCATGCATGAAAATTAAATTGAAGAACATGTCGTCCAATTCAATAAATCATGTGGGCATTGACATTGGTAGGAGTGTCCTCATGTACATCTTCATCTCCGTACTTCTTCTGGATAAATTGTCTATTGCTGAGGGTCATTTCAGCCAGTTCATCAGCTTTTTCAGTTCCTCTCATCAAAGTATCATATCTATAGGTGTTTTTGAAAAAGCTACTCCAGCAACATCTATTATGATTTATGACTAATTGAAATATCCTAAGTTACTCCTTACAACATCAGCTTTCTCTTAGTGAAAGTCCTGTTAAAATCGGTCAAGCAGTTCCTGATCGATTCATACATCGGTTCACATATACAAATATTCGAAAAAAGCGACTCGAGCGCTACCTAGGGAGTAATTAAAGTAGCCTAAGTTACGCTCTACAAGTTAAGCTATCTGCCAGCGAAAATTCCGTCAAAATCGGTGCAGTAGTATCCGACTTTAAAAATAGACTCTTAGTTTTTTTTACCCTAACGGCTCGCGTACACCAAACCCGTCATCGGCCGAAGTATATGATCGGACATCGTAGCCCGATCTCGGCCGAACGAATCGAACATATACTTAATCGAATGAGAATACCTACTATTTAAGGGTTGGGTATGAAATCCCGACTGCCAAAATCCCGACTGCAAAAATCCCGACTGCCAACATCCCGACTGACGAAATCCCGACTGACTTACTACTTTGTTTTGGTAAAGGCAATTTAAAGCTGAATTTTTCAATATAAATTAATTGCAAAAATGTTTAATAATTCCATGTAGGTATCGTTTTTACCAGTTATTTTTCATGTATTTCACTTGTAATCTGGGATGGCATTTATGGTATTCAATATTTTTTCGTGAAAATCCTTTCTGTAGTCATTCCCGTTCACGCAACTTCGTTGCTCCGCTTAGGGTATGTCCAGTCGTCTGGCAGGCACCAGTGTCCAATGTTTCCATATTCCACAGCACCTGGGTGGCCCGCTTTGCGGGTTCAAAGAATTTTAACTCCCTTTCTGTAGTCAGTCCCGCTCACGCATTTTCGTTGCTCCGCTAAGGGTATGTCCAGTCGTCTGGCGGGCGCCTGATTCCAAAGTTTCCAAATTCAACAGAACCTGGGTGGCCTGTTTCACTTCTTATTTTCTTCCTTTTCAATTCCTATTTCAAATAATTAGTGTAAAAGCAAAAAAAAGGTACGAAAACGTGCTAAAACTGCTGAAAATCGGGATATTTTATTCGTGCCATTCGGATTTTGTCAGTCGGGATTTTGCCAGCTAGGATTTTGGCAGTCGGGATTTTTCAATCTGTCCAGTCGGGATTTTGTCCCTATCTTGATCATCCGACAAATTCGAACTTTTTTGAATTTTTTGTCAGTTTGCCGGTTATTTTATTCAAATAAAAATCAAATAAATTATTATAGATACATTTTTTTTTTGTGAATCATTTGTAGGCAAAGCAATTATTTTAGTGTATATGCATACATGCGTCCGAGGTAATCGCTCGAGCTGTTCCTGCCTGATATCGGACGATTAATCGGTTTTAATGTACGCAAAGCGGAAGGGTGACTTCCCATGGCCGACGCGGCGCTCAAATCGAAGATATTCAACAGCTTGGTTTGTGAATAAATTTAGATTCCCTATGAGTATGTAATAAATTTGTTTCCCTTTTAATTTTACAGGAGCTTTACTGGCTGAAGACAATATACTGCTGCGTCTATAACTATAGCTAGAGCTGGAACAGATGTCAAAATGTGTCGCACGCCTTGTTTTTTGCGTGATGCCCAAAATGGTGCTGCACCAGCTTTCTCATAGTTTACATCATTTGTATCGGCTAATTAAAATTTGATTAAACAATTATCAAAAGAAACACAATTAAAATTCACTTAAATTAACTTAATTGCTAATTAAAGAAAATATTTTTTGCACAAAACATGCGGTCGCGGTACGGTTGATTGTTTTTTTTTTTTTTTTTATTTATTTGGAAACGTCAAAAGTGCTGTACGTTGAAAGTTAAAAGTTGGTGAACTTGTGCAGCACCGACTGCAGCACCAACTACAGTTGCGTAACGCGTTGTGTTTGTAATATTGAATTTGTGTGTATTCAATATTTTGATAGTTATTATATCAGTTGCAGCTTCAGTTGCAGCACCTATTCTATTGTGTTCAGGTACCTACATATTTTCATGTTTGGACGTGGTTTTATATCATAACATATTTGAGTCTCCTAGAGATATGTATGTATATATGTAGATTACAGAATTGTATAGGTACATACACTTAAACACATGTACATACCTAAACACGGAAGTCCTAATACTTGAATTATAATTCGAAATAAGATTGATTTCATTTAACGTTATTCTAAAAGATTAACAAAACTTCATTCAGTTTATCTTGAAAATTTGTTATTGTAACATACATAAGTACCAGAAATCTTTACGTCTCAATATACATATACATATAATATGAACATGTCATGCGGTGATGTGACGTAATCTGATAAAGTGACATGAAATAAATCAGTCTCTATCGACGTTATCTTACCCTTTGCAGCATTCGCAGAAGCAACCTTTGACACTGCTTTGAATTATATCGAAGGAATTGCTATAAAATATATATAACGATTTGTCCTGCCAATCCAATAAAAAAAGGATATTATATATGAAACATGTCACACTCTTTAACCCCTTTTAAAGCCCTTTGACTGCATCCTTTTACCCCCTTAAATCAATTATTTAGTATCTACAACTCTATTCCATTGAAATATTAAAATCCCTTTTGGAAGCTCTTTTTCTGTGGAATCCAATTTAAAATGTTCGCATCACATCGCAATCACAAAACGAAATTCCATCATACCACCGACACACCACCTGCGACAATACATATATTTTTCAAAAGTAAATTCCTTCATGAAAATAAATCCTATACCTATGTATATGCGGGCGGGGATCAAGAAGAAGCCTGCTAAAGGCACGCTCAATATTTTCGGTCCATTCGAAGAGTTTCCAGAAAAATGATGTGTCTCATGTATTTTTAAGTATCTTTCATTTGAACTGCAGATAAATATTGATGATTAATTTAAAATTAAATTCGAAAGTTGACTGTCAAATCAGCTGATAAAGGTAAAAAGCCAATTACGGCGAACGGAACCGCGTGCAACTTGTCAATTCACGTTACGTTTAAGGTTTGTCTGATTTGACAAAATTAAAACCGATCTGAACGACTTACAGAATAACAAATGTAAAATGAGACCCCCTCAAAGATCAAGATTGGTCGTGACAAGGTGATTACCATAAATCCCTCGTAGCAAAATATCTGCTGCAAGCTAACTGCCTATGATTGTTGCGAATCAAATCGTCAATACAGATAGACAGAAAGAAAACAACTAAGATGACAATGGGACGGATGTAGAAACTTTTGAATTTGAAATTAAGACTCCGACACAATTATATCTGCGATTGCGCATGCGGGACTTTTTCTCTCTCGATAGTTAGATACAAAAGTAACAATGTTATAAGCATCAGTCCTACAATTCAAGCAATGGTTTGCAACATTGTTGCTTAAATTGGTATGTGGATTAATCAGACGATTTGTGTATGAAAACTTGTAACAATGTAACTAACTAACAACACAACCAACCAGACCAGGGGAGTAAATTGATGGGCTATGGCAGGAGTTTAATCGGTTTCATGACTGAGAGATTGATTTCTGCTTATTCAACTACATTGTTCAACTTCGACTTGAGATAGTTTGTTTTTTTGTTGATTTTTCAAGTATAGTGGTAATTAGAGGTTCAAATGGTCGCGACTTGAGTGTATGCATGGATAGAAGTGTAAGATTCAATTTTGAATGGATAATGACTCTAATAAGTTATTCTGTTTAAGGTTTCGGTTGAGTGGATTCAGCTTGAAAAGGTAATAGGGCGCCGCGCTCAGACAACAATCCACCAGTCAGTCGTGACTCGTGACCTCAAGAAACGATTCTTGCATGAATATTATGTAAAAAGGGAACGCAAGTATCAAATTGATCCTTTTGGAAATCATATAAAATTAATTGAAATCGCAGATGAATCTTTTTATGAGTATAAGAGAAAGAAAGAAGAGACTTGAAGTTGTTTTGCAACAGAAACATAAATCTTGAGAAAAGAAACTGAAAAATATTTAAATAAAATATATAAATATATGCTAGTAAAGTTGGCATATCGCTTTAAAAAAATAAAAGGCACGACTGGGTTGCACAAACATGCCCTTTGTGGCAAGTTACTTTCGTGTTGACGACCGGAAAATTCATTTGAAAAGTTTTTTTTTTTGCAAAAAAATGTGTAGGTACCTATTTGATGTTTTGAAATTTTTTTTTTTTTCAAAAAATTCTTTTCAGAAAAAAAGTTTACAATAAAAAAGATTTACATGAAAGACAAGGCAACAATTTAATTACATGAAATTTTATCAAAATTGAACGTATTTTTCAAAAAAAATAAAATTATTGGTTTTTCAAAAAAATTTAAAAACTACTTTTTAAATTTTTAGGTTTAGCAGTAGTTTCAGAATTTTAAATTCTGTCAAAATCAATGCACCCGTTCAAAAGATAAAGGTTGTAATGGCATGTACCGTTAATAAGCTGAAGAGAAATTTCCGATGAAAAATATCACCATCACTGGCAAGAAATAACTCATATATAATTTTAGCGAAGTTAGTCTTTTTTTTTGTTGATAAAAATGGAATTATCGGTAACGTTCATATGGTAGGCAAAAAAAGAAAATAAATTAAAATAATAACAGCAACTATGGTCGTAATTTCAAGACCTAGGATAAAAATAAAAAAAATGTCTGGCCATATTATAATAAAGATCCTTTGGACCAAGTTTAAAGAAAATCAGTCCAACTGTTAATTTGCTTAAGGTGTCGATACCATACAGACAGAATTGCCGGACCTACTTTTTTTGTCTTCTCTTTATAAAGTGTTGAACCTAAGTTCAAGCTTGCTTGAAAGGAGCATATAAACTAGATATTTTTTCAGATCGTAACACTTGATTCTCACAGAGATTTCACTGTTTGTTTGTTTCTTTTTATCGTTTCACATCAGTTAGTCACACTCTTAGTCACAGCCGTGTGCACAAAAGCTTATTCACGAGATTATGCAACATTTTGTGTATTTTAAAGCGCTGAATAAATTTTTGTTCTTTGCCTAGTGAGCTGAGTTTGTTTAGAGAAAATTTATTTAATCGTGCGCACACAATTTGTCAAAACTGACTCAAAAAACTCACAAGCACATTTGCGGAATCGGAATGAGTCTGATCTGATTGGTACTCATTTTTTTGTGCTCACATCAAAACTCACTCTTGAGGAATTCAGCCCCGGTATTATGCAGGGCGATCTCTTCTATCAGTATCACGATTTTAAATCTTTCACACATGAAACCAGCTACAAGTCAATCTTAGTATCATTATCGCCACTGCTGTACGTGATTACGTGAAAACATAGTGCTTAACACAATAAGACCACATGACCACCATCTCATTCACGTTTGGGAAGCATAAGGACTGACATAACTCCACAAAATTTCTTGCGTCACAGTTTTCCAAAAAACCAAACTATCACTAGAATTTTAAATAGCAAAGAGGCTACCACAAGTAACTCTTCCTTAAGAATAATAGACATTCCGTTCTATCGTTGCTCTATACACAGTAATAGAATATCATGCTTCCGTCTTTCAATTGGGCCCTGTTTTTTATGTTTCGCCATTTTGCGTCTTGGACTAACAAAATGACCAAACGTTTTTACTTCATCATCTCTTCTAGCTCATAGCTTCGTCCATTTATACTTCCAACGTTTTATTCCGCCACTTTCTGACTTCGGCTAGTCTATTGCATACCTTTCATTTAGCCCCCGAAATCTATCTACCTCTGACGCGATCATTTTTGCTTACCTGGTGGGGTAATACTCTTGTATTACCAAGTAGTATTAAGAATTTTTTTTTTTTTTTTACAGTACCTTTTTCATAAGGTGCTTAGAGCAAGCATCGGCTTATGAAAGAAGATTTGCCAACACATAAAATGTGTTCCAAATCATGTGATGAGCCATCACTTAGTGCATCAGGTGTTGACAAGTGGAATCCTTAAACTAATATTCTGACCCGTTCTCTGCATGGGTAATTACTCGGAAATTACTACAGCTAAAGACCTAAAATTCACGCAGCCATCATTTCTTAATCTGAAACCCTTAAAATTCTAGATCTGTTGATAACAAAGGAAGAGGTTGCCCCTCGCCCGAGTTGGTTAATCTCTGTAAGTAAGTTAGTAAAATTAAACAAAACTGTGATTGCTTAGATAAGACGTCGGATCTCGGATGGTATGTAATGTGGGATAGATATTCCGTTCTATCGCGGACCCAAATTTGAGATTCTCTGTGACTGCATTAAGATCACACAAATATGTATAAAGACATCTGTAAGTTTTTTATCTCTCATATTTACGAACTTGGCCTGTATTTTTCTTTTTTTTTGTCTGCACCTTTACTAATTATGACTCTATAGAAAATTAAAAAAGATAAATATGTCAAAAATCTTTTAAACTAAAGAAAACAAGTTTGGTTGTTTTTTAAAAAAAATTCTTGATGAATATAGCGAAAAATGCTTTCAAAACGTTTACATTTATTTACAAAAAAATAAAATAAAACAAATTATTATTCAACCAAACGTTGATTGTAACATACAAAATTTCAATTTTCTGTTGTCCTTTTATCACCCCTCTTCCAGTCCAATTACGAACTTATTTATTAATCCTCCATCACCCAAGTTTATCTAACTTCCCACACAAAAAAAAAACATCTTGCAAAGCATCTCATAAAAAATCAACTTCAATATGTTTTTCAATAATCCCAGTATCTTTCAGAAGGCGACTCTTAGTTGTTGGATATATATATTGGAAAATTGAGAATCCCCCGACCACAACCTGAATCTAAATTAAGGACAATTGCTTGAAAGAAAAAGTTTTTTTTCTTTTCAAAGAAACTCCATTGTTTTCCACTTGCCACGACCCCAGCAAAAGAATTACTATCATCTCCCTGAGGGACTCGTTATTTGCTTATTCAAAAAGCAGCAATCCAAATTCGCTGTTATATGCGAGTGTGCGTGCAAAATTGTGTTCTATATATAAAACAACTACAACAAACCAATATTGAAGACAACGAAAACGACAAAGAAGACGACGGACTAATAACCATCCGTATCCATAACACTTTTCAGCTTTGCCCTTCAACCTTCGCAGAATCCTCTGAAATCCATTTCTTTTCCATCAATTTATTCGCTTAAGGATTACTATAGATAAAATATACAAAAAGGATGAGATGAACAGCAGCAGCAGCAGCAGCAGTACCAGCACAGAAAAAATGTGTTACAAAAAGTTACTTCCTTGTTCCTGCTTCCGATGTGTTTTTACCCCATTATATCAGGCTCAGCGCCGCACGCTCGTTATCCTCCATCCACACGGCTTTGGAGAGAGAAGTCAATAACCGAGTAGATTTATATAATGACATCGCCGCCAAACAAACGCCGAAACTTCCAGCCGTAGTTTGCTCCTTTTTGAGAGTCTAGTTTTATAAGAGTCCTTTTATACGAGTATAAGAGTCCCCTGCTCCGGACCACCATTGCCACCACGAAGATTATTATTCGGTATAGAAAGGAATTCTCATCAATGGATCATAGTTTTGTTTTTGTAGGCAGAAGAGGCGATCATTTAGTAGATTAATCTGTATTCTCATGCTATGAGAAGTGAGGGTGGAAAAGGTGTTGGTGTTGGCAATGCCAGCGTCAGCCAAATTGATATAGTTTGAGAGAATCTCCACCGGGTGCTGATTTAGTGGTGTGAACTACGTTCACCAAAAAGAAACATTCATTAAAATACCCTATTCTATGTAACCCTAACACTATCAACCGTTATATTCTATATGCACAAACACCAGGCGGAAAAAGGCGAGAGGATGTTACATTTATTATTCATGTTGTGCCGCAAAATTAGTATTCACTTGGGAGTTGTGCAAGAATCAAAAGAGGATACACCGGCTAAGCTCGAATCAGGGAAGAATAATTAATCGGTTGGGTGGATGTGTATGGAATCAGAAAGCGACTGGAATGAGTGTATATATGCATTAGGATCATCATGTGTGTGTTAAGTGTATAATTACACAAGTTTTGGCAGCCAAAACATCTAAATCAAATGATTTGGCTCCAAGTGGATCCATCAGTACAGCTCATCAAGTGCATCATGTCGAAAATTGTTCCAAGTCGTTTCAGTGTGAAAATGAAAAAAAAAAAGAACAATTTTAATTGTTTTAGAATCATCTAAATTCTGCGATACGAGATTTTATTGACTCTTTAGTTAACCGTGTAAAAAGTAGATATTTTTTTTTGTTTGTTTTTGTAAATGTTGCACATATAATGTTTAGGTTTTTAAAAGATGTTGACATCAATAGAAACATATTTTATTTAGTTTGCAATATAAAAAGTTTATTGACACGAAAAAAATATTTCAGAATCCTTTCAAATTTCAGAAACATTTCAAAAATGCATTTTTCTCAAATGTTTTTGAAATATTTCTAAAACATATCTAAAATATTAATTTCGTGTAAACATGTATTTGTCATTTTTGGTTTCACTTAAAACATTTCAGAAAACATTTCAGGAAACGGTATTTAACAATGTTTTATAAGTGTTTGTTTCTAAATTGTTTGATAAATTTTCCTCCAATTTAATTTTTTTTTATATTCATACCTTTCGTTTCTTACACCACCACCCATTCACCGCATTTTGTATTTATTGTTATCAAAATCGGAAAAGTTCTGTTCAACGAGACGCCCTAAGGTCGGAACCAAAACTTGAAAAAACAACAATGTTTCTCACACTTTTACTATATTAACGCTTCGGGCATACTGAAACCGAATCACCGTCCACAAATATTCACAAATATACAATAAAACAATCACAAACAATTATTTTTCTTCAAATTAATTAATTTTTCACAATTCAATATTGTTTTTTTTTTAATGTTGAATCGAATAAAATAACCGGCAAACTGACAGAAAATCCAAATAAATTTGGATTCCAAATAAATTTGGATTTTTTGGTTGATCAGTAATCAAGGGACGTCAAGCGGTTTAGTGTATAGGTTTGTGCTTTCATTCGTTTACGGATGTATGTATGTTTGATTCAATCGGTCGAATTCGGGCGAAGGTGCCCGAGCGTACTTCGGCCGATGACAGGTTTGGTGTACGCAAGTCATTACTGTTCTTAATTAAAGGCAAGCCAAAAATTTTTCCCAAAACGGTTGGGAACTGTTCTGATGAGGACTATGAAGCAGCAGAACATTTCAGCACAGCCATTTTCTCATTTTCCACTTATAACATGTTCAATTCTATACGGTATCGATTCGTAGCAGTCGCATTGAACACTGATAAAATAATTTCTATTGACAGTACTCTTTCATTTCTCATTCTTCACAATTGATTAAGTGCTGAATGTTTCACTAATTATGTTTTATTTGTTTATCTCGCAATTTCGACTGGTTTTTGATAGGTTTTTGCAAAAACAAGTGGTTTTGTAAACTTGTTACTTGCCAAAAACGTATGGGAAAACGTGTGTTTTTGATGCAGGTTTTTGATTTTTCGCAAAAACCTGGGTTTTGATTCGGTGTAAAAGGGTTATAAGTTTCAATTAAGCTATTCAGAATTTTTTTTGACAGAAAACAACAAAACAATACACAGCAAACAACGAATTTAACTGCTGAGTATTTATTTTAAACTTAATCAGAGATTGTGAAACAAGCCCTAAATGAATTGCAGTAGCTTTCAGAGTGTGATCTTGTTTTATGTTCGATGTTCGACAAACATTCTGAAATCTCGAAGCAAAAATGATCTTATGTTTTTCTTGAAAAAATCATACATACATATATTTAAACGAACTTTGATTGTTTGCTCAGTTTCGCGCTTTGTCCATCGATGGGACCTTTTGAAAAATAACAGATTTAGATTTGAGAGAAAAGTGCAGTAGATTTAACCTTTGCATATAGAAACTATAGTAGCTTCGTCGTCGACGATTTATTCTTTCTAAAAATTTGCGTAAATAGCGCTGTTCGCACAAAGGAATTAGTGTAAACATATATTGTGCGAAAGAGTTGACTATATTATTTTGGCTCTGACAACAATAACGAGGGTGAGCAGTTTGAAAAATTTCCGTTTCTTGACAGATTAAAAACAAGGGGAGAAGCATTTTTTATTGGCTGCTTGGCCAATTATATTTTATTTATATTTTATAACCGAAAAAAAAATCGTAAATAGATAAGCACATATAGGTATTTTATTGATATACTTATTATTTCGGATTAGTTTCCTCAAAAAATTTATATTTTGTTTTTGTTGCAGATGAATGAAAATGAAAAAGGGATTTATCACAAATGGTTACCATATTGATAAATTTGTATCAATTTTTTTTTCTTAATAAGTTTTGCATACTTTAAGAATTCGTGTTTTGTATTAAACAATAATAAAAGCTGTTTAATAAAGTTTAAAATTTAATCAAAACAAACAAAAATTACTTTTAATAAAATTTTAAGCTAGCCGTATATAGGTACAGGATAGAGTTATGAGACAAATTTATCATCGTGTACATACGTATGGTTTGAAGTGGCTTCGCAGGCTCGGTTGTATTTTCGGAAAATTGAAAATCGAACCGAGTCGATGCCAAACAATTCTCGCATTATACCTACAAGTGAGGAAAATAAATATAGGTACGTTAATTTTTTCATATGGCAACTATGGTTACATAACTAAAATTTGTATACAAAATCTCCCTAGATCACGAATATGTATTTTTTAAGTCTCTAGGACGCTTAGTTTAGCCGCAAATCAAGTTTAAAGATAAAAGTCTGTTTTTCAAAACAAGTGATACAGCGTTTGAAAGGTGGCACTAACTAGATCACGAATATGCATTTTTTAAGTCGCTAGGAAGCTTAGTTTAGCCGCAAATCAAGTTTAAAGATGTCAACTTTGATGCCCGTATCCATGATTTTCTTCCAATAAAGCAAGTTTTGCATTACCAATTTATAACTTTATTTCTATAAAATTTGTAAATTTTATTGAATTATTAACTTTTTTAAAAATTTGCATCGCAAAATGTATGTATACAACAACAACACAAGCATTTTCAATGGAATATGTAATTGTGACGTCACATTGTTTCGTCAGCAGCTACATTCTATTCTAATATGTAGCTTGCCACATTTCATATAGTTCAGCATTAAAGCTAGCACCTACACATTCAGAAGCAGCCAAATATTTATTTTCCACCATGCATACAGCCATACATAATAAATAAATAACTTCCAATTCCCTTTTCTTATGAACATTCATTATCAAAATAAAAACGAAGAAGCTCAAAGAGAAAAAGTCAACAATTATAATTTTCATCTTCTTCCAACTCTTTGAAATTTTCTATATGCCTTCTCGTTATAATATTCCCCAGTTTGTATCCCTCAAAATATCTCCCAACAACAAGCCACTCCCCAAAGAGCTAGAGCTCCCAACATATCCAGATGGCGCTTCAAGCAATCGAAAAATTCGAAAATTTAGTGCATACGATGGACGTACTATAGAAATATATATGCAATGATTTAACTCTTTCGCAGTAGATTTTTATTTTTCAAAATATAAATAAGTTATTACATAGATACACCAAAATAACCATAAATAACAAAATAAACATTAATTTTTCTTTAAAACAAAATAAAAATTCAGTCTTGAAATTTAAAAAAAAAAGAATCATTGTGTTAATAGCTAACTTTTCATTGCTTTTTTTTAAATTGTCCGTCGACGAATATAAACTGATTAAAAAAGTCTATAAGACCCACGGAATCTGAAGGTTCCCAAAAATCTTTATTAATGTTAGACATTTCCTTCACAGAATAACATTTTGTAAAGTGGTTGTATTTAGTTTGTTTCGAAGTTTATCCTTTACTAAACAGTCGAACATTTTCGTCCGATAGCCGAGAGTCGAGAATTGAATGTACATTACAATTAATGGGTTGATTTCATCAGACAGAATGAGACTGACTGCATTCAGTGATAGAATTAAAAAAATATTTTGTGGAACATTTACATATTGCATGATTTTTTTCGTAAGAACAAAAGTGCAGTAGATTTTTTTAAATGGTAGTAGATTTATTTTTCGAAAAAAGTGTAGTAGATCTACGGCAATTGCAGTAAACTCACAACCCTGGTTTTGTCACCTTGTGCCGTTTGACAGATTTGTACTTATCTAATTTATACTGTTTTTTCTGAAGAAACACCTAATGCTGGCTATACCTATTGTGCGACTAGCTCAAGACAATGTCAGTAGAATGTTCAATAGGGATAAGGAAACAGTATAGGACACTCCTGAGGAACCTTTTGCAACTATCAAATTGAAAATCGTCAACATAACCTATGAGTATCAAGACAAGTTCGTGTCGATCTCGTTTCACTCAAATAGCCAACACATACTTATATGAAATAACACAAAAGCAAAAAGCTGTCAAAAGGCAATTTATTTGAAAGCTGAGCATCACTTGAGTAAAAAAAAAAAGATCTTATTCCCATTTATGCACTCGATATACCGTGTACCTACCTATAGCTATCCAATCCACCTATACCAAACATTGTATTATCATTTCTTTTTTGATTTTTTCATTCCAAGAATAATCTTGTGTGGAATCGCGTAAGATGATAGTCACATTTTTGATCATCACTTGTGATCAAATTGACTTTTTCTTCTGCGTAAGGTGATCACATCGACCAATTCAACTCAATTCAACTAATTCAACTTTGTTCAATTTGTCAGTGACATTTGTGAAAAACATTGTTCCCGTAGTCATATTTTAAAGTAAATTCATTGAAATTGTTAATTTTTTAGTGAATAAATGCAATAATTCTAAATTTAACCATTTATTTTTGATTGTTGTATACTCTTATGGTAAAAGAAATATTTTTTTTGATGGTTTGGTGACTAAAATTGAAAAAAAGTTACGAATTTTATAATGTTTTGTATGCATGTGGTCTCATTGCCACAAAAATAAAAAAAGCAACGTCAATTTCATGAGAAGATGACTATCACAATATTTTTGTGATTGGTTTTTAGCTATCACTGTGATGATCACCATACGCAGATAGAAAGTGTAGATTTTGACTGTCACTTATCACAAATCAAACAGCTAAGCGAAGA
Organism: Baccha elongata; assembly: GCA_951217065.1. Lineage (NCBI taxonomy): Eukaryota > Metazoa > Arthropoda > Insecta > Diptera > Syrphidae > Baccha > Baccha elongata. The sequence goes on along the minus strand of OX578274.1, from coordinate 2,900,820 downwards.
AGTCGCTCTTAAAAAACAATGATGGACAGAACACTTAAAATTGCTACTTGGAATGCAAACGGCCTTTTGCAACATGCATCCGAATTAAACATCATTTTAGACGTAGAGAATGTAGACATTTGTCTCGTGTCTGAAACACACTTTGCCACTGGACAAAGTTTTGAGAATAAAATGCCAAACTATACGTGCTATCACGCTCCGAATCCAGCTGACAAAGCTAGAGGAGGATCGGCAATACTAATAAAAAAGTGCTTGGTACATCATGAGGAAGCCGGGTTAATAAATGAAAATATGCAAGTGGCAACAATCAGTATAGGCATGAAAAAGAAAGAGTTTAAAATAGCTGCAATATACTGTCCACCGAGGCGCTCTCCAACAGAAGAAGAATATAAAGAACTCCTTAATTCGCTTGGAAATAACTTTATTGTTGGTGGTGACTTCAATGCTAAACATACCCAATGGGGATCTAGGCTCATAAATACAAAAGGTAAACGACTTTATCTAGAAGGTCGCAAACACAAATGTGAATTCTTTTCCTCTGGAACGCCAACTTACTGGCCATCTGATCCTAACAAAATACCAGACCTTATAGACTTTTTCGTGGCCAAAGGTATAAAGCGAAATCATGTAAGTGTTGTTGGTAGTTACGATCTTTCATCAGATCATACTCCAGCTATTTTATCACTGAGTGAAGTAGAAATAAAAGAAAAAAGTAATCCAAAGCTCGTGAATAAAAGAACAAATTGGGAGGAATTTAAAGTAAAACTTGAAAGTTTTATTGACCTTAGATCCCCAATGGAAACTAGTGAACAAATTGACCACGAAGTTGAACAATTTATTGCTGATGTGCAACAGGCTGCAGAAGAAAGCACGCCAACTATTTTGAACAGAAGAGAAACAGAAATAAAATACCCTGTAGAAATAACAGAGTTAATATTGGAAAAAAGAAGGGCTCGAAGAAAATGGCAAACTTCGAGATTTCCGGGCGATAAGAGAGTATTTAATCGACTAAATAACGAATTGAAAAAAAGAATCTATGAATTCAAAAATGATTCACTTAGCAGTTTTCTTGAAAGTTTGACGACGGATGCTTCTACTGATTACTCACTGTGGAAAGCTACCAAACGTCTGAATAGACCGCAACAACAAAATCCGCCCATCAAAGCACAAGACGGAAAATGGACTGCAAATCCGAAACAAAAAGCTGACCTCTTCGCAGATCATCTCTCGAATGTCTTTAAGCCGTTTCCACAAAGTGCAGGGGCAAATAACTTACAATTTGTTAATAAAAATGATGACTTAGAAATTCCCTTAGTAAGGCTCAAAGAAGTAAAAAGCATGTGCCATCACAAGTTATCAAATAAAAAATCACCCCGGTATGATCTAATTACGGCTCAGGTCTTGAAAGAAATGCCAACAATAGCCTTCAAAAAATTCCAATACATAATAAATGCATGCCTTAAGCTCCGTTATGTTCCACATCATTGGAAAATTGCAGAAGTCATTGTTATACCAAAGCAAGGTAAGCCACCAACCGAAGTTACATCTTACAGACCAATATCGCTTATACCAATTATGGCAAAAGTTTTCGAAAAACTGCTTTTAAATAGACTAAGCAAAATAATAGAAGAACGAAAACTAATACCAAATCATCAGTTTGGATTTAGAAACAAACATTCCACGATAGACCAAGTACATCGAATTACGGATGTTGTTGAAAAAGCACTTGAAGAAAAACAAGTATGTTCCGCTCTATTTCTAGATGTTGCTCAAGCCTTTGACAAGGTTTGGCATTTGGGGCTCGAGTACAAACTGCACAGGGACCTTCCCAGGCAGTTCTATGAAATACTCAAATCATATATTACCGACCGACTTTTTAGAGTACGGTACGAGCAAGAGTATTCGGAACTTAAGAAAATCGAAGCCGGCGTACCACAAGGAAGTGTCTTAGGACCAACCCTGTATTTGTTGTATACAAGGGATATTCCAGTGGACAACAATGCGATCATGGCCACTTTTGCAGATGATACTGCGATATTAGTGTCAGATAAATGCGTTGTAAAGGCAACAGAAAAACTGCAATATGCAGTCGACAAGATAAGAATGGACGCAACAGTGGCGTATCAGACTCAATGAAACAAAATCAACGCATATAAACTTTACTAATAAAAAGATCAATAATGTTCCACTTTTTATTAATAGTAAAGTAGTACCTTACTCCAATACGGCCAAATACCTTGGGATGACTTTGGATGCAAAGCTAAAATGGAAAGAGCACATCAAGAAAAAAAGGGAAGAACTTAACTTAAAATATAGAAAAATGTACTGGTTACTGGGAAAAACCTCTGCCCTATCAATTGAAAACAAATTAATGTTGTATAAGCAGGTATTAAAACCTGTTTGGACGTATGGCATCCAACTTTGGGGTTGTACAAAGAAAACAAATGCGGAAACCATCCAAACATTCCAAAACAAAGTCCTTCGTGGAATAGTAAACGCCCCTTGGTATATAAGAAACAGCGATTTACATCGTGACTTTCAAGTAGAAATGAAATGAGCTGATGGTCTAAAAGCCATGGGAAAGTATTAAATCATCAAACTTCCCAAAATGTGAACTAAAAATTGAGAAATTAAAATCATTTGTCGATCTTTTATAGATTGGTCATGATTCTAGGTGGTTTTAGTGCGGTAGAAGTCACACACTACTTGATACCGAATATTATCAAGTGTCTTTTGAAGATTTCCACCTACCGAAAGAAAAAAAAAAAAAAAAACTTATCACAAATCAACTTAGCCGTTTCCAAACCTGTTTACATGCAAACCCCATAAAATCTGATAGACTGTTCAAAACAACTTTAAATTGTCTTTTCATTTCCAAATGAAAGTATATAGATACGCATAAAATAGGTGGGTAGAATAGATATGTATATAAATGTTAAACAAACAAAAAAACTAATCATTGTTTAAAAGTTGATAGAAAGGAAACTGTTAAGATCGTATATATGTTATCATACATATACAGTATTTGAAAGAAAAAGACTGTATATGTTGTAGAACACTGGTAATTCAACCTTCTTCTTTATACAGCAACTATTTGTCCCCCAGTTTCCTTCGAATCCTTAAATTGCCACAATTTCCTTACAAATTTAATGTTATTTATATCAAATAGTTATGTTAGTATTGCCGCCATTTGTCCCATCATCCGCCCGCGTTGTCGTCGTTGTCATCGCAATTTTGCTTACAAAGCACCCGATATGGGAGCAGGGAACAGGATATGAAAGTAAATTCCATTCATGAGAATTATAACGATGATGTTGGATAGCATTTCTGTTCGCTGTTACTGCTCCTTTTACTATGGCATTATAATTCTTTCATTAAGTTGCTTATTAAAAGTTGTAGATCTTGTTTAATGGCATTTCATGGATGTTTTAAGTGCCGTTTCTTCCAACCGTTTTTACTCATGATGGTTTGTAGTACTATTTGCTTCCTCTCCCATATCCTGCCGATTTATATATATATATATTTTCTTTTCTTTTCTGATGTGTACAGTAATTTTTTTTTTCTGTGCACGTAATTTCAAAGCAGAGCGTCGAAAAAATGCGAACTAAGAAAAATCCTGACATTCACAATGATGAAAAACGCACATACTCTTACTACAGTATAACTATATAGCGAAAGTATTTTCCAGCAGTATAGGTATTAAATCCGATTTTCATTAGAGCGTGCAGAATAACGAGAAAAAAGAAAATTTTTCTTCGGTTGATTTTTTTAAGTCTTCGTTATACGTCTTCGTCCTTTTTTCTTTTCTGGAAATGCTTCAGCAAAGAGTGGAGCATGGCAATTAAATTCTATTGGATCTTGAATATTTATGAGGGAACATAGACACTTGGTCGATATGATGGTTGTTTCTGTTGGAGGTGGATTCTCTTTCTCTTTCATTCACTTAACTTGGAAGTCATATAATATTGCATAAGGGTACCCTTAAGCTCAAGCTATACCCTTCCAAACCGACCCATATTCGTTTTCATTGAATATGATGGTATGGAATCTTTTTATGACTCTTTGAGTATTCCAAAGAAAGAAAGAAATATCAAGAGCGTATATAGAAGGCCTTCGAGATAATGTGAATAAGTAATACGTGGCCAGAGGATTGTGATTTTGTTGGTTTTCAACAGAAGAAAAAGTTTCAATTGGATTATCCTAACCTTTGGTCTTTAATTTCGATCGAAATGAAATGGTTATGGGGTGTCGAAGAGGGGATATTGAAAGGCACTTAGCCCGGGAAGAGCAGATTATCGTTCTAATCTGAAAGAACATTCGAAGACAATTTGTATGCAATGAGAGATATTTATTGACCTATTGGGTATTCAGGATGAAGTTTGATATGATGATTCAGGGCTGTTGATAGGCACGATAAAATTAAATGGTTTATGTTTCTTTTCTCTTGCGGTTTTATGGGTATAAGTTTTGTTTGTTCAAGAATTCGGGATATACGAGGGTATAGATGAATAAGTATATATCTAACCGTATTAGGAAGAAAGTTTTTTTTTATATCTCAACGAAATCTTTTTTAAGGTGGATACACATTTGCAAAGTTTTCTGCAATTTCTGAAACATTTTCGAAAATGGCGCATACTTTCTTGGTAATAAGCTTCTAGTTTGTGCTAAATTATTTTTCTCGGGTCATATTTTTAATATGGGAAACATAAAGAAGTCACACAGAATAAGGGATTTGAAAAAATGAAGAGGTTTATGCAGCAATTTGTATTACCAGCTGGCAGCTGTATATCCACCTAAATTTACTTTAATGATCAGCGAGAATGATTTCTTGGAACAAAATGATTTCCCCATTATCGAATCAAAATCAGATTAAAGTAAACACATAAGTAATGAATATAGTAGATTAGATTAAGTAGTCGTCTACCAAATGATGAGAAAACAGTACCTGATGACTGGCTTGAGGAGCAGCTTGATAAGAAAAGGATTGGTCTTCTGGTTGAGTCCATTTTGTATTTTTGAACCAGTCAATGGAAAATTATTATATTTTCTTAATACAGCTGCGTGGGTTAAGCCAGTAGAGTAGAGCTCTTTGAATCTTATTGATAGCTACTAAAATGTATTTCTTGTTAACAGCATAGTTTCCTCGGGTAAGGTTATATTTCTTTGATGTTAGACATGAAGGAAACATAAATCTAGAGCAACCCATTACTATAAAAATAAACGGGTCAGATCAATACTAAAAATTTCATACTGAAATTTCAATCCCATTTTAGGAAAAAAACTATATTAAATCGAACATTATTTCTTTTTTTCCGACAGCAAAGATATGTGTGACTACAGTTGTAGCAGAGCGTCTTCTTTTACTTCATGGGCTTCTAGGGGTTTTGATGCAAATTGCTGTTCAGAACCATTTTGGTGTTGATTTTGAAAATCCAGCGCTGGTAATAATCGTAGAATCGACATGTGCGATTGTGCATGTTCTAGCTATGGTTGATCCAAAGTATTATACCAACATGCTGCTTCCATTTGATCTTCCTCTTTTAATAAAAGAATGTTCCAAAAAGAAGGAAGTTCAAAATGACTTTAATTAGTGAATGTGCGGATCTAAAATGGAAAGGTTTAAGAAAAAGTCCTTGAATACATACACTATCCTTTTTGACAAAAGTTACTTGTTGTGCTTTAACTTGAGAAGCCGATGAAATATCAAGTGTTTTTCCTGATATTTGGACGCCTTATTAGTGATTGTGTGGTTGTCACTGCAGACTTACGTCAGCCGTTGATTTCTCTCGACAACATAAAGTCAGAAAATCTAATCTAATCTTCACGTCAAAAATACCATCGTAAATTGCAGAATCGCCAATTCATCAGGTACTGTCCTTCTAGTTAGGAACAGGATTGTAAAAGAATGCAATCATTAATTACTTTAATAAAATTCAACGACACCATCATTCAGACATAGAATAATTGACAGGAATATCATCGCCGTCCAAGGGTTTTTTCAGGAGGATGTTAGCGATATTGGCTGCCCTAGTTGAGTTCTGTAAATGGATTTATTAAACGATTTCTTCGACTTCATTTAGAGTAGTAAAATCCAAGTGGTTTGAGCTGAAAGACTGAAGCAGACGGTCTATGATTGTTTCACCATGTGGTACTATAAAGATTTTTCAAAATTAGTCAGCTTATATAGTCTTTCTTTGTATAATATAACCATTTCAAGAGCGGTTGTGATTTTTTCCTGGCATTGGCAGGCTCTTACCGATGATACTGTCGATATTGTTGATTGCTTTTATTGATGTTTTCATTTTATTGATGTTTCATCTCTATATTAAGTGCGGTTGCTGATAGTTTTTTTTAAGCCCATTATTAAAAATAAAGGGCACGGATGGGTTGTAAAAAGTTGCTCTTGTGGCAAATTACTTTCGTGATGACGTCTGGATAATTCATTTGACCAGTTTTAAAGAAAAAATTCAGTATTTTATATTTTGAAATATTTTTTTTTTTTCAAAAAATCCTTAAAAAAAAATTTATGGAATAACAAAAATATTTATATGAAAGACAGCATCGTCGCTAACAATTGAAATACATGAAACTTTATTAAAATTTTACTGTATTATTTTCTGCAGTATTACATATTAAGATTAATCAGTAGTTTTACAAAATTACGTCAAATTTCGTCAAAACCAGTGCTCTCATTCAAAAGATAATACTCCAATTATCTTTTTAATGAGAGCACTGGTTTTGACTACTGATGAATCTAAATAAAAAATCATTCTTCAGCATCTGATTCTAAGAAAAAAAAATTCGGTAAAAGATATCACCATCGGCAACAAATCAAATCACTCATATAAAATTTTATAGAAATCGATTGTATTTTTTTTCGTGGAAAATGAAATTATCGGTGATTTTTATATGAAAGGTACCGTTATTTTCATACCTAGGTCAAATACAAAAAAAACTTCTTAAAAATAAACATTTTGCATATTTAGAGAACTAATTCCATTTTGAATTTAATAAGTTAATAAATAACAGCTATAAAATAAAAGAACAATTTGCTTAGGCGGTAGGTATACTATCGATTTTGCCCAACTCATGTAATTTTTTTACTTTGAGCTTGGCTTTGAATAATTGAATTTTCAAATCATCGATTCTTTCAAATAAGTGATGTAAGTCAGTTAATCATTATTTCACTATTATTGGCACCGTTATTGCTCTGCTTTCATTTTTATTCTATCTCGTTTTTGTATAGTTTTTCCTTTTATCTATTATTTCTATATTTACAAGAACCCTTAAATTACCAACACCTTTGTCAGCACTAGGAAACAAATCTTTTGACGTCCTTATTTTTATACGAAATATAAAAAAAAAAATAGTTCTTGCTGACAAGAGAAACTCTGCTTTCCTTGCATCAAAGGTATAGATACTTCCTAACTCTTCTTTTTTTATATTTGTGCCTTCAAAAGAATCACATAAAGCGAGAAGGTGTAACGGTATCATCACGTTGCAAGGATATAATACACACTCGTCGTCATCGCCTCTTACACACATAAAACTTGATTCCAAAAAATAACATGACGAAGATTGCAAATTTATGCTGAATAACAGCTTTGTAATAATCTTTGCGTCATCATGCACATGCATCCTTGCGCGTCAGCTATCTGCAGTTGGTTATAATGCTGTACCGCTGCTGCTACTGGTGTTGTTGTTGCTGCCTTTGCACATATTTTTGTCCTTATGGGTTTGTTACACATTCCAGACCGATCGACATATTTATACCGACAAATATAATGGTTAAAATAAATTCATATGCATTTCGAAAAGGATTTTTCATAAGAGAACACAACGATATGATGATACGATGATGAAAAGAATCGAGAGATGAAAATGGGTAGGTATGTGTTGTGGGTTTGAAAGGACCCGCACCATCCATATACACTTAAATATAGGAACGCGAACGAAGCTGTATTAAAAGGCGACTTGTGATGAAAAGCAATGATAATATGCTTTTGAGTGATATGCAAATATCAAACATCACACCCTGGTGCTGCTGCAAGCACATCAGCACATCAGCATACAATGTGATGCACATCACTTGTGCGGTATGTTTGGGTTGGATCCTTTTGGCAAAGCAATATAGAAATTGAGAATAGCTTTGGTGTGTGTTTGATTTCTTTGGATATTCAATGGCAGGTGTTTCAAAAAAAAAATAAGGAAAGTACGCAACATGATAAAGTAAATATTTCTGTGTTGCTAGAAAATCATAAAATACCGTATTTTTACACTTTTTAACTTAAAAAATTTGCTTGGATCTTCAGGTACTTCTCGTTATTGTTTTGGACCTAGAAAGCACTACTTTTTAGTAAACTTCAACTGAAACTGAAATTTTTCTTGAACTTAAATTTAATAAATATGTTTCAAACGGGAAAATTTCAAAAAACCTCAGTCCCGATTTATTTTTTGAAATAAAGATCGGTTTTAAGTTATCCCCAGAAACATCGAAAATCCTTGTTGAAAAAAGCTTAAATTTGACATATTATATGTATTAATACTATGTTCCCTACTCGCTCAAAATTGCGCAAGTCAAGCAAGACCTCAATTTCGAAATTAAGAAAAGTGTTCACTCCTAAGCAGCATTTTTAATCAAAAAATAAGTGAAAATATATGTCGTTGAGATTGAAATTAAGGCTTTTGAGATGATTTTGAAATTATGAATTTGTATGCGAAATTGTGCAAATTCGGAAGAGATTTCGGAAGATTTGTATTATGGTGAACAATGTTCATGTACTTATCGATATTATGAACACATGATATTTTCATTTCTCGGTAAACACCTGATCACTTCACCTAGTGATCTGCTTGTAGGATTTATCGGGTTGGCCTTAAAAAAATTTCACCAAGTTTCCCGATTATGGATTGTTCTGCATGTCTAAGGCCAACTGAATGTTTTGTTTTTCCAGAAGTTCTTAGGTCTGCCTCTATTTCACGAAACGAAATTCAGCTGACCTCTAACAGGAGTCACTCTGATACATTCCACATCCACTCTCTCTTAGTCGAACTCGATGTTTTTGTTTATAATTGAATAAAAAGCGTATCGACTCATAACATACCCTATTCGATTTGGTTTAGTTAAAAGATGAATCCAAACAAGACACTCTGCCGAAACAGAAGGGTCTCTGCAATGACAACACCATTTGTCTCTAATTTTGTATCCATTCTTCATCAGTGTTTTTTGCCATCATCAGTCTTTGAATGTCGAGCTGGTATCTTTCTTCCTTAATTATCCTTCAAGTGCATTTATAGAACATATGCATATGCTTGAAATTCTGTCTGAAAGGCATGTGTGCATTCACACCTTTCTGCACCAAAACCAAAGAAAAGCCAATTTAAGTGCTTCTTCTGCCTTGATTCTGCTTCCAGTCCCCATCAACTTTATATTAATGTGTGTGAATTTGTTTTGTATTGAGAAAGAACTCACCTCCTCAAGCCCCATATATATGTACGTAAAAGGCAGGTACGTACACATCTTTTGAAAACCGAAAAATTTTCCACATGTATGACAAATTGAGTTCCATTCTCTGACTCCTACGTCGAGAACAGCAAATCACTTACCACACGGTCTCAATCTCAATCAAAGCAAACACAAGAGTCCACGACTCGACTACACAAGGATATACGCTACAAGCAATGAAAAGAAAAGTACAAAAGAAAACGAGAGGCAAAAATACTTGATTCCAAAGAAAAACGATTCATTCCCCGAAAATGGACTTGCAAATGAATTTTGACTATAACCATCGAAACGAAACGAAACGCCCACCTAGCAAATAGACCTCAAAAGCAAGAGCTTCTGTGTGTTGTACTCAACTCAACTACACTATACTCCCCAATCCCCATATGAGTGCTTGCTGCAGCCTGTGCAATGCAAGGATAATAAAAAGCATCCATTTTGCTGCACAAAGGATATTTATGGAGAGCAGTGCAAGATGGAAAAAAAAACTCGAAACATATTAACAAACAGTAAAGAATGCGGAGACCGTATTCCAAAAAAATGAAAATATGGATATTCCACAACTGAAAAGGACCTCTCATCTTTTTGCTTTTGCTATGCAATCGTTGCTGTAGATTTGCACCAACATATGGCTAGGATGAGGAGTTTTTTTATTTTTAATTTTTTTTTTTAGTGCAGAAAACATAAGAAAAAGGATATATTTTCTAGTGTCCTGTGTTGAGTGCGCGTTTTGTGCATATGTCATTCGATGTGAGTTGGTTTTCTCTATTTCGTCATGTTTTTTTTTTGGGGATTTTGCAAACATATCTCTCTTTGTATGGTGTAATCATTTTTTAGTATTTTTTTTTTTCTAGTATATGTACTAGGAAGTTAGAAGCACTTACTGCATCGGCATCGCAAGCTTGGAGATTCAGTATACTGAATGGAAGGGAGAAATACCCATTTACCGGATACAAAACAAGGACATTTTTCTTTTCTTTTTTTTTAACTTTTATCATCCCTTTTTGGTGGATTTGATGAGTGCACTTATATGAAGTGGTTTTTTGGCCATAGACTGAATGAGTATTTGGGTTCCTTTTGAGGACAGTTTTAACTTGGAATTTAGGATTTGAGAGATAAAATTTTGTTGTTTTTTTTTGTCGTTAGATTGACTTATATAGATGACTAAAGCAAATGAAATTGGATTTCTGTTTTAATTCAGAACATTCCTTGATGGGGAAAATTTTGTTTCATATTAATAAGCTGATTCTTGGTAAAAATTGTAATATAAAACCTAAAATTAAGCTTCTGAAGCTTGATTCTGGAAAAAAATGTCAGCTTAAATGCGCAAAATAAAGTTGAAATAGTTTTCACCAAAACTGCCAGGTTCAGAGACGTGTATTGATTGAACTTTATGGTATGGAAATAGCGACACCGAGCTTTGCCGTAATTATTGAATGGCTCTTACTGTACTTGACCTACGCACCAACTTATTGTCAGTCGGAAGAAATGAATCACAATGGATACAATGTGTGACCGAGTAATATTAACCGCAAAACATGAACATTAATTTTACTTAGTTTATGCCATACTGTAGTGGCGGAACATGCAAGTAATCGTCAACTCCTTTCGCATTGTGAGCGAACGATGAAAATGTTTAGTTGTGGCACCATGTCAAGTCGTCTGGGACACCTAAACCTTAAAGATCTCTATCTCAATGATTCCATCCCCAAGACAACCATTGAGGAATCCACTCTGCCGGAATTCATGACAACTTTTCATGCAAAACCAGTATTGAAGTTGCATGTTTTTTTTTTCCAAAATGGTCAACTCGTACCGATAAGAACTTAGCCCACTGACCAAGATACATCATACTATAAGACTTAGTACATTGACAAACAAGATATACCTACTTCGTCAATTGTAAGCGACACGTCCTATTGAAGTGTTGCCATGCTAATAGGGCAATCGACAGAGAATTTTTTCTTGCAACAGAATACCCATCCAATTTAATGATTGGATTTGGTTCGTTAGTTCATAAAAAAAGGCTGTATGGTAGGACGTTTGCGTTAGCCGCCATATTGCAAAACGCGTTTTCTCAAACAACTCATCGGACAAAATAATATTTAAAACTTTTAAATTGAAAATATGATTTTATTTTTTTTCATACCTTCAACTTTTTTTCGAAGGCATAACACTCAAGGAGATATGGCTGTAAAAGTTTTTTTTTTTTTTAAATTTGAACTTTTTTTTTTCAATTTTTAAAATATAATTATGTTTTCTATCGAAAAGATTAAAACAAATTTTTAATTTTTTTAAATAACAAGATGGCCTCACATGCAGTCTGGTCTGCCAAAAAAATACTGAGCAGAGGCTTTCGCAGTGGCAATTTATATCAGAAATCGTTAAATTCGATCAAAGGGAAAACGTCATATGTCAAATTAGGAAAGTGCATGATGAAAATACGTGTTGGCATTATAGAAATTATTGTTTAATTTGCCTTGTAAACGCTTTGCTCGTGATTAGTTACTCTTACCCTATATATTCTTAATTATTTCCAAAAAACTGTGACCCATCTGAATCACACTTTTAATAACGCCCTTCTCACAGTTGTAGGTATATTTAAAATTTGTGTTATACTTTAGCAGAGAAAACTACCAGATATGTAAACCTCATTCTAATTCAAAACATATTCAAACTGCAAGTAATAGAACGAAAAACAAGGCGATAACAAGATTAACAAAAACACTATCGCACATCTTCCGGGAATACCTAATCGATTAATTTAAACAGTTTTCCTTCTTTTCATCTTCAACCCTTTTCAAATATATTACCAGATACCTTTCTCAAAATATAGTCCTTGACAGTTTAACTAACTCAAAAAGGTATCCTTTTACCAGTTTAAGGCTCCATAATTACCTCATTCCATAACAACTAAGTCCCACTTATGTATTAGCAACATTTTCTCATTCCAAAAACAACATTACGTCGCAAATTTTAGCTCGACTTATTTTGCTTGAAATTATAATATTATTCGTAAAGGGGTTGTGTAATAGGCTGTTACCAGCTTTGCATTCATGATGATTCTGCTATACCCTTAACCTTTATTTTGTCGCGTTGACTATTATTTAAATTTCTATTTCGTTTCGCAATTAAATTTTCAATTTTAATTAAATCTTAAAATGTGTTGGTATAGAATAGAAACACGAAGAACTTCATACTCACATCTGTCTTTGTCTTCCTTGTTCTTTTATTATAGTTCTATACTTGAGAAGACACATTATTTTATATGAAAGGATATTATTTGTAAACCATTCTCAAGGAGAATCAGCAAATTCATTGGAAACCTGTTCAATTACTTAGTTCAATGGAAAACTGTCCAATACAGAATGTGTATACGAGTATATATGTAGGTATCTATGACAGGACGAAAAGGATATAAGCTGGTCCGAGCTAATTAGCTACCATGACTACCACAGCAACAATAATAAAGCAAAATCACCATCAATCTCAGGTAGTCAGGTGATGGTGGGGGATCAAATATGAGAATGGGGAGCCTTATGCCATAATAACATAAAATAGGATTAAAAACCTTAAGATTCACAATATAGACAAAGGAGAGAGAATCTTATAACTGAAGGAGCTGGGTGTAGAATGGTTGGATAGATGTGTCTTTGGAGAAATAATGTTTCAGGAATTCGCTTCATTGCATTTGTTTTTGCATTAATTAATTATAATTACTAGCACTCTGTGTTGTGCTTATGCTGGTGATGCTGTTTCAGTATACGGTCGGCGATTGTAATATTGTATCTGGAATTTCTTTTTCATGAACAAAGATACAGATACAAAATAGCAATTAAAATTCCATTGAAGGTACCAAGGGAAAGGAAGAACCAATCATAAGGGATGGATGGAATAAAATAAGAAGGTATATAGGCTTTTCGGAATCCCGTTTTATTTAAATAGGAATCCTGATGGAGTGAATCAATTAATTTTGGATTATAATAGACAGAGCTTTGTGCGCGTCTTCTATAGTTAATTGTATTTGTTTATGCTATTCTCTTTCTGTTTTACATTCGTGTTGGTATAAAGAAATTGCTGGTTTGCTGACAACATAGAAGAACATCGAAAGGACCACATATTTCCCAGTGGATTGAGTAGCAAGATTTTGGGAGGTCTTAAGAAGATTTTATTTTTACTGAGAAATAAAAAGTGATAGCTGATCAGGATCACAGAAGCCAGCTTATACATATGTATGCTTTATTTAGAAATAATATTCTAAATCGTAAGTAGGGTATGAGAGTTAAGTGGTTATTGGACATGTAATGTGAAATGGAAATTTAACTATGTGCAAATTCTTTATTTATCCTCCATGTATTCCTTGTCAAACCCAAAGATATCATGTATCTCTGGGTGGAGTTCTGCATTGGGTATGCTTCTGTTTGAACTGTACTCCTTAAAAGTTAATGTCAGTTTACATACCATATAAATAGACTTCGGTTAACTGATTCTACTTGCTTAAAAATCTTTCCTCGTTTTTGAACAGTAGTGCTGTTTAGTTATGCTTAGAAGACTTCTAGCATATGAACTTTAAGAAAGCGCTTTTCATTGGGTTGAGCAAACCTACTGAAGTTGCTATTTATTTCAGTTGGTGTTGTCTAAGGCTTAGTGCTTGGTCACACTTTCATTTGAATGAAAAAACATTTCAAAGGAAGCCGTGGTTGGTTATACTCAAAACAAACTTATTTGACGTGCGATATCAAATGTATAATGAGAGAAAGAAAATAATTGTTTGGAAAGGGACGGAGTTCTGACAACAATAATGGAATAAACAAGAAAGAAAAATAAATAAAAAAATGACATCGTTTGAGAGAGAGCCTATAATATTTTCGTATCCTTAGTTACTGTATTTACTCTTTCGTCAACAAAAAAGAAATTAAAGGAAAGAACATTAGCCCAGTTTATATGCTCAGAAATATAAACACAATTTTTCTCAGTGAAATTTTACTCTACTGCTGTCAAAAAACTGAGCCTGAAAAAGTTTGGATTCGCTTGCTCAGGTGAGCGCTCAGGAATATAAACTCGCCTATTCATTCTAACGTTGAGTTTCATTTTTGAAAATGAGTTTCGGTTTAATTTTGATGTATTCAGCTTTTCTCGCTCAAACTCATTAAAAATTAACCTGTCTCTCTCCGACAGTCTTTCATTACATCGCTAATGTGGCCTGGCCCAGCACTTAGTCAATGTCTTAGACTCTAAGGACCGTTTTCTCTTCATATAGGTTAAACTAAATTCTAATAATGTTTGACATACATTTTTTTACGTTGTTAAAAAATATGTATCTTTACCTTATGATTTACTTTCATGAGAGGAAACTCACTCGAAATGTCAGTTTTGCCCGAACAGTCAAATTTGTTTTTATAATTTTTCATTTGGTGCTCTTTTATTTAAAGTTTTACTTAATATTTTGTGATTTAATATGTTGTTTAGTGAAATTTATCATTCGGATGTAATAAAACCAATTTTTTATTCTAAATTTCAGTTATAAATTCATGTAAAAAGTGACATTTTGTTTTTGTGATTTGGATTGCTATTGTGTGTGTTAAGTTTTTTTTTGTGTGTGAATGAAGTGCCGAAAAACCTACAAAAAGTTTTTATATTCGTTTTTGGATACGGTAATTTGCAGAATATTTTTTTTGTCTTAATTTGATGCCATCACGTCTAGGTATATAAGGTGGGATGATATCTCGCTTTGAGAGAAAAATTGAGGAAAAGTACGATAACGCTTGAAACAAAATTTTTTGTGCATACTTTAATGTCAAAAATATTTTAATAAGCAATTAGGTATCGAAATTGAAAATTCGTGATTTTATTTGCGTTGAATGCCAATAAAATTCCAATTTTGGCTGTTTTCTCACGCCTTTCTATTAATTGTATTATTTTCTTTTGTTTAAACATCGCGACAAATAGACTTTTTGATAGTTTCACTTTTTTTGTATTTATTAGACAAATATCAAACCGATTTGTGACAGCCTCATTTTGCTGCCGAAGAAATTCATGAGACTGAAATTCACAGGGTAGGGAAATTATTTATTCTCACTTGAGCTCTCTCTTCTGCGAATTTCTGTGAAATTGTGACTACGGGAACGCTTTTTCACATAAATTCGTGTGAATTATCACGAAATTTCAGTTTGGGAACAGACTTATAGATATAGCACACATTTTCTGCTATATAATTTTTTTGTACGAAAAACTGTATATCAAAAAACTTTTTAAGAACTTAAAATCTTATGATCTACTTTTTCTTCCCCCTAACTTAAGTTCTACTTAGTGATATTTAAGATTAACTTTGTAGTTCGTGAAAACAAATAAGTGGAACTTAAAATTTTTAATTACATATACTTAAGGCCTTATACCATGTTCCCACCGACCTGATTTAGCTAAATCCACTTGATTTAACTAAAAAAAATTAGTTATGTGATTTACCATGCATTTTTACGATTTACATTTACGTAGCCTCTTTTTTTTATTTTAGTCAGGTGGGTGGGAACATGATATTACAGTCTTTACAACAGCCGATCCATGAAAGCAGTTTTTATAACAGGGTTGGCATATAGATTTGTTACTATAGTTTTCCAACAGATGTCGTTGTGTTGTTATAATGCTAGTGCTGAATTAAAGCAATCAAAAGTTAATACCGGGTGACTTCTCATGATTATAGAAAGCAACAAAAATTATTGCATATGTATATTAATGGTATATATAATATAACTCGTTACAGTATAGGTATACTGCGGATACAAACTATTTTAAAAACAAATAATTAAAAACGTCTAAATTATAATTAGTTGACACAAAAAAAATATGTGCCTATAATTTCTGCTAAAGTTCAAAAACTTATTATTTATTTCTCACGACCTTCCTTATTATCCAGAATGTCTCTGTGTAAGGCTCAATTATAATGTTGGCAGCAATAATCCCTTCCTCCTTCAAACTACCCTCATACCATTTTACGGCAACAAAAACCCTCTTGCCTCCGCCTACTCTACAATTTGCAAACTTTATATTCTCCTTCTTAACTTTTGTATCTAAATGGCGATGACATTTCCAAATTGTAAAATTAACGAGAGTGCCTGCCTCTTGTGTCATTGTGTCAAACTCAAACAAGCTCATGTCACCTTACAATGACAAAATGCCGAGAGTATACAGTCAGTACTACAACTATGTGCGATTCTATTGAAGACAAATCTGCATATTAATATGTATGAGCTTTTATATTCAGCAGCAGTGTGTCATATCCTTCCCTTCATCTGCCAGAGCACAAACAAAAAAATACAGAATGACAGATAAAAAGTCACAAAGTTGTTGTGTATGTCAAACTCTGTAGAAATTGCATTGTTATTACTTTTTCAAGCTCGTTCGAGTTACATAGTTCGAAAAACTTTCACGCAACCTCCCGTCCTCCAATAAAGTATTCCTCAGATCGACTCAACTCATATAACATGCCATTGGCAACATAACTCTATTTTACTAGCGCCATTGCCAGTGCCATACCGCTATACCATCAGAGTAATAATTTTAATGAAGCATTTGTGGCGAATAAAAGTTTTCCCAGCGACACTTCCGCTCAATTGGCAGAGCGAGCGGCAGTATCGGTGAAGGCAGATCCATTCAGATTAGCGTTGGGATTTGGAAGGACTCTAACAGGAAGCCTCTTCTAGTTCTGGCTCAGCACAAGACACATTGCTAACGCCCCGAGAATGTTTTCACATAATGGTATAGGAAGGTATTCTGGAACCGGGTTCCATATATGGAAGAAGTTGTAGTGCGCCCTTAGAAACTAATTACAAATTGAGTTTAGTATAGCACCACCGCCGCCGCGCGCCGCCGCCATTGCCGCACAGGAATCAGTATAGCCGCGTAGTGATGTTATTCTGGATTGGGGCCAGCCTGGATGAAGAACTAAAGACAGAGTTACGAATGTGTTTTGAGAGCCGAGTTGTATTGTGATTGTGAACTATACAGAGAAAGTTTCACCAATCGAGTTCTGAGTAATTTGTCAAAGTTTTGTATCCCCAAGAATCGCGAGGAATTAGCTGTACTCTGGTAGTGTGGTTTTTGGATAGAAGGTGGCACTTTACCAATACCTGAGCGTTTTTGCTTCTATTCAACATCAACTACAGAAATTTTGTTGTTCCAATTTATAAAAGCAGCAAGATACATTCTATCGTACATATACAAAATTAGCTTTTAGTAGAAAACTCACATTTGCTGGTGACGATGACTACGACACGATGCGCGGTAAGCGAATTGATTTTACGGCTTTTCTGCGTGGTTTTCATAGAAGTTGATTAGTTGCCTCGTTCGTGGAATTACCCCTTCACACTTTGGCAACTTCAAACTTTATGTCTATGGATTAGAGTATGGGGTGGTTGTCGGTCGCTAGTTATTGCGGTGAAGAAGTAAAAGTTTATTATTATTGTATGAGTTTTTGTTGTGTATGTAGTTGCTTTTGGTATTCAATTCATACATCAAGGTAATCACTTATTTTTAATGCGAAAAGGTGTTTGTTTATTGGTGTTTTGTTTTAAATTAAATATATTCTTAAAAATAATGGCATTTTTATAAAAAAGAAGTACAATAAACCAAATATTTATAAAGAAACAAGTAAACCCGCACTGAACGCGGGTACTGAATGCTATTGGCTAAGATAAGTTGCTCTTTAACAATTCTTGATGGAGGTTTTTGTCACTTCTTTGCCAGAGGCACTGCCCCTGATTTAAGGCCCCTGTTATAGCTTCATGCATTTTTGGTGTATCGGCCTATAGGCAATAGCGTTTTCTAATCGTACGAGCGATTAAGAAAATGGCAATAGTGTTGAATATGGAGATACCGATACATGATGGTATTAAATTTCTGAATATTACAAAT
The DNA here is from genome assembly GCA_951217065.1 of Baccha elongata. NCBI lineage: Eukaryota > Metazoa > Arthropoda > Insecta > Diptera > Syrphidae > Baccha > Baccha elongata. The sequence goes on along the minus strand of OX578274.1, from coordinate 2,882,408 downwards.
GGAATGGAAAATAACGATAACGAAGAATGCGGGCTAACAAAAAACTATTAGATATATTTCAAAGTACTTCCGAAGCTTAGGAATATAGGTACACATCATACTTTCTGGTGAGAATATTGCGTTTGAATTGTTTTATATAGGAAAGGATTGCTGCTGTCTGACTTCATAGTATGGGTACTTCTTTGTTAAAAAAAAAAAACTAGTGGCAACTAGAAATTAAGACAGGTGAGACCATCCATATTTTCGAATCAAGACATTCGCACACCAGAGGCAAACGGTCTAAGTAGGAAGAAAAACGTCCTAATCACTTTGAATAGCTTCCTATACCTTTCATATCTGCTAATCTACCAGAGCGCAATGACATGGTGACCATGATGGAGTGTAAATTGCCATCGGGATTTCAAAATGTCCCAAAATATCCACAGATTACAGAGGGATACCTGCTGATCTATTAGAGTATCTTGAGCTTTCGGTTTTGAGTGCCATCGGTGCCATAATATTCATTGATTTATCAGAGCGTCTTTAAAGCCTCCTGTTTTGAGTGCCAGAAGTATACTTGGAAATCTTGTTCCAGTAACTTTTAAAACAACAATACTAGGAAAAATACCTGAACTTTGAACCAAAAACAAGATAAACCATATTACCCATTCCAGAAGACAAAAGGCGTTTTTCTTTTTTAGCTCTGAGCAGAGCACGGAGTAGAGCCTGAGCTTGTCGAGTGAGCTCTGGGCAGAGTACGCTCCGAGAGCTCTGATTTATTTATGAAACACACTTGAGCACTTCACTGTCATATTAATAGAAATCAACTCACAATCTGTCAAATAACTTGAAAACTGCATTAAATTAACCGCGTTCTACTTTGTGCTCGGTCTACCCCATCATTTTATCCTGAGCTCATGAGCACGCTCGGAGCAAGCTCTGATCGAAAAAAGAAACTCAAGTTGGGCACTCTGAGCGCTCGGAGCTAAAAAAGAAACACAGATCTTTTTTTGACAGCTCAGTGCTCTGATCAGAGCTAAAAAAGAAAAACGCCTAAAAAGTGTTTGAATCCAGACCGTAAATACCCGTAAGCCATTAAGAATAAAACACTCTATGTCAGAATCCCGGTTAACCGATGACCGCACGCAAATTGAGTTGAAAAAGAAGTGCGTCCATTTTAAAGCAGAGCAAGAGCATGAATGGGGAGTTGGAAGAAATATCTGCACCGGCTGTTGATTCAAACCAAACTCTTCAGGAACTATGCGACATATCAATATTAACAAAACCGCAACTATCTTTAAAATTTCAGTGCAAAGAAGGAGAAATATCCAGAAAATTTGTTCACCAGAGTTCATAATCAATGCTCAAGGCCAAATTCTTTACAGGTGGCGAGAGTACTGCGAAGAACTTTTAAATGAAAAGTTTTTCAGACGTTTTTTTTCCAACAGCCACACCAAACTACGAAGAAGTGCACTGACCTGACATCACAGTCGAAGAAGTCAATGCAGCGGTGAAAAACTATAAATAGGGTGAACCTTCTGAGTTCTGGAAAAAAGAAGAGAGACATCGGGCTTAGATGGCTAACGTTTTTCATCTCCAAGCTTATCAGCGGTAAAACTAAATTCCAAATCAGTGGAGGAAAGGTTACATTTACCCAATTCAAAAGGTGAAGGATGATATAGCCAAACTGCGATAATAATCGTTCAATCAAGCTAATGTCACACACCAAGAAGATTGTTGAGCCGCTTGCGAAAATGACCACACCAGTACGGGTTTGTTCGACAACCACGATAGGTATCTGAAATGGGTGACCCTAAGGCAACGGGGAGTTCCAGAAAAATACGCTAGGTTGACAATGTTGGACAACGCACAAGAAATATGAGAACAAATTCACGGCAACTGAGATGAAAATGCTTCGCATGACATCAGGAGTAACAAGTTTAGATCAAATCAGAAGTAAAAAGATCCGAAGAAGCCTCTACGTCAAAAATACTACCGTTGATAAAATACAGCACGACTAACTCAGCTGGTACTGTAAGTTACTTAGGAGAGACGCTGAAAACTCCGTCCAAAACGCACTTTTATACAACCTTCCAGAACAATCGCGCAAAAGAGGCAGGCCCAAGAGCGACCCTGCATTCAGTTGGCCTCAGACATATGGAACAATTCATAACCGCGGAGAGCTTACCGAAATTTTCTGAGGACATATCACAAGTTAAAGTGGAGTCGTGGGAAAGGTGAGATCCCATTTGAGATCATAGCATCGTCGGAAAAGGCGAAAAAGAAGATAGCATCCCTGAAAGCACTCGAAAAGAAATCCAAAATGGTTGCGGATATAAAAATGGTTTTTCGGACGGGTTCGGGCGCGGTCACCGTCACGTGTGGTGTAGGCGCGTGGTGAGGGGAGCTAGCGGACCGTCTCCACATCGGCCACCAAATTACTCCATATATACACATTTTCACCAAAAAATACATTCCAATCGCCGCCGTCGAAAAATTAAAATCAATTAAATCCTACTGGTTGATCGATGGGGCTTAGTTCATTGGGAATTAAGTTCATAATGAACTTTGTCCCAACTGAATTTTCTCCCAAAATTATGAACTAAATCCTACCACAAAATTTTGTGGCAGTTAGTTTGTTTTGCCTTGTGGGAGTTAATTCATTTGGAAGCTAGATCGTAGGTACCATTACGCTAGAAAATATTGAGCACTCTCTTTCTGGGTACCAACAAATTTTCCAAAAAGTTTACATTCGATGGCCCAGCGGTAAGTATATCTGCTTCTACCTTAACTCGTCACTGGAATGAAGGTAAGTAAATGTTCCAAACAAAATATAATATTTTATTATTTTTCAATGCCAATCCATATCAAAATAAAACTAAATTAATGGATAACCTACATTAGTTGACTAAGTCAAAACCTTTGGGGTCCATCTAAACAAGTTTCATTCATCAAGTAGAAAGATTTAATTATTATCAGGACTCCAATGTGTATAATCAACATAGAAACTTTTATACATTTCATAGCCATGAGTTTCCTCTTTAAAAAAAAACAAACTCGTTTTCTAAAAAAACTGTCACTAAAGTACCCTAAAATACCTCCATTCATCGAGAATACTCCTACTCATTTCGGCCGTTAACGGCATAATACAACATATACACACATATACATTTCTTGCCGCGGTCAGCATGTGTGATATGATACAACAAACATGTCCTTTCTCACTCTCGCCATGTGGCGAGGGCAGCATGACATGCAGGAAACCCTCTACGATTAATGGCCAACTCAAACCTCCTTCAGAGGTTGGTGAATCGGCCCATAGACCCAGCACGTGTCCGCACACGTATATACTATACACATACAAAAACCAGCATTTTAAGAGTGCCTCTGCGAACACCAAGCATAGCATTTGCAACAAAACACAAATAGCAAAATTGGTCAGAAAAATTAATGGTCTCTTGTCCTTGTGGTCTATTTAAAGGATATCAAGAGCACACTCCTGAAGTTTGTAATGGCTCTTCACACAGCACATAGTTGGATACATTAATGTGAAATGTTTAACTTCCTTTGAAAATGTGTGTGTCGTTGTTGTAATATTATAGGGTTAACCTTGGTTCCACCCTCACTCCCTCCCACACTCATATTTATGTGATTTTAAAATCTTTCTTTAAGTGCACCATCTCCTTTTCTTTGAAAGACACTCTTTGTATAAATATTCTTGTGAAAATCTTAAAAAGAGGTCCCGCGGGACCAACAAACACAAACAACATCGATTAAAGTTTTCATATAACAGTCCGCCGCGCATATACTACAACGACCACCAACCTCCGCTTGGCAAGTTACTCCTTCACTCCTTATACCATCCCTACAACAAACGTAAAAGCCCTTAAGGACTATTGTCTTTGAAAACTATTGTCGGAATTGTACAATAATGTACCGGAATAGACCAACGACGAAGAAGTCCTAAAAGTCTTTGTATAGTTCGTTCGCATTGCACACTGCGAGAAGAAATAGAAATCCTTGATGAACCTTAAACTTAAAATTGCCAAGTAGAAATAAGCTTTGGGAGTTCAGTTGTATAAGTTCGGTCGGTCGATGTCTCTTCTTCCCCTTGGATGCGGGGGCAATCGAATTCACTAAATGACTGTGCAAATATACACACAGTATGTTTCAAAATGGAAAGCTAGATAGCTTTCACGACTGGGTAAGGGTTAGTGGGTGAATGTTGTCTCAAGGAGCATCTGCCTTGCCTGGGCCCTGGGGGGACACTACCCCAGCAACACATTCTACCGTTACTATTTGGGATAACCGTTTGCAATGTTTAATTTGAATCGACAGTGTAAAGGTTTATATATTTGTCTGGAGTTTCTGGTTGGTTTGTCGATTATTTTAAAAGTGCTGCACTGTACAGATGAACTTTATTGTTTAAGATTGAAAAACTTATACATACAAGCAAATACAATGAAAGATCTACTTGCGGAGAGCTTTGATAAGTGGACAATTCCCATAAGCGGATAGATTTTCGGGTACCAACATTTTGCTGTAAATTCTCATCCAAAATGCGTTTTTATAAACGGATCACATTAGGAGACGCGGACAGTTTTTCTTTATATTTTAGAATAAAAAGTCTCCCATAAACGGACACATAAATTTAACGAATTGTTACTTTTGTATAAAAAAATAAAATTTAGAGAGAATACAAAAGACTAATTTTTAGTTAGTTTCTATTTTTGTTAACACGAGCGAAGCGATTGAAAATCTCCTATAACTGGACTAAAGCTCTCATAAGCGGACAGAGCAATGTACTTTGTGAGGTAAGTAGGGGATTCCCTGGAAGAAAAGATGTTAATATGTTATTTGTCTACTTTTTATTTTCACAACAATTTCATTGTCATATATCAACACATGAAAAAATAAAAACCTTTAGTATATGATCCCTCTAAACCGGACAGCTCATATAAACGGACAAAAAATCTGCGACCGTGAGTGCCTGGTTACGGGAGTTTTAGGAGCTTAACTCCTACACAAAAATTCTGTCAAAACGAAATGTGAATTGTAAGGACAAACGAAATTAGAACAAAATTGTATCTTCGAACATGAAATGCCATATTAATATTTCATTGTTTGGGCTGAATAGACCTAGAACTTAGGGTGGCAATGAAAAGTCAGGTGTGCCTTTAAATTTATTTAAATAGGGGTCATTGTTTCCTTCGTTGAAATGTTGGTTAAATTAAAAATGGTTATAATGAGTTTTTGTTGTAATTTTTTATACGAGGCACTCTAGTTATGAACAAAATTTGACACGACGGCGACGTCCTTTTTGTAGATGGTAACCAATTCAGGATTTTATTAATGCTTATGTTTACATAATAATGTTAAGTAGTTTTTAAAACGCCGTTTTTATTTGGATAAATTTAATTCACGGTGGCCAGGCCGATCATCAGTATCTGTTAGTGGTGCTCTTTTACATTTGCATGTTTATTCATATTGTTGATTTTTTCGATCGAGGGAACAGATTTTGACGGGACTCTCACTGGTATATGCTGATAGGTTTGGTTCGTAAATATGAACCGAAAAAAAAAAACTGATGAAAATTATATTTTTTTAATTGATCGGAAACCGCTGGAACTTGTAAGATATAATGTTGTAAGAAATAACTAAGGCTATTTCTATTTGAATTAACCCCTAGGTGGCTCTGATGTCTCTTTTTCGAAAAATCTTATATATGACCTGAACCGATTTGAATCAAAACTACTCGTTAAAATATTTAAAACAATGTTTCTTTTCTTGTTTTTTCTGCGGCAGCAACGCGCCGGATAACAGCTATTTAGAAATATTAATAATATTTAGTTTAAGTTCAATTCCATTGGATTTATGAGTCCATCACTGAGAAAACTGCTTTTTTTTATTAGTGAGAGTGACGCACTTTTTGCTTCATTCTGGTTGTATTAATTTTTTTTTCATTCGATTTACATATATGCCAACATTTCGTTTGCTCATAAGGATTTTTTTTGAAATTTTTCGAAAACTTTTTTGACGATTTCGATAACACTTGAAATTGTACTTAAAGAACAGAATATGTTGAGAATGTTACAACAAATTGACAATGAAGCCGCTTTTAATCGAATTGTACTTTTGTTCAGCAGTCAAGTGCATTTCCATTTCTGAAATATACCAATGAACCTTAAATAATAAGAAGATAAAAACAAAAACCTTCACCCATAAACTAGCTTCAGGATTTTGTCTTAAGAAGCGTAAAGCCAGTCGAAAGTCTTAATTTTATTGGAAATCCTTTTTTTATTGGAGTGTTCAACTTAACTTTGGATGGTGGCTCTGAGTACATCGAAGGATAACGATGCAGTATCAGAAGCAGCTAGTAACGCGGCGTAGCGGATGTTCACGATTGAACCATGTTTAAGGGGTATGTTTTCAAAGTGGTTTACTTTTCGACTTACTTTTGCAACCGCCTTATAGGTAATAACAGAAAATTCGATTGGAATGTAGTATAAGACGGGCGTCGGCTTTACCACGATACTTACTTTATCTATAAGGATACCTTGTTTGTGCTCCTTCGGCTATACCTTTTAACCCAAATAGGAGGATAAAGAGGAGCTGAACTTTTTTTTGTGCTCCTTTTTTTCTAAATTGACAAGGATAAAGTTTGATGATTGAAAGTTTACAAAAGCTATTGTCCTTTTATGGTTTTTGGGGTTATTTTTTTTTTCGTTTTAATTTTTTTTTTTTCATTCGTTTGCTTTTCGTGCTTTGCCAGGTTTTCTGTGTTGTCATTGTGCACTTGTCTCCTGCTTGTGAAGGCAAACGCCATTTATTTTCTCTCACTGTCGTTCAAAGGATTTTTATTTCATTTCCTTTTTTTTTTCAGTTTGTGTTTTTTTTTGTTGGCAACGTTTTTTCATGAAATTCTATTTGCTCTCCTGTTATCGCTGTAATATCCTGAAGCGGAGAGCACCTGTAATTGAATTTAATTTGTTCGACACTTATTGACTTTTCCTACCCCCGATAGCGTTATCGGGTTGTTCGTATCTGTGTCATTTATTTAAGCAATATTGCTCGGGTGCCTTATAATATGGTCCTTCCTCTCAATCACACTCTCTCTCTTGCAAATTGTTGATTTAAGGATGTTCCATGGTGTGAAGGTGGTGGCTGGCGGTGGCGGGTGGGGTCGTCGGGTCAATGGAAAAAAATTGGATTTAGGGAAGTTTACAAGATACTCGCTCGGGACCGTGGTATATTATCACGTTCGGGGCGTTAGCGTATTGGTGCTTAATTGACAAGGACGGAATGCTGATGGAATTCCATCTGCTTTAAGCAATTAGCACGTTTCATCAGAAGGACAACGACAACGCATTCCGCTGGAGGCATCATATCACTCCGTTGCTCCCCCAAATGATAATCATAACAAGGGTGTTTTCTCAATGCGAGAGGTGAGAGGTTTTCTGTTTTACACAAGTGAGTATCGCATTCTCTAATCAAGTTTTCCTGTTCATCAAACCCAATCAGCAATCACTTTGTGTCCCTTTTTAATCAATTATTTCCAGTTCCAAGCAAGTTCTGTAAAAGGAGAATGGGTTTTTTCTATGACACTGACACCATCCACTTTACACTTAGGTACAATATCTCTTTAATGAATGCGCTACAGATAGATATACAAACTCAATCGGTAGATATATATGTATATAGCCGGGCTAACGGACTAAGGTGTTGACCATTTGTAGTTGGTGGTGTTAAAAGGACGGGAAACATTGACAACAAGAAATCGGAATTAAATGCTTATATATAAAGGAGTTTCATAGTATCGATGGCAAAGGCATCGAAGTATATTGGTAAAGGAGTTGGTTTGATGAAATTAAAATAAATTGATGAGACAGATGTGAATTGTGCTGCAACACCAACCAAACCAACCAGTCGAATTGAAATCAATTTATTGCAGTCAATTTGTTATAACGTTCCTGCATCCTCATCCGTATCGGTTGAAGGGACAATTCTGTTGATAGTCATTTGCTTGTAAGTAATCGATTCTTGTTTTTCCTTATTTTATAATACCAACACAAATTTCAATTCCTGCCATTGGTGGTAGATTGATTTATGTCTATACCTACATTACATATATTGAAAGTTTATGCTAAAGATAGTAAAACTACATACATATATACTTTATTTGAATTGCGCTTAATGGAAAAATTTCTTAAGAATGTTTTTGCTTCGATGGAAACTACTGCGTTGACAGGAACACATAATTACATCGAATTTCTTTTATTTTAACAAAAAACAGATCCGCCTAACTATCAAGAACAAGGAAAAAATAAAAAATTTAAACAATTTTTAGCGATATCGGATAAAAGGTGTTCTATGACGTACGGACAGATGAATGGGTGGTAATTTATCAAGTTTTTTGTCATATTTTTGCAGCTAGTATACTGAAACACCGGCACGGCGACGCACGTTCAAAATAGTTGTGGGTATACCGATTTGCTAAATATTATTTTTCATGCTCAATAGACAACAGGCTCAAGCTATACACAAACGTCCTTGGGTTATTCACTAAATATTCTTAATCATCTTCAGTTTGGAAAAATGGCTTTCAATTGTAGTCGTGTTCACATCAAGCTAATTAAGGAATTCGGTCTTATGTCACTATTAAAAATAATATAAGGCCAAATTAACCGACTTGGGCTTATGACGCTTTTGCAGAGCGAAATGAGAAGGCGTATTGGTGGCCAAGTGCAAGGACAACAAGCGCAGGGAAAACAAAATTTGCTGATGGGCGGATCAATTTGGGGTGTGTAAATTATAAATTCATGCGTCAAATCGTCCAAAGTCCAAAAAAAATTTAAAAAATATCAAATTAACCAAATTGTGAAAATATTTATTATATTTTGACATTTTCATATATTTTTGTCATAATCATATAAAGCTAAGAATCTACGTTCAAAAACATAGTTGGGGTGATTTTACGAGTTTAATTTAAGTTAACTCCGTGTCGAATCGCCAAAAACGAAATAGCTGAAAAATAAAAAACATCATAACGCTCAATTTTTTGGCCAATCATTATTTTATGACAAATCCCCAAAATGTTTATATATGAATAAAAATATAATACAAAAAATATTTGGATAAAAAACAGTGAGGTTAGTGTGAGGCATATGCTGCCCCATCTGAAGGGCTCTTGTATATAGAATTAATTAATGCGTGATTGGGTCGGTATATTCAACTATTTTTAAGTTTTGTAATCAAAATGTTATTTATACCCAAACTTGAAGCTTCCCCAAATCCTATAGTGAGCCCAAGCAGGAAGATTTGACAATATATTAAATCGCCCAAATTCACTACAATTTTTGGGCGGTTCGACATGTCAGACATGGTCCCGAGAAACCACCTGCTTGGGCACACTATAAGATTTGGGGTGGGTGCGAGTTTGGATGTATATGGAATGTGCTGGCTTAAACCAACTCCTATGTCGTTTTGCTAAGGGCGCCACGCCGCCAAAAACAGTAAGTCCTTGGACTTGAAATTTTGAGAGTTTATAAACTTATAAACAAGTTCATAAAGTATTACTCGTCCAGTAGGCAGTAGCTGTTTGATCGTGAATTTTTAAACTTCAAATATAATATTTACTTAACGCTCGGGCTCCTTATGACTGATTTGTTCGGCAATAAAGGTGTAATGTAATTCCAATTGTTCACAAATTTAATTTCGATATTATAAGGATTTTATTGTTAAAAAAAATGTTTATATTGTGCTTATAACAACCGGAAATTTATTGCTATAAGTCATAATTTCAAAATCTTAATTAACAAAAAAAAAAAACTTTTTCTATTCAATTATATTTAAACTTCCGAATTCCTTAAATTTCGACATCAGCATTTCCTACAGCATTATAAGTATTTCAAGTGAACAATCTTTTTAAATCAATCAATAGATGAAGTATATAGGTATCTGCTGATTCATTGAAGCTATTACAACGGTATCAAAGTTGATTTATGTTTTTCTAAGTTAATCGGAAGTTAGGGTTTTTAGTTTTTGATTTATAAGTTCTTTTCAAAAGATACATAATTTCATCTTATTTTGAAGCAATCTTAAAATTTTGAAGACAGTATTTCGCGTTATCATCAAAATATGAAAATCATAAAAGCCTGTCTATGTTAAAGTTTTTAATAACCTATAAATCTTCAAAAAATCCTCATAACTCAGTAATCTATAAGGAAGTTTCAAAAATCATTTATTATTAAACTTTAACATTTTTAAATCAAACCTTATCTTCTGCCGATATATACATTTTGAAACACACAGTAGGTATATCATTTATCCCAAGTCCAATCAATTCTTCATACGAAAAGTTGAAAATACTCCCGTTAGCACATTACTTCCAGCAAATATCAAAAGCAAATAAAAAAAAATTATCTCTTCTATGTTTTTCAAAAGATAATGGATTCCCCCACTACACAGTAAAAAATTAGGTATGTGAATCTATTTCCAATATTTGGGAGCGGTCTACATTAAAATGTGCTCAAATCTTGAACGATTTTTATGGAAAATTCCATCAAGACATCCCGTATCCCATCAATCCGATAAGAACTTTGCTACTTTTGATGGTAAAACTTCGATTCTCTTCATAACACGCACGCATGTGAAACCAATGAAAAAAAATATAACTAAACTTTTAGCCATGTTCTGCCCGACCCTATGTGTGCCCTTCCCGGAAGTTGTGGGTATGCTGGCCGAAGCTAATAAAACAAATCCAATTATTATCACATACTTCCCATCTCTAATGAATAACTTAACGATAGAGTACCGTTATAGAGGAACCCACAGCTCAGCCTTATTACAACATCCAGATATTGGATGTCCGCTCGTAAAGTTTTTTTTTTTTTTTGGTTCATCCAGTCTTCTCAGCTCGTATACTCTGCCAGGAAGGAATGAGGGGCAGATTCTTTATTCCCATCAAAGGTATATATTTCTTTTTATAGTCCCCAACTAAATTCTTATTCATGACCCGAAAATTATCCTAGAATCAAAAAAAAAAAAAAGTTGAGGACACAAGCTGAAAGGGAACGATTTCATAACTGCCATCATAACTGGAATGGGGAAGGGCACATAGCACACACATGTGATGAAAAGGATTTTTTCACAGATCAAAGATTTTTATTGTGTACGGGATAAAAATATTTACAAAGGACTTAGGTCAGGGTATGTCATCATCTTGTGGGTTTAAAAAAAAAAAAATATTTAAAAAGATTATCGAAATTGCACACAAAGCTTAAAGTATCCCTAGCACCTGTAACTATATACACAAAACTGGGATGAAAAGACTTGAAAGCAAAACCCTCCAAAGAAAATTGTAATAAGCAAAAGTTGGCAGGACTTCAACCCTCTACTATCACTTCTAGCAATCTTCTTCTTTCACACTTCAATTGGTAGCGCGTTGTGGGTAAGTTCATATTTTGTATAAGCCTTCCAATCGATCAGATAAGCTAAAGGGAAGACGAAGACAAAAAAAACTGTTATTATACATCAATATGATAAACGAAGTTTACAGAAACACTCCCTTACCCTCACGCCACCTACCGAGAACTCATCATCATTACGTATGCGAACGAGTATGGCATAGATTAGTGATGCGGTCTCGGACCAATCAATATTTTCTTATCATTTTTACGATCCTAAAGCTACTTGGAACCTTATCAACTAATCATTTGGAGGTTGACGATTGATTGACTTCAAGGAGGGATGTAAATGGCGTCCTTATATAAATACGACCGACAGTAAGATACGCTGTCCCAATTAAGGCAATCAAGACGCAAGAATACTTACTAACCTTAAAAGAAGAAGAAAAAAAAAATAACAATTTATCTTCCGGTACTCAGAAAAGTGTTTCATCTCGAGGGAAAAGAGAACTGAGTATTTCGAAGCCCTCCAGGGATAACCCCGCGTAAGATAGAGAAAAGTTGATAGCTTTTGGGGCTGGAACAAGCGGCCGGCCGGCGTACCGCAGATAATTCTTAGTGACACGTTGAAAAGTGATTTATATTTTATGGCTGCTTGGACAAGACAACTCTTTCCGCTGAGAAAGTAGAAAATATATAACTACGTCAGTGTCCTTTGAGATTTAATTTGAAGGGTGTGCCACAAGGACTGAGGGGTTGTGGCGCGCGGTACATGAAAACCTAATTAACATTAAAGTTCGTTGCGGGAAAAGAACACAGAAACGCGAGAAATAATGCTGGCAAATGATATTTGGGTAGGAGGAAGAGGGGACCTAAGAATGTTTCCATTATATCATGATGGCGTAATAGAAGTGGAAGAAAAAGTATTATAGTCTCTGACAATGACTATGATAGCGCCGTTTATCTTAAGATATGTAAAGAATAGAAAGTGCGGGTTAACTTGAACTGATTGCACCGTGTTTTGTGTAAATAAATAGTGTCAGAAACAGCGAATTTATATATTCGGTGAGTTTTGAATTTGAGTCTGAAGAAGAAATTAATGTTTGTGTGCAAAAGTTAAAGCAACAATGAATAATGTGCGCAACCAAGTTAATGCCATTCAAACTAAAGCTTAGAGAGAAAAGCAAGCTATATCTACTGAGGTTTGAAATTATGAAAAACGAAAATGCCGGAGGTAAAATTGCTGGAAAAGACTTTACTTTAAAAGTTTTAATATTTTGTGAAAGGAATATCACATCGAATGTATTTCTGTGTATATGAATTCCTTTTGAAGAAGAGAAATGAATTCAAGTGGAAGTAAGCTATGCTATGGGGAAGTGATTGTTCATTATATAACTGAATGTGATGATATAAATTGTCTTAAAAGAAAACATTACTTTGATTTGAAAATTCTTAAGCAATTATTTTGATTCTATGAGTATAAGGGTGTTTTTTTTTTGGGGGGGGGGAATTGTGAAATAAGGATTTGTAGATTGTTAGGTGGGGTTAGTAAATTTAATAAAAGAATGAAAACTCGAAGTCAAAGTATATGCGTACAGTAGAATCTTGAAACAATTAACAAAACATTTTCATCATTTTACATTACAGTGTTCTGTTTTAAATGATATTTGCTGTTTCAAAAATTGTTTTTAATTAAAATTTTCTTTTTTTCATTCCGTTTCATTTTTTTTTTCTGAAGTTTTTAAGACACAAAATTTATCAATTATATTTAATTGTTTTTATTTTTAACTCTACCTATACATCATGAACGGCGCAGGGACATAGACGCCCTACCTAATTAGGGGGTCATAAGTCCCCAAAAATTAAGGTAGCACTAATGCCCCACCTTCAATTTCTTTTAAATAAATTTTATGAATTTACCAAGAAAACAATCGCGAATATTCTGAGATTCTTTTCTTAAATTCACAGTAAATAAATTCATCAATCATATGACGTCAGAATTATATGATGTTTCCAATCAAAAAAATGAGATGATTCAAGATTCGGACTTATCGTCAAGAAGTGACAACGAAAGAGAGGTTTTTGTTATAAAAGTAAAATGTTTTTTTGGTTAATAAAATAATATACGAATATTTTTATGTTCTCCATCAAAGTGGTTTGTTTAATTATTATTAAAACGTCATTAGCGATATTTTTTGTAAAAAATTGTAAATGTTGGGACTTAGCTATGTCTCATTTTTGTGATGAAAATATTGGAACCTATGTTGCGACGGGGTGAGACATAGTTCCTGCATTCGATTTCGGACTTATGTCCCGCGTCGGTCAGACATAGGTCTTAAAAAAATAAAGACAAAAGTGGTTCCGATGACCTACTATGTTCATGTGTCATCATGAACTGCATAAACAATTATAAAAGTTGAATGGTCTTAAATATCTGCGTTCAACTTACTGTAGTTGAAAATTCATTGGAATATAAAATCAAATCAACACAATATTTTCACTATATATTTAATATGGTCTTCTATATAGGGAATGCATAATAAAAAAGAAGTTTTTTAGTTTTTACTTGCGAGATAATTTTGCAAGGCCAATAAACTGAGATAAACAAAAGTGAGTTTCCTTGAAAAAATCGAAGTTTTGAAAAAATCGCGAATTTTAATCTTTTGTGCCTTTGTGGCAAAAAAATTGGGAGAAATCATAATTCGAACAGAAAATCTTTTGAAATAATAGAGATGTATAGACGAAAAAGATACCCGTAAGTTGGAAAATAATGACATAAGTAACACGAAATAAGGAAAAACAAAGTCAGCCAATTTAATTTGCAGTAGTTCTAGGTGTGTAAAAAACGGCTACGTTCAAATAAACACAAAAAGTGCAGTAAGTGCAGTAGATCTACTGCACTTGCAACAAAGTGGCAACCCTGTTGTGGATGTATTAAATTTTTATTTAATCCAAATGGAAAACAGTTAAATCCAATATTGAATTGATTGTATCTTTTTATTGAATTCAAACAACGATAGTTCTTGTTATCTTTACAAATCCTTTACTTACAATATTGTTTTGAAAAATTTAATTGATCGACATAGGTATAAAGGGTCTTCTAATATAGGGACTATCCTATTTCGACAGGTCATCACTGCCGCCATATTATTATTGAATCTGCATCTGTCAGATTATGGCTGTCGGATTGGCGCTGTAGGTCGATGATTCACGACTTCTTTTGACCAGAAGTAGATCATGTGGACACCATTTGCGCATTATTTTCTACAGGGCCTCTACGTGCCATCAGTCATCACACAGCTCATACGCCACATTGGAAATAATGCACTAGCGGTTCGGGGTCATGATGGTCATCTCACGTGAACTGGCCACCGAGATCGTGCGACTTGACCCCATTATACTTTTGTTCTGGAGTTTTCTGAAGTTTTTGGCCTATGCCAATAAGCCAGGAACTACAGGGACCCTCAGAGCCAATATAACCCATGCCATCCGGTCAAATTCAGCCTGATTTATGTTCCAGAGTCATAGAAAATTGGACATTTTTAATTTGTATGGACAGCAAAAAGTGTCCAATGAGAAAATGATGTATCACACTAAAAATCTGCCTGAGTTAATAATAAAAAACATACTAACTTTTGAACTACCTACCTGAAATTTCTCAAAATACTTTCAAACATAAAACAATTGCTTCAATTCCTCTTTGTTTAAAATATCATTTCCAAATCTACTTGCCTTTTTTTCCAATCAAGGACATCATGCGTAGAAACAAACACTCATCTCACACATACCAAATAAGCAAAGAACTTATCAATTGATGTCATTACCAGGCCAACGACACGTGTAGAAAATTGAAATCCACACAAAAGCAGAGTCCATAACTCAAAGTCTTTTCTCTTTTGCTCGTCTCTTTTGTATGTTTACCAGGATATTGAATGTCCTTTTGTATGGTGTTAGTGTCAAGTTAAAGCCACTCTGTTTCGATACTAAATTGAGTCTCATAATGAGAGCTCATATAAGCCCAAAAATGATGACAGAAACAGGCCAAATATAACTGAATGAAACAAAAATGGCTACCCGCTTCGGCGACGACGACTACGACATTGCCATCGGGATACCATTGCACGTGATATGTTTGCGAAATTCGAAGGTGATTTCCATTGATGAGAATCAAAGCTCATAGCCCAAACCCAAAACGTAAAGAGTATATTTGAGTTAATTTCAAGGAAATTTCATGTAATCATGGATAATTGATTGCTAAACAATGAATGGCATATTTTTTTTTTCCTGATCCTTCAGACCAACAAATCTGAAGGACACATTGTTCGAATACGGAAGTAGATGAAATAAAAATAAAATGCTTTCGGCTCCGACTGACTAATAACACTCTTCTTCTTTATGACACGAGTGAAGTTGTTGGTTGATCCCCTCCTAAAATAACCCACTCTCATCCCTTTTCAATATTTATACTGCAGAATCCTTTTGAGCTATCGTGTTGTCTTGTGACACATGACATGACAAAGCATAATTTCTCCCACTCCTTTCATTTAATTCAAAAGAAAACCTAAAGAGATACTGTCACATAAATTATCGCCAAAAATTAAGTTGTCGAGGAGCATTTTGGGACTCAAGGACGATGCGGTGGCACATCGTGTTAACTTGTACACAAACAACCAAAAAGGACAAAACTAATCTTTGGAGAGTCCTGGTCTAAGCGTAAAGGGCACGCACAATAAATTGAAATGTGCTATGATGCGACCATTAAGGAGGAGAATGAGATAATTTTGAAGAATTCTCGTCCTCGACCCGGCCCAGAGTATTTATAGCCATTTGGTGCTAATTAATTGGTGTGGATAGCAAGATAGATGCACACAAGGCAACAAGAAGCTGGACCAAAGATTGATCCATGCGGTTGGCTATTTCGTGGACTAAGGGAGTAATAAAGTTAGTTGCTGTTTTTACGTTGACAGTAATGAAACATTCAGGCCAAAGAGAATGGTTGTCGGTATGGTGTATGTACACCGCACACAGTGAAGTGTGTTATATCCTTGACAAGTTAACGCAGGACAGTTGGATATATTGCTCAATTTGGTTTTATTTGTGTGAGGCTGACAAGCGGAAATAAATTAATAAAGAAGTTTCCTTGGCCATATAATACTTACATATATTTTTGGTTTGAGCCTGAAATTTCTGGATGTCTCGGTCATATAAGGGATGAGGATATTCTATTTTTATGGTTTGTATTTTTTCATTTGTCATGTCTATAACATCACGGTTTTATCAAACATAAAATCACACAGCTTGATTTAAGAGTCAATGACTTTTGTCAGTCTTGTGCCTTGAGGCAAATCCACTTTCTGATTCCGTTCATCATGAAAAGGCAGAGTATTGAATTATGGCAATTTTCACTGGCTGTGCTGAATAATTTTTCGGAAAAATGTTAAGCTAGTGTGGGTGGGCAAAATGTGACTTACAGTCAAATATATTGGAGACCTTCATTCGCAACATGAATTGCGTGCAAGTGTTAGGTATGTATGATTTAAGTGGGTGGCATGTATCATTTTGTGTGCAAAACTTAATACACATTTATATGAGTAGAAAGATGTAAGAATTTAATTAATTATTAATTCAGAAAGAAACGCATGTACCAAGGTTGATATATTGCGTGTTTTTGTAAAAGAAAACATTGTTTGAATTAATTTTTCATGTCCTTACGATGCGACGTTTCAAATATGTATACGCCAATAAGAATGTTCTTCGAAACTATAAATGTGACATTCCCCTGGTGACAAAATGTCGAAGTAAGTCAGTGAATTCAATGGACAGCAGATGGCTTCCGTTTTGGAGAAAGTATTGCCTTGATGTTGAGACCAACTAAAGTCATGTTCTAAAACGATTATACTATCAGAATCCTTCCTTCCCACATTAGGTTCGTTTTCTAAAATGATCCCACGCTTTGTCTCTATATACTTCTATATATAGCAAAATCTATTACTATTCAGTATTCACTATAGCGTCTATGTCTTACTAAATTTTTAAACTTGATTAACAAAAATCGGTAATCAACTGATTTTGAGTTTCTTAAGAATATTCGTAAAACGTCTTGTAGCCCAGAAAAATAAGACATAATAAGACAAATTCATCAAAAAAATCTGACAAAGCTGCGGATTTTGCTGATAACTTTGATTTTGATGTCTTGAGCACATCTTACAAGGAAACGGAAATTCGAACAGTAACTACATTTTTAAAGGAGTTATAATTTAATTTTCTAATGATTATTTCTTGAAAACTATATGGTCTTTTTGGAGAAAACCTTTAGGCAAAAATTGTGTTTACGGTATTTTTACAGATTTGGTCACCAATTTTATTAAAATATTGTATGGCATGACATTTATCACGACATGGCTTTTAATTTTTTTAGATAAGTAACTGAAACACAATGATATCATTAGTGAACAAAATGGTTACATAATTTGCAAAAAAGCAAGTTCATGTCACCCCACTATTGCAGTTTTTTTTTTGTGGATTAAAATTTATGAGAAAATCACATAAATAATAAAAAGCATACCAAACAATATAGTAAAATATGCAATCTTGTAAAAAAAAAGATTGTTCAACAATTTAACACATTTAATTCTCTACAAAAGTGCCTTTTTTTGTAGAGAATTATATAGATAAGCTAGAAATTTTACCAGAATTTTTTTTTTAAAGTTTATGGGTATAGATATGAGCGAAAGCATTATCTCTGTCTCAAATCTCATTTTTCTCATCAAGGTAATGGCTGATTTTATGTGCGAAATAATTTTATTTTTCTTAAGAAATCTGCCACTAGCTAAGCATAATGAGATCACAAGCTCAGATAAATGAGATTTGAGACCGAGATATAGATTTTCGCATTCCATCCATAGTTTAAAAAAAAATAATAAAAAACTGAATTTTGATCCCTCACCACACTTCTTGATCTAAATTTAAGCGGTCACAAAGTAAATTGTGAGATAAACTGCCGAACAAAGCATTTTTTCTATGTGTGCTTGCTTCAACTGTGCGTCCTTTTGCTTCTTTTAATAGTTTTTGGTGTTCACAAGACAACTGATTATAATTCATTTACATAAATCAAGTTTTCCTGCTCTTTTCGGCCTAAAACATCAATACTTATTGCCACCATCAACATCTTTTCAGAATCCATAAGGCTCGTGCGCAGGGGGGATTTATGGGGTTCTAACCCCCTTCATGGAAATAATAAGCATACTGAAGTATATACCTTTCCTCAACAGAATGAACATGAAACTATTTGCACCATGCTCTTCAATTTTGCATGATGATTTTCTGGATAAACGAAGTTCAACTTTAGCGTCGACGCCTAAAAATGCACTCCGACAGAGAAGGTTTTTAAATTGAAATTTATTCATTCCTTAAAAACTTTAACAAAAGCAGACAAAGTTCGACCATGGGAGCACCTCAAAAAATCCAAGTAAAAATGGCGGTTTGAAGGTTCTAAGCGTGTTTTAATAGGCTGTAATTTTTACTTACTCTTTGGTGTTTTGTGTTAAAGTCAGAATGTAGGCCTTTTGAAGGCCTATTCGCTGAAACTTATTTCAGCCAAATCGCCGGACATCATCATAGAGAACCATATTAACGATTATAGCCACAGTCCTACAGGCTGATACTAAACTCGATTTTTGTCCTTGAATGGGAAAACAGTTACAGGTTGTACCTATTTGCATTACTTTTTCTGACATCGACTTTAATCGTAAAAATGGCTCTCTAAAAAGGATGACGTCCAATAGCGTTAATAGCTATTGAATAGGCCTACACGCTGACACTAATTCCTTTTTCTTTTTCGACACTTACGTCGACTTTTTTTGGACTGGGAAAATAGTTATAGGGTTAAATCGGTGTTAATCGTGATGTTAAAATCGATCAATGTAAAGATGTTTTCTTATTTTTTCAAATGGAAATTATCCATATTTTTTGAGGTACTGTACTTATAAATGCGTGCTTCATGTAAAATTAAACTTTTATTTATGAAAAATTAAAAATCTCTTGTCGTGTTTAATGAATTTTATATAACCATAAACAAAATGCGAACACCCCCTCACGATTCCTGGAACTCATTTGTTTTCAAAATTATAAAATTATTATGGCTTCATACTCTTTTTCAAATATTTGAAGCTGTCGTTGAAAAAAAAAAATTACGAACGAAATTCTTTTGTAATACATTATGGTCAATCAAGTGACCCAACTTTATATACCTTGCTTTTTTTACAGTTCCTGAACTGAAATTTCGAAATTTTGATGGATTTTCCGAGTCAAGACCGAAATTTCATGGGTTTGGGTTTTTGGAACATATTTACGTACCCACAGGTTATAAATCTGGCTCAAAAATTTCCTACAGGTATAAATCGCGAAAAACCGTTGCGAAAAAGTCACAAAATCAAGCCCTTTTTTTATTGACAAAGTGAAATTATTTTCGAAACATACTTACCATCTTTGTATACTTATGTGACGCAGAAATTAAGTTGTTAAATTTGTTTTGTATGGGGACTATGGGGACAGTGAATTTGTTTGAATGGTTTGAATAAAATATGATTCATCATGGACAACGAAATCAAATAGTTTAAAAGGAATACTGTTGAATGAAGTTGTAAACATTTCAATAAAATTAATGAAGATATATATGTACTTGTTATAACAACTCTCCATTACATTTGTTGCAAGATACTGATTGACCCATTTACATTTAAAAATTAATTATTTAGAAACCCTAATTCTTTGTTCGCTCATTTGGAAGCGAATTTATTTCCATTTACGAAAAAAATAAATGTTTAATACTCTGTTAGTGCAACTTTATAGCATTAAAAAAAAAAAAAACAACCATAAAAGCCTATACAATCCCAAGGGATCGCAATAAAAACAATCTCACAAATGCGTTCGTTAAGGTCATAAACCAGGTATAGGGCGTCTTAAGAAGTTCTTCAAATTATATCCACCGAAAGCAGACAAAGACAAAATAACAAACAATCCTAAACGGAGTAAGTAATCAAACACTGACAAAAGAAAACGCAATAAACGAAAAAACCGAATATCTCGGCATAAATGTAACTGTAACCATTTATTTGAATCGTAAAAAAAATCCAAAAAAGCAGATAGATACGGTTCTAGTCGCCCTTTTAAATCCACGTGTTTAATGAAGAACAAAAAAAAAAACAAAAAAGAAAAAAACTTAGAACGTGCCATAAAAACAAGCCCCAAAATGTCAACCTTTGAGTTTTTCATTTTCTTAATTTCCTTTTGATAGATTTTTTCCGCAAACACACACGGGGCTAAAGCTTTTCCTTTTATAGAGTTTATGGGGTGTTAAGCTGATACACAAAGGGACAGGACTAACAGCTAACAGTTAACAGCCTATGCATATAGGAGATATGAACGGGAACGGGACTGGGAATTTTTGTTTTTAGTGTGCATCTATAAAAGCGGGCCTCGACACCTGAGGCCAGAATAACATTGAGAGGGGTGTGTTCCATTCCAACCGCATGCCGCGCATGATGCGGCAGCAGCATTTTTAACAGTCTTACAAAATAAAAGTATGGGAGGGTTTTTGTTTCGTCCTCGTCCGTTAATATTTTGTTTAGTCGGAGGAGATTATATACCACCTACCTTTATAGGATACCCATGACATTTCCCTTTTAATTGCTCACATAAAAGGAATTAATTCCTGATAAGGATGTTTGAACAGTGTGTATGCGTATAATGTTGGCACACAAACACAAACCAAGTTACTAATGGAGGCATTGAAATTGGGAAGGTATACATAAAGGTACTTGTGAAACAGGACAATAAAAACCTAAGCTATAACGACTGGTGTTAAATAAATGATAAGAATTAGATTGGTTATTTTAGCGTATGGAATGATGGTTCAACAATGACATGGAGTGAGGTTATATGACCCTGTTATAATGAATTATAGTATCACGAATATGTATTAGTAAAAATTTTAACACCTGATGATGAATTGCAACCAAATGCTTATTTCGTTATATACAATTTATATTCAAGAGGCAAAATTATAGTATCGGGTTGCCGGTTGGGGTTAAAATTTTGGCTGTGTAAAAATTCTGTTTTCAAAATTCTGCTTTAAAATTCAGTTTTTCATAATGTAGATTTTCAAAATTCACTTTTTTATAATTCAAACGGCTTTAATGATTTCTTTCAAAAAAAAAATTACAGATCGTTTTTATCTAATTGTGTTGAAATATAAAAAAAAATTGCCAGCCTATTAACGGTACTTCTCTATAGCTATTTTTTTCTTCGGCTATATCGTGAACGGGTTAATAGATTTTAATAAAAAAAAAATATAAGAAATATCTAGATAATTTGATAAGACTTCGATACCAACATTTTTCAAAAATGCTTAGTTTTAGTTTTAATTAATTTTTTAATTTTTTTTTTTTTTTAATTTCAATGTTTGGAAAACGGCTTGACTAAAAAATTTTATTTTTTGTGCATAAACTATTTAGCACTTAAAATTGGCTTTTTTCAAATTAGTAAACATTTTTTTATAAAAGTTATCAAGTAAAAATTAGTTTATTAAAAAAACGTTTTTATTATTCTGGAACAAATTTTTCGGTAGATTTGCACTCCAAGCAACACAACTTTTTGCATACTTAGATTTTCCTTCGAATATTTCTTAAAAGTAGTTTTAGCACTTTTAACAATTCATATGATTTTATCGTAGTTTTTATTTACATAATGTTTAAAAAAAAAGTTGTTAATTTGTGTGGAGACTTGCTACAAGAATATTGCTATTTGCAGAAATATTTGTTTAACAATCCAAACAATACAAACAATATGTAATGCATACTATTTTTCTTGTTAATTCTGTTAATAAATTGTCATGTTAAAAAAGCAAAATAGCCAGAATTTTAATTATTAATACATTATGTTCATTGACAGAATTTAGACATACAGAATTATTTATAAGCAGAAGTTTGAAAAGCAGAATACAAAAACAGATTTTTGAAAAGCATTGTTTTGAAACCAGAATTTTAAGCGGCTCTCATTAGTTTCACTACAAAGTTTACCATCATGAACAGAACTGTTGAGTTTCTTTGAAATAGTCAATTCAGAGTTTTATAATGATGCTCTTTTTTGTGTTTTAAATGCAAATTTTGATACAACAATTTAACTTTTGTTTTAACTCATCACTTTTATAATAATGGGAATTTCCTTCAAGGTAAAAATAAAATTGTAGCGATACAAATATTCATTCGTTTAAGAGTTGTCATGTTTTGCAACCAAAAAAGTAAATATGGGCCACTGTGTGCCCGGGTGGCACTGAGTTGTGTGAGGCTTTTCCTGTTCCCTAAATTATTTTATTTTTTTTTTTATTTAAGAAACTAAATTAAATATTATTAAATATTATTTAATTTCCAATTTTGTAGCAGCTTTTGGTAAACAAAATATGCTTCGTTTGCAGAATTTTAGGCTTAGAGGAGTCGTGTCATGTTACAAAAGAATTCTACACACAAATCGTTCACATCAAGTATGCGCAATTTGTTCTCTCAGAAAGTTTTTGGGTCAGAAGCTAACTTGTTTTTTTTGCTGCCGAATACATTTTTCTAAATTTGTGGTACATCCAATGCCTTCACCCTGCACCCTCCTATCGGAGTGTTTTGTAATTAATTTTTGTTTTCACTGATATTACTTTCAAAATCTGTGATTTATATCCTCCAAAAGGACAAACTGTGTTACATACTCAAGAATCTACAATGAAATCACCCAGGTTCCATTTCCTTGGTTAAAGCGCTTAGGTACATATCTAATTCAAGTTTTCTTGGAAGTGCCTTTGTTTTTTTTTTTTTCTTTAATTTATGACCACCCGTTATAGAAACTGTTGATAGACCAAAATTCCATTTATAAGTGAGAGGGTGTAAATGTGAACAAACCAAACAAAATTATAGCGAAAAACCGGATACCTAAGCCCGGATGTGTATTGTGAAGGTTTGTGTTTCGTTTTTGGGGTCCATTTCGTTGTTGATTTATGATTTTCCATCCGCATGTGTGGATATTTTTTCATCATTTAATTTAATTCGATTTCGAGAATATTTTTGTAGTGCGAAGTAAAAAGAAGATTTGAATGTCCAATTTCAATAAATCATCAAGGATGCCTTTAGGAACTGCCACACAAATTTGAGGGATTTTTATTACATTGAAGTCATAAAAAATATGTATTTTTATCTATGTGGAGTGTTTATGATTGTATTTATGAGAAAAGCTGATGCAAAAGTTTGAATACAAAAAATAAAAACCATATCCTTGGAGTAGGTAATAAAATTTGTGAATTTTCTTTTGCCAATTTGTAAAAGTGCTAAAAGAATAACTCAGAAAGGAGAACAACAAAAAAAATTATAGGGTGGGTGGCGAAATCAATAATAATCTTTCATTCTATTTATTCTAACGGACGACATGACACACTCAGAGTTAAACACACTTGAGAGGAGAGTAAGAGTGATGGAATGACATCTCTCATAAACAATAAAGTAAATTGCATAAGGATAACCGGTGAATATAGCGAGCTCGCACACTGGCATACAAAAGATAGCACAGCACAAATCTGTAATAAAGAAAAATTGTATAAAAGTCCTTCCGGATATATCCTTTCTGTGTTCTTTGTTTGAAACATTCATTTCATTCTGCATGACTGGTGGAAAAGAATAAAATATCTATACACATATATACATTCAAACGTTCACGACATGCCATATCTGAAGGACTATGATAAAAGATGCACATCGGGCAAAAGGATATGGACCAACGAGCAGCATACAATCAACAAATGGGGTGTATATTGTCCATTAGTTGCAAGAATTGGATATGAAATGTCTAAGAATGGCGGAACCGGATATGGATGGAATATCCTCGTCTATATTGATAGAGTAAGCTTTTTGTCTAGTCCTTTCACAGATACCCGATGAGTGTGTTGCCATGTGACCAAATGTTTTTGTTGTTTTCTTCATATCGTCATCGTCAATATGAACATCAATCGGTATAGCTGGAATGCCAGAAGGGATTCATGTTTGAAATGATGACAAAAATGAACACACACAGAGAGGGGCAAGGACACAAAACGAAAATTGCTCTATTAGAAAAAGAATGAGTTTCCAACTTAAATGAAACAAACGATAAACAACGTTTCGAAATTCCGAAAAAAAATATTTCTGTCTTGTTGCATTCATACTTTTATTTAATTGATTGGCATCCAGTATAGAAGGAAGAAAAACGTCGACATTTGGTAAAGGACTTATTTTGAAACCCAGAAGGTTTGATTTTTTTTTTGTGCGCTTAAAAGTAATAAAAAGTTCACACTCACATCTTCGGAAAAAAATAAGAGGTTATTCGTGGATGAAAATTTATAAACTTTCTACTGCATATACGTTTTTTTTAGAAGATATTTCTGCCTGGGAAGAGAAAACCTTTATAGTACGTAGTCTACTATAAGACATCTTGAACCGTTTTGGAATTAGTGTCGTATTGCGCTTTCTTCTACTCCACCGTTTACCTTCGATCATTTCTCCAGAGTGTTTGAAGATGTTTCCACACCGACACCGGTCCACTTCTTTTAAGTGATTCTTTTTGTGTTCGGAGTTGCTTTTAAAGGGTTTCTGCATCGGTTTGTTCTATAACCGGGGTCATTTTCTCCACTGTTTCCGTCAACCAGCTTTCTTCCAAGTGTCCGAAGTTCATAGCCAAGTTAATATGGGTTCGATGTCTACCGTTACCAGTTTCTGGCCGTTTATAGACTTTTTCCTGTATACCTATACTATATTATTCCCAACCAACTTGGTGTGTGAAACTCAAGAAAGCTAGCTAGAAACCGAGGCAGCTGGAGTATGTTTGTTGGTTGAAGAATTTCTCCACCCCAGATTATAGCGCTACTTTAATCAAGGAAGATTACGTTACGCTAGCACCATAAATATATTATTACAATTTTCGTATTCTATTTTGGACTATTTATATTCTGTGGTATTAGACTATAAGACAGCAAGCTGAGAAAATCATTTTTCAATCATAAAAATATGTCAAACTTCAAACTATGGTCACTTCGTCTACTGACAGGAGTCGCAATTTATTTATAACTCTCACTATGTCATTCCGACTCCACGAAAAATTTTAGATTCACTTCAATCCTGTAGAACTAAAAACGCACACAAAAGGTCTGGTTCTAAAAACGCAAGTGTAAGTCACTAGGCTTACTTGGTTCTTCTGAGCTATTGGTGCCAGTAAAAAAAAAATAATGTTCTAATACGTCGATTTTTTGACGTTTGCTTGATTTGGTTTATCAATTAATTTAAAATAGTGGTGAGCACGATGTCCAGGATAAAATGACGATTGAATGATACTTCGCTATATCTTCCACTTCATCAGGGCCACAAGCGAAGCGCTCGAGAGATAATAAAAGTAATTTCGTAAGATCTAAATTCTCACCATATTTTATGTAAAACTTATCAATTTGTATGCTATTTTTTTAAGAAATACCATGTACCTATAAAATGGTGGTTGTTGGAAAAATGTAATGTAGGAATTGTATGATGTAAATTACAGTTATGTTGGCGACAGCAATTTTTATAAAATTAAAAAAAGTTCTTGTTGAAAATAAAATCTTAATCCTAAGCCATTTATTCACAAAAGCACTTCAAAATAACCTCCCCAGGCCAAGTGTTTTAAAATTACAAAAAAAAAATGTCTACAATGAAATATCTTGCTCAAAAATTAAGTTGTTGATCCCCCCAAACTTAAATGTTTCTAAACCAAGCGATTATTTTTCTTCAAGCATATACCAACAAATAAATAACCAAATCCTTTGAGACGTTTTCACGTGCATACTTAGCCTCCACTCAAAATAATGACGTCTGAGCTTGGCTCACAACGTTTCAAATCAGAAGAACTAAAAAAAATAATACTTCTACTCCACAAAATGCAATTTTAAATTTGTAGCATGCTCTTTATAGTCTCAAAGTGCACCCTTTATCCTTTTTCCATCCAATTTTCTTCGCCTAAAAACCCAAAAACGAAAATAAAATCCCAGTAATTACATTTTTCTCTGTGATGTTAACAGCCAAAAAATGTAAGGAAACGGAAACTGCAAAACTCAAAACCGTGCGACCTCAACATGTGAATAGGCAGGCACATAGCACACACATATTAATTTCACCCTCAGAATTAAAAGACGTTACAAAAAAAAAAAAAAAATAGAATCTTCCGCGTTAAAACCATCAAATTACGCAAAAGAAAAAAAAAAGAATCTATAAAAACCTCAAGATTGCAAGGATGATAGCCTAGCCACAGTTAAATACCTAAAAAACGAAGAAAATATTCCGCAATGCAGCATTTTTAATCACACATTCTCTCTCTTGGGCGGACGGTTTGTGTGCGGCCCAACCCGGCCCAGTCCCGCCGCAACATACTGATAAAATTAATGCAACTCCACCAAAAGCCAAGGGCCAAAAGAAGGACGAAATCTGCAGACGAATACGAAGGAACGAATTATGCAAAATGAGTGTGTGGGTGGAATTGGTATAGAGATTCCTTGGATCCTTGTAATTATTTCAACGGTTTTTTGTGTTTCTCAATTTCAGGAGGACCGTGCTTAAATTTTTTTTTGCTGTGCCGCTTGCTAAAGTAGTGTCGTGCTCACTCATTGAAACCTCTTGCTAAACTCGCTGGTTGCGCTTCATACAAAGGACAATGACTACAAGGACTATGTGTCGTCGCCGCTGAGGACAACGACGAAATATGTAAATTTTCGTACATAGTACTCAAGAGCACGCCACCATCGCACCATCACTACAACATGTGTGTGGTGTAAGCATAAATTGAAACAAGGCGCACACAAAAATAAGTGGAAGATGATGACGGATGGTGATGAAAGAAAGCTCATTTGCAGCGGCCCCTAGTGTACATCAGGCGTACCTACCTATTCAGAAAAAAAACTGTTCTTCAACAAACACAACATAACCCCTTTTGTTGGCACGAGACGATACATGCATGCTACAAATACTGTTATAGAGGAGTGTCTTCAGTTGAAATTCTATTTTTCCTTCCGAAAAAACTCTGAAGTTTTTGTTCAACACAAATTATTATCAATATGTGCTGCAACAGTCGGGCTAACAAGTTAGTTATCCGTTCTGTGATTAAACAAAAATAAAGGGCACGGCAGGGTTGAACAAACTTGCTCTTGTGGCAAGTAACATTAGTGTCAACAACAAAGCACTGACATACAAATTTATTAAAATTGATCGGATTTTTTTTCGAAAAAAAAATTGAATTAAAAAAAAATAACTTTTTGAAAACCACTTCTTTCCAAAAATTTTTAATGCAGTATTAATAAAGCTTATGTGACCTATCAGAATATTTTTTTTATTCATCAAATAGAATATTAAAAAACAAATACTTATTTCCAAAACTTTTGACTGCAGTATTATAAAGGTTTTGCAGAACTTTTAAGAAATCAAATTTCGTTGAAATCGATGAAGACGTTTAAAAGATAATCGGGATCGAAAAAGTACCGCTAATAAACTTTTTCTGAAAACAAATTTTAGGTGAAAGACATCACCGTTGGAAAAAATCACTCACATAAAATGTTATCAAAATCTATCATTTACTTAATTTTCAAATTATATTTAATTTTTAATTATTTTTTATTTAAATATTTTTTAAGGTAACGAAAAAGTATTGTCCGACTTAAAATTGGGTTTAAAACTTTTTTTTTTTTAATTTATTACATGGATTTCTTAAACGGAAAAGGAAGAGAATTTTGAGTGGCTCGGGTGAAGGATTAATAATTTCATTACAATTCAAAGAGTGCTTGTTTTGTATGCTTGTTTCTGCATAGCTTACGCTCAATAGTTCAATGTACATTGAGGAGAACCTGTGCACACCAACATTATTTGGCAGGTATTATAGCTATTTATAAGCGGCAAAGTTAATCATCAGATTCATTTTTAGTGCTGCTCGTCTATTTATAATCTCATGTTTATTCGAAAAGAATACCAGATACGTTTCAGGAAAAGCAGGAGAAATCTTTTTTCTAATTACAAATTTTATATTGGTGCAAATTTTTTTTAATATTTTAAACTCAGCTACTATATATATGAGCTATATGCGTGCTTATTCGCCGAAAGCGGTTATTTAAGCCAAAGCTGAACCGCGTTTGTTCCTACTACTGTATGCGATTACAAAATAGATTCAATAGCCGGACACCGGACCCAAATTTGATGTCACTGCACTCACTTTTTGTATCAATGTTTTTACAATTTCTTAATTTCTTTTGAACTCTTCAAAAGATGTTGCTTTCCATACTATCTTCCTGCTGAGTTGTAAGTCAACGATGAACTACAATCAATTTACAGATTTTGTTCAGCAAATGGTAACTACATATATAATATTTCAGAGCCCAAAAAAGGGGCAGATGAATGCTAGTCATTTTAAGCAGACTGAGAAGGAATCATACGTCATATCATCTCTGTACTGACAATTTTTGTTGAACATAGTGTAGAAATTCTGACAGCGCTAATTCCATTCTGACAGATCTAATTCCTGTAATTTCGTTATATTCTGAAATAGATATTTTCAATGAAATATTTTGATTCAACTGTTAATATTTAATTAGGTAGGTAGGTTTAGTATACAGAACATTGAAATCACACCGATACATGCACAAGTAAGCACAAAATTATTTTAAGAATGTTTTAAGAATTCTATGAAGCGTTATGTTCCTCTTAAAGAAGGACTGAAGTTTTGTTAAGTAGACAAAAGGCGAAAGTGCGCGGTTTGATGGAACGAATTAAAACGCTGAATTTATTCTTAAAATCTTCCTGAAACAATCTAACTTTTTATTTCCTTACTCTTTCGTAACTCCTTCTTTAAGTGTGACAATTCTTGAAAAACAAATCTTTCATATGATGTTTATTTGTATATATTTAACTTTTTAAGAAGTAGTTAAAAGTGTTTTAAGAACAGCAAGATTCCAATTCAATTTCTTAAAAAAAAAAAAAATACTTAGTAAAGTAGAAATAAATAATGAATAAAGAAGCCATTGATTGGCATAACAATTTAAGATTAAATTAAGTATGAATTAAGAAGTCTGATATAATCTTTCATAGCACTCCCATTTCTTTCTAATTGACTATATATGCTAATCTGAAAATGTAACGCTTAGGTACACATTTTCAACAAGAATCCGGCACACATCCCATTCATTTATTTTGCTTATAGCTTAAAATTTTAAATAGTGTGCGTTAGTTTGTCAACATCACTGTCAATCACAATTTAGTTTGGTGTGAAAGTGAGTATGTCTTTTGCTTCAGCAGCATTATATACAAAGATGTTTGACACTTTTTAATTATACAATACGGGGGTTAGTGGTATTATAAATCTCGTTTCACTCACCTTTCCCTTTGGCACACACATACATTTAAGTATATCGTCGTCGCATCATCTCATCAACATTATCATTATCGCTGTAAGCTTTACAATTCCCACTTGAACTTTGCGTTTCATGCTAAAACAGCTCCCTGCCGCTGCATACGAAAATGATGACACCGGGTGATGTAGGGTGTATGTATACTCCAAGGCCCCTTCCTTCCCATGAATAATCGGTCTCAGCCCCTGATAAGGGATGAAGGGATTTATCTTGATAATCATTAGGCATATGAGTTTCAACACATCTTTCAATCCATATAGTCCAAAAGCAGACAGGAGCCTCACAGCAGGAGTAATGTTGATGCTGATGGAATACTTTCACGGATATTTCCTCTCCTATAGATATAGAGGTTACAATATATTGTTCAGAGTTATGAAAGCAAAGCCTCGCAGACAGGCCTTGAGAGTCAGTCATCTATAAGTCCATTGGTTACATAAAATGGCAAAGGGCATATAGGTAAGTACAATGAAGATAAAGTAAACGACAAAACGCACACAAGTAGACGAAGTAAACGTACAACAAAAGCTGCACAACCGGCAACACCCAATTACAAAACAAGGACATCACACAACACACAGGAACAAAACAAGACCATGATTAATGCCAAGATCCAGAGAGAAGACGTAGAGAAATACGATGTAATAATTACAATTCCACAGCCGCCCTTAAGCCTACCACCTCACCCACCCTTACAACCCAACCACCCCTTGATGACGACAGCGACATTGCTTTGTTTGTACTTACGGTAATTTTCGTAATTTTTTTTTCTTCTTTCTTTCACTTTGCTCGTTCTCCATATATCTGCGGGTGGTAGATGGGGATCTGTAAGAACGAACAAACATACCTAAGCCAGGTTATGTAGTGTAGCACACGATGATTAATAACGGGGTGTTGGAGTCACGAAATGGATAAAATGGCGCGATTACACACTATGCATTTATGTTAGAAAGGGGATGGATTAGGGGATCGGATCGGAATAGATATCATGCCCATCAGGTTTGAATAAGAGATTGGGGGGCAACATTTTGGTCTGGAAGTAGAGCGCCTATGATTTAATCAAAAGATGAGTAGCTGTCTAATTGATGTTAAAAGAGTACGTGCATTGAATCGAAGATGGAATATCTTTCTGAAGAAGGAGGAAGATTTAGTATGATTCAATAGAATAAGCGTTACAAGCTGATTGATGATTTAGGAAAAGTGAATGTAATCAGAAGTTTTTTTTTTAATAAAAATGTGGGAAAAAAAATGAGGACAAAATTTTTCGGTAATTCCATATTCGAAAATTGTGATTAAGAGAATCTGCGCTGGAAGTAAAGTAGGTAATGTTTCTTAATGAATTTGGTAATATATTATATTTCATGAATTTATAACTGAAATCTTTATGAAAAGTTGTTTTATTGTTCTTGTGGTACCTATAGTTGAAACATTTCAATATCGTTAAAAATAGTACCTACCAAAAAAAAGAAAGGACCCATGTGGCTGCCTTGAGGTACCCCTTAACTTACTATAAGCAAGGGTTAGGGAAGGAAGATCTAAAACAAACATCGTAACAGACAATGAGCATCCAAATAGAAAGAAGTAGATCTCAATGAAATTGTTCAAAGCCGAGAAAGGACAACTAAAAAAAAGAACAAAAAAGTGCCTATTTGAGATTTTAATAAAATCGGTTAAAATGTCGGATTGTTGATCAACACTTAAAAAAAAAATTTTGCGGGAGAAATAAGAGAATTTCGGTGAAAAATAAATAAAGTTGATGGGATTATTTGAATGATCGAAATGCGATGAAAATTTTTATCAACGCATCTTGGACTCTTTTTATTAATTGGGATTTTAAAAGATTTTTCAAAAACTGAGGAAACTCTCCTACAGATTTTTGAGAATGTAATAGGAGAGGATAACAATTTATTGATAACCATCATATTTTGGATGGTCTAACAAACTACAACAATCCTCGTGATGGTAAAACTGTCTGCTATAGCTTTCAAATTGATAAAGAAGCTAAACCAAAAGGTATAAACTGGGCTTTCGTAAAGGAAGTTCATGCGTACATCACGTTGACAACTTTTGGTTGATGGGCCTCGAAGATTGGTGCAGGGAACTAAACCCCACCAATTGCCTTTGCACTCAATATAAGTTTATTTTTAATTGTATTTCCTGAGAATTCAAGATTTAAGGCCTCGTCAATTACAGCGCGTTTCAAAGTTCTTATATTTATGTAGGTATTTGCATAGTTGAGAATTAGTTCCCGTTTCTGATTTTAAAATGGGTACTAATTTCACTTAAGAAATTGGACTTAATTACTACAACTGGCATGGGAACTAGTTCCACATTCTGAAAAAAAACTAAGTTCACACTTAGTCAGTAGCGGCGTTAGGGTAGGGTGAGGTTGGGTGACCACTAAGATCACCGGATATGAAGGGGTGCCACAGGCGAATATTATGGACTATAACTGTAACGGTTCTAGTTAGGAATCGACAATATCTAAATCTAGATTGAAAAACTTGGCAACTTTGTTAATTAAAAATAAAATTGCTTGGTACATCGTCTATTATAACCTAATAAAAAAGTTTAATATTTTATTAGAGAAGCTAAGTAAAATTTTATGTATTTTTTTTTTTAATAAATGTTTATTTCTTTTAATGAATGGTTGTTTCATTGTATCTTTTAACTTTTTTTCATATGGATTAAAATTATAGTTAGGGGGCGCCGTAGAAATCTCGCCCAGGGCGCTGGTAGTGCTAAAACTGGCACTGCACTTAGTGGAAACGAAGTCCCTTGATGGACGTAGTTTCGGGCTCTATATGTTTTCTAAACCCTTTTATCAAGTATATTGTGGTTGCAATTGGGATTCTGCTGAATTAAATTAATTAGTTTGTATGTAATTCGAAATAATAATTAATAAAAAAAAAATACTACCGAAAATAATGTAAATAATAACATTATAACGATGCAAATTATTTGACGGCTTTTTGATTTCTCGGAAGACTACATATCAGGTTAAAGGTAATGACTTGTTGCCAATCCTATATTCTTTTTATTGATATAAATATTGTATTGCTATAGTAAGAGATTCTGATAGGTATTGCACATAATGGAGTCAGCAAGTTCCCAAAATGCAGTATAAGAAAGTCAGAGTTCTGATAAAGTACTCGATTGTAGTTGGAATATTTTAAACAGCAATCCAAATATATAGAATACAAGAGATTTTGATAAGTCTCAATACTCGTACCGGGGTTTCAGGATCATAACGATAACGATAATGTCGAGTAACCAAGCTTCAAATTTGCATGTGCTTGAGCCCCCTATTCTTTCAATCGGTTTTTGGCTTCGTCAAAATTAGATAATTAGATGTGGGTTTGATGTTATATTGCCATTAAAAACCTTCTATATAATAAAATAACTATAATGCTTTATGTTTTGATCGCCAGCTTTAGTTGACTTAATTGGATATCAGTAAGATGGCGATCTTTAACAAAAATACACTGATGCCGTCGATTTCAGATTTGTTAAGGTACGATTGACTGGTCCGCCCTGATGGGTTCTGTATTCTCATGTACATTCACACACAAAATATTTTGTTCTTTAGCGACCTTTACAAGGTCAGTCAATTGACATCAATCTGTAATAAAGTGTTTGTAAAAATAAATCTGTAGGTATAAATGCATTTGTTTGACGAAAAATCAAAACTCTTAATTTGTAGATGACTGACGTCCTCTGACTGACCGTGTAAGGGTCACTTAAAGTCAGAAGAACTTATGCAAAATAAAAATTACAATATCTTTTACCTATTATTCTTGATTAAATCTAAATGTTGATAAAAATCATTTTCCGTTTCGGTTCCAGTTAAATTTACAATTTCAAAGTTTCGCAAATAAAAAAAATTAAAAAAAAATCTAAACGATGCAATATATTTGAATATAAATCGCTTTTCTTTTCAAACTTACCTCATCCTTGCTGATTCAGCAAAACAAGACTTTTCAAAACAACACGCCCATCACCCGCCATATCACATCGCATCTCAACTTCAACCCTTGCAACCAATCTCACTAAGTAAATCACCCAATACCCTTTTCTAAAGAATATAAACCCATTTAAATTTAATACTGAAATTGGCAAATTCACTCCCATTTGAAAGTGTTTTTCCTTTTTGTTATTGCTCCTGACTGGTTTTACTCAATGAAAGCATTGTAACGCATCTGACCACATGTGTGATGTGTGTTAACTTAATCTCATCCCCTCCTAAACCTATCCTTTCTTTGCGAGATAAAGATGTCCTTCTTATCCTTTGACAAATAGAAGTCCTATTTAGTTTCTCATCTCATAACAGAATAATTTGTTTGTCACAGAAAAGGATATGTCAGGCAACAACAAAAAAAAAGGAAGAATAAATTGGACGCAGAATCCTCGAAAAGGATCCCAATTTCTTTGCAAATATCCGAGTGTGCAGTTTGTATTTCTTTTGTTGCTCTTCATTTGCGAATGTCCTGATACTGAATGAGTTCCTCAACAAAAGATTACATTAAGCGATTGTCCTTGCTATTGGGAAACATTGAGAAATATAGAGGACAGAAAAACACCCCCATTTAAAGTGACGTAACAAATATGCCGCATTTATTTGGAAATAAATAAAATCATGTCCTCTGTTCGTCGACAATGCACAGTTAAGGCGATATATCAAGGACCATTATAGAAAACAGATATGTATAGTGTATATTGTTGCTGACCACCCCCAACACACACGTATAAATAACACCCCCGTTGAATAAAAATAGACCATCTTAGTAGTCGCTCTCGCTAGTCGAGAATAAAGGCAAAATGAAATGTCCTTAGTTATGTGACCAAGCTATAGGTTCAGAGATAAATGGGTGACGAAAAAGGTTATCTTTTACACATGCCAGTTACGAAAAAAACCGAAACTGTATACGAGACTAAAACCAAAATGATGAGGACGATAAAAATCCCAAAAGTGAACCAACAATATCTCCACAGCTTTTTTACGAGCAGGGTAAGTAAGCTAAAGAGATTGTATGTACATATTTTTCCCAAAAATGCAAACTGGTGTGTACGGCAGAAAAAAAAAATTAACAAAGGAAGTCGATTTTTTCACAGTCAAATGCAGATAGGACATACGGGAAATTTTTCGTCGAAAAGTTAAAGCGAAAACGAAAACTGCAAGAATGCTCACAACGAACGAAAGGAAGCACAAAATTTATTGGCGATTCTTTGACACAGCATAAAAATTACATAAATCCTTGTGTTTGAACGAATTAAAAACGCTTCTCTGGTCAGGCTATGAGAGGTATTGAGCTGTGAAGAGAACATCCAAAAGAATGAATGAAAATAAACGAATAATGCAAGACAGTTGTGTTGAAATGAAAACGTACGGGGTGGAAATAGATAAAAAAGAAAGAGGAAGAGGTATATACATTTAGTGACAATTGAGTGTGAACTATATTAGCTCATGAAATGCATTACTAAATAGTTTTTCGACGGAACAAAAAAAAAATAAAATGAAATGTTTTTTAAATATACCGACATATTAAAATAAAAATAGCGAAATAGCTATTTTTCTTGCCACAAACAATGTTTTGTGCACACAGTTTGTTACAGTTCGTTTACACTTTTCAGTGAAAAAATATTTTGGTTTTGAGCGTCATTTCATTTGAGTTGTAGTATACGAATGGCAACGACTAAACATGTTTAACGCCAAAACCCTCAAAACAGTCGCGCTGGAACCACACATATTTCATTATCATTTACATCAACATTATACCATCGAAGAATTACAGCTCGATTATGTCACCGGGCCCACAATCCTTTGGGGAACTCATGTTGGGAAACTCGTATGAGCTAGAATCCTCCCTAATCAGGACAATTTTCCTCTTTGACGTATACGAAACTAGGCCTTGTCGCTAAAGAATTTTTTTTTCTGAAATCAGAATCCGCTTCCCTCAATTCTGCACTTTTTAAGAATGATTTTTTGTCTAATTATTGTAAATACTAAAAATACTAAAATATAATATATGTTTTAATAAAAATTGCTGCACATATATTTTGTCTTCGAAAAAAAGTTGGTTCAGCTTGGCTACCTTTTATAGATGAGAAGTTTTGCCAAATAATGATTTCAGATACCGCAAGGCATATTTTTCGTATTTTTGTTGTTTTGTAAACTTTTTTTTCTGGGAATAACTAAATATATATAATAAAAATAAAACCGTTGTTAGAATAAAAGACTTATTTTCTTTTAGAGAATATTAAACAAAAATTTTTAAAACTATATTTAACCCTTGCCCCACTAATTTGCGCAAGTGTTTACCTTAATTTGATGATTTTCAAGGGAATGTATCTATCCCAGTTCAGAAGGTTTTCTTACATTTGGACTTTAGTTAAGATATAGTTATATCCCCTTCATCCATGGTCGTTTGGACGTTGTCGTTGGTTTCTGCCATCCAAGTTTAATTGTTTGATCTGTTTGAAGTGAAGCGGAATTTGGTTCTTCATAACTGCTTTGAATAAAGATTGCACAGGTGTTTTTTTTAAATAATCAGCAGTGATCAGTATTCTACAACGATGTTCCCCTCATTGTATTTGCAGACTTTGGTTTGAGTTTTATAACCTTGGGTTGTTTTTTTTTACCTTTTGTTAAGACAACCTCATTTTAGGTATATGACTTCCCTCTTAATCATTTGATTTCTCGCGTCCATTTTGTATAATACAGTACATACTGAATGAACATTTCAAGTCCATTTATGAAGTAAAAAAAATCTCGTCTAATATTTTTTTTTTTTTTTTTTTGAAAACGTCCGATAATTTTCATCAGACTCTGTTTTGTTTTTCGATCATCCCACTATTTTCATTCATTCATATAGAAGGATGTTCCTTTCAGGACAAACAGGAAAATAAAAACAATAAAAGATTTAATGGCAAACTCTCAAATCGCACGTTCATTCCATGTAAATTACTACCTCTCGCGAATTGCATGTAGAAGAGCGAATGTTGGATGCACCGATGTAGCCAAACTCTATGATGACACTCACCAAAGTACTTGCCACCCATTTACTGGAGAATGAGTGAGCAAGGACCCAAACAGAACAAAATACACAAAAAAAAATAAGAATAAGAAAGGAGGACACATAAAAGGATATTCCCTGCACGATTTATGGAGATTTATTGCCAACAATTTACGCTGAGAAAATTGCTTGAGGATTTCAACAATTTTTTGTGCTTTAAACATTCAATATGTCACACATCTTTTCTGATATCCTTTATTTAACTCCTCCACACACAAACACACAGTGAAAATGCCACCAAAAAATGCGTTGTTTGTTTTTATTGCCATTCATCATGCGCCTTGACTGCCATGACTGTGTAAATCTACAACTTGAAGTCAATCATCATTTCTGTCAAGATTGCAAGTTCTCCAGATGCAGTTGATCATCGTCCCTGTCGTTGGACCATCATCATTTTGATATACCTATACCATAACTGATTGTCCCAGGCGGCGTCACTCGGTTGGTCGTTGCCTTTCATTTCGATGATGGTGCAGCAATATATTAGTGTATTAGGGATCAATGGAATGGACTTTAAGGATATTGCAATAATTGAATTTCACACTCAGTGAACTGCAAAAGTTGAATTGTTTGTATTTCACTCAATATTGCATGAATCAGCAGATCCTTTCAACCGTATCAGGGGCTATCATGATGATGGTAATAATGCACAGCACACATTATAAGGGAAGGATGGAGCAATATAACATCGGGTGCATCTACTTTATGATATTAATAATCATGTAAATAGGTTTGTTTGTCCCCCCAAATGGACCAATTGCTCCACAAAATCCTTTTAACTCAACTTTGAAAGCTGAATAAATTATCCTATATTTTGGAAAATATTACATTACATACTTCAAGACCGCGCATAATCATATAACCATCCAAATCCCTAAGAAGCTATTAAGAGGCATAGCTAAGAGGTTATAAAAATATCATAACCAAACTACAATATCATCAATACAACAAATCAATGAAATGTCCTAAGTGAGTTTTCATGTTTGCCCTTTCCTGATGCGGACCAAAAGGAGTCTCACTTCATCCCCTTTCGATTTCGATCACATCTCCCAGCTTTGGATTTCGTCAATAAATCCAAACAACACACAACTTAACTAATAAAGCGGCTTTTAAGGAGGTCGCGACTTTGTATAGGTACAAACCCCGGGAGTAAAGGGTTTCTGTTCATGGAGTTAGATTGAGCGTGGGTGGTATATAATACCCAGAATAATGGCCAAAGTCGAAATAGTTGTCAAAAGCAGTAAAATATAAAAATATTTTTAAGAGGGTTTTATTATTGTTATGTTACGCCAACGGCTCTGGCCATGCTCCGCACCGTCGCATATTCGCTGAAGAATAAAATCTTTATGTTGTTTGTTGTAGATTAGACAAAGTACCTACTTAATCGATGGGTAACGAAGGATAAGAGAAAAAAAGGCACTTTGAAACTTTCAATCTCCAATAAAAGTGATAAAATAGTTATAAAAGTATTAGAGGTTAAAATGGAAAAATTATATCAACTTTTGATGGCATGCGTATTTGCGGAATTAATTTCGAAATAGCTCTTGATATACCAATGAGCTCTTGATGAAATGTAAGAGAATCTTCAATGACCAGGTGTCAAGTAAGAAGGAAGTGAAGTATAGATTTTAACATTTTTGGTCATCCTGCTTCTGCAAAAGTCATTGGAAAGTTCTTGTTCCATGTTAGTAAGACAGTGATATTAGTAATGGCAGCTATAGTGGGAGCTAAAGTGTTTTAGATTCAGCTTTAGTTTCCTTTCTAGACATGTTGTACGTTGTACCACTTCTCCATCTTCGATTCGCGTTCTTAAAATATAATTACAAGCACGTTCTCTGAATTTGATACCTAAACATTTCGCTGAAAAATTATCGTATATGGATGGATTCGCTTGAATTAGGCGACATAGTTTTGACAGCGGTCATATTATTTTTTGTTATAATTATTACTAACAAAAATATTATATACCTCGTTCGTTATTCCTCGTTATTCCTAACAAAAATATTATATACCCAAACTTTTTCAGATAAGTTTGGTCATAAAATGGTCACTTCCGGTTTATTTCCAAGCTATTCTCTGCACTTTCGACTCTACCCACTAAAAAAAAAAAAAAAGAAATTTGGACAAAAAAATTTTAGAATAGCATTTGGCTGCATAACACGGAATTATCATTAATTTGCTGCTAAAATGAGCACTTAAAGTTTTTGAATTCCAACACAAATTGATTATTTTAATTTAATAACTCCTAAAAGTATGCTATGTATTTGATCCAATGGTCATAGTTGAATAAAAAACATCCCATAAACCCAAAATCTGAAGGGATTCGTGCAGGCAGTTTTACTTAATTTTATTAGGTACAGCATAGTTTATTTTTACGCCGAAAGGCATTCCTTACACAAGTGAGTCCCAGCTTACGCAAGTCTTCCAAACATGACTTACAAGAACGTTTACACTATAGCTGAACTTAGAGTAAAAAATACTTACGTAATAAGTTTGAAAACTTAAAGCAGCATGTTCAACAATCTGTAAGCAACTTCTGTAAGTGACTGATGTCTTGTTTATACCGTTTCTTTCCGATCCTAGCTCACAGTTTACGCAGGCGTTTTTCTTTTTTAGCTCTGAGCAGAGCTGTCAGAAATAGATCTGTGTTTCTTTTTTAGCTCCGAGCGCTTAGATCACTAAACTTGTGTTTCTTTTTTCGATCAGAGCTTGATCGGAGCTGCTCAGAGCTCACTCGAAAAGCTCAGGCTCTACTCCGTGCTCTGCTCAGAGCTAAAAAAGAATAACGTAAGTTAAAGAGTTGTTTATACAAGTAATTTTTCCAGAATTTACTGACACGAGTAACTTACGTGAGTAAGTGTAACCCTGGCCATACAAGTAGTAAATATACTCG
This sequence comes from Baccha elongata, assembly GCA_951217065.1. Classification (NCBI taxonomy): domain Eukaryota; kingdom Metazoa; phylum Arthropoda; class Insecta; order Diptera; family Syrphidae; genus Baccha; species Baccha elongata. The sequence continues at coordinate 2,842,583 of OX578274.1, read as the reverse complement.
TACTTACCTACTTTTTTGTTAAAATGCAAAAATGTTTTGCGGTTTCATATGACTAAAGAACTTAGGAACCCTATTTGAAATATGAAAATAGAAGGTATTTTAGGCGCCAAGGTTATAGGAGGTATGTATGTATATTTGTTTCACATTAACAGTGTTTTGACAGACCATTTCGATAAAATGGCTTTGTTCAGCGATGCGAATGAAAATTCTTAGCAAAAGCCTTCACGTAGTCAAATTTACATTATTATATTATTACAAAAACAAAACAAAGTAAAATTTTTGTTTTTGATCAATTTCACTTTCGGAACGAAATACAGAGTAGACGCCCAGGTATTGTGTGCCCCGACTCTTAATCAAGCGTTTTTCTTAGAACGTCGAAAAAATAATATGAAGTAAAACATTTTATATTTTTAAAATTTTTAAAATATTATTAATAATAAATTTTATATCCAGTGTTTTTTAAAATAATAAGTATTTTTTTTAGGAACCAACAAAACGATCTTATCAATCTACTTCCACGTTTATTCTTTCTTGCTTGACAAAGCTGCTTTCGTTTTGAGACTGATTTAAATTACCGCTCGGAGAACGACTATTCTGTGGACATCCTTCGGGTTGTCTTTCTCGTTGGCCAATTAAGATCTCATTGGAAAAATTACGATTTGCTGATTTTTTTCCGGAAGCCAAAATTGAAAAACTATTTTGTGGCGTTAATGATGGTTTAACTTTCTGTGGGAAATCCCTTGAGTCACTGAACACCTCCGCCATGACTTGAAAGATTTTTCCCTTGAACGTTATTTTCTGTCTAGCATTCATAGTTTTCATCTCAGGCAATAAGCTTAGCAAAAATTCAGAATCTAAATCTTTTTTGATTACCAAGCTGTCATAATCTATTTGAAATTCGTCGGATATAATTCGACGACGCTTATTAGGTGAACGTAAAGGCGTTTCGTCAACGTAGTCTGGCTCTGGAGTCGAGACATGTTCCTGTTCTTGTTCTTGAACCGGTGGAGGAATTGGCGATGATGAGTCAATGGTAATTTGAAATGTACAATTGTCATCGGATTCATCAATTGATTGTCGATTATTTTCGTGGTTTTGTTCAAGTTCGGTTGGAGTTAATATGCGAATTGGTAAGCTTGGTAGACCTGGAGCTAAGTGCTTTGCCAAGAATTGTAGTTCATTGTGAAGATAATAGCGTTTGTGACGATTCGGTCCACAAGGAGTCTTATAAATATTCACTGAACGTGCATATGCTGTGCGAATGTTGCGCCAACGTTCCTTACACGAGACAACTGAAAAAACAAATTACGTTAGATATATATAAACAATTTGAAATATATTTAGAAAGGAAATACAAATATGATATTTAATACCTATTTCTTCTTATTTTTAATACCCCAACAGGGATAACCAAAATAAGACATAAATGCTTTATTGGTACAGATTTTAGAAAAAGTCGGATAGAAATAAATCAAAAATCCCAGAAAAAAAAATACCTTAGTAATAGTTTTATCGTGAGCTAAGGCACAAATGGAAAATCAAACATTTTTAAGTTTGCGCCAAAACTGGTTCGACTAAAATAGGCAAACATACTGTATAAATACTCCAGTCTAACAATGGACACAGCCCATAGCAGTGTGAACAAGGTTAAATAAACGAATATTTTCTCAAACTAATTTACGAAGATATTAAAACGCTATCTAAGTATACTAGGTATATCAGTTTTGATAAAATTTCGAATGACTGATATTGTTGCCAACGGTAAAATATTTCATCGGTAAAAAAAATAATTTGTCCTGCTGTTTTGATAAATACTGACGTTTGTTTTTTTGAAAAAATTTAATTTTTTGATAAAATAAAAAACAACATTTTTAATAATAAAAAAAAAATACTATAGGCTAGTCACATTTAAAATTTAAAATTTTCCGTGAAAGCATTTTCTAAAGTTCAAAAAGTAGAAAAATCAGAAAGTTGCTTTCACAAAATTAAATTTGTGGAAACATCTTTTTAATTTTTCATTATACCTACCTGTCATTTACCGGGTGATTGGTATAAGTGCACCAAAAAGCTTGAGCGTGTAGGTGGAGTTAGGACAAGAAAAATATCGTATGAGAGGGGGGGTCTGTTTACCCCCGTTTAGGCGGGAGGGGCAATTTTCTAAAACATTGACTTAAATCAGAAAAAAAATTATTTAAAAACAACGGTGAATGATACAAAGCTTTGTTGTATTTTTTTGGAAAGCTAGGAAACTACTCTTTTATTTAATTTTTAAATTAAGTTGTTTAAGTGAACAGTTTTAAAAGAATTAATTTTCAAACTCAAAATTTTAAAAAAAAACTAAAAAAAAAATTTTAAACTAATTTTTTTCAAAATTTTTTGTAATTAACTATTATTTTTATTTTCAAAATGCAATGCTCTTAGGTATTAATTTTTAGTCAAAAACAGAGAACCGGATGCCAAAATGTATCTTTGTTTTTGAGAAATTAAGAAATACTAGGAGTATTTTCTTCCAAGAAAAAAACTTTTTTTTTTTTGTTTTCCAAAATTTGACCTCCTCAGGTCAATTATCAATTAGGGAATTATCCCTTTTTTATTACATACCATTCGATTTTAATTAAATAATAAAAAAAACGAATTAACTTTTTACTTTACTTACTAGCTTTACTTTTAATTTTTTTTAATTTCTCAAAAACTAAGATACATTTTGGCATCCGGTTTTCTGTTTTTGACTAAAAATTAATAACAGCATTGAATTTTGAAAATAAAAATAATAGTTAATAACATAAAATTTTTAAAAAAATTAGTTAAAATTTTTTTTTTTCAAAATTTTGAGTTTGAAAATGAATTTGTTTAAAACTGTTCACTTAAACAACTTAATTTATAAATTAAATAAAAGAGTAGTTATCTGACTTTTCAAAAAAATATAACAAGGCTTTGTATCATTCACCGTTGTTTTTAAATTATTTTTTTCAAAATTAAATCAATGTTTTAAAAAATTGCCCCTCCCGTCTAAACGGGGGGAAATATACCCCCCTACCATACGATTTTTTTCTTGTCTTAACTACCCCTACACGCTTAAGCTTTTTGTTGCACCTTATACCAATCACCCTGTATATGGCATTTAGCCATCTGATCACAGAGATTTCTATTTGTCAGCTTGAACAGAAGTCGCAACAATCATAGAAATAAGTTTTCAATTTTACGATTTTTTCAGATACCTTATAATTTTTCAGAACACAAAACAACATATTTTTACCTCTTCTTATATTTGTACTTCCTAACATACATAGGTTTCATTAATAAAAAAAAGATAACTTAAGTTTATTTTGTATTAAAAAACAATCACGCCAACACTTATTACTACTATATTATCAACATTGTTAGCGCAACAAAAACATTTCAACAATGTTCCTATGATATGAAAATGATGATAGTATATGAATCAGCAAACATACAACAAACACAATATTTATCACATTATCATGCTTCACAAAATGAAGCAAAGAAAAAATAAAATAAATACAAAAAAAAAACAATCTTTGACTCACCCGTATCGTTCACCTCCCTTGCAATATTATTCCAAGCGCGATCCATTTGCTCTTTCTTTAAATAGTGCGGTGACGAACGATCGTACATGCATGGATTCGATTGAACCAGACGGCATAGTTTTGAATTCATCAGATAATACTCTGCCTTTTGATCACTCATATTATCATTTGACATTAATCAACACAAAATTATTTTGTAAATCGGTAGTATTTATGATATAAATTAAAAATACACTGAATCGCACCAGAGTCAACGACACGACGTCATAGAGCAACTAAATTTATCAAACCGCAAATTACTGTCGGATCGCAACGCAACGCAGAACATCAACTTATATTTTATATACAAGCAAACAGTCCACAAAGCAACAATAAATAGGGAGGAACAAGAACAACAAACAACAATAATGAATATCAGAACAGAAAATCTAAAGCAACAGATAAAAAGAAAGAAATTATTCCGATGAATTCACAAACATCACACCAAGAATAATCGCACACGGAGACGACTGTAAAGTTGCGATATATCATCAGCAATGTTGATGAAGAGGAGGGAAGATATAGACTAGTGTAGAGTAGAGTGGAGAGTCGATGCTAGTGAGCTAGTGACATTGGAGAGGTTAATGATATTTTAATGTGATGTAGTAAGCAGTGTTGCCAACAGCTAATTCTTCTGAAACTTAGATTATAAATAAGTTTTACCGGAAAAATGATAAGAAAGTTTCTTCAAATTGTGAAAACGAATAACAATCATGTAGGTTGGTACCTCGGTAGTTAACATCTTTTTGTTTCTCGTGGTATTCTTGATACATGAGCTCTGCAACTTAAAAACAAAATCGGAGTAAAAATGTCTTACCTACTAGGTGGAGTAGATTGAATAACAATTACCTACCACCTACCATAAATTTGAAAATTTGAATTTCATTGTTTTTTTTAGTTTCAAATACTTATATACCTATACACTGAGTGAAGTTAAAAAATAAAAACAAAATAAACTCATCCGCAGCCACATCGGCAAGCACTTTTTTTAATTCGAAATATGATGGTAGGTACTATACTGAGCTGTCTGACAGAAAGAATAAAAAAAAAAATAACACATGAAGTAAGATTTTAAGGGAAAAGAAAGAATGTATGGTAATTGGAAGGTAAGAATAAATGGAAAAAATTGAATTTCATAACAAAGTTCATGTTTTAATTCATTGGATATTGCCATTTTTATAGTCACAATTTATCTATCAGCTGGAAAAATGAGTTTCAACAGGTCTATAGCAGAGAATAAACTCTACTCAAAATATTTTTTTCTAAATTTTTAAACATCTATACATTTTCAAAAAACCTTTGATTTTTCTTTAAAACGTGAGATAATTTGTTTCAAGAATTCAATGCTTATGTCTATGAGCAATCGAACATTACAAGAAGTGGTTACTGATCAGCTCGTGTGAACAATCATCTAGTGAGCTAATTTTCATGATAATTTTACTTTAAACATTGAAGTTATTCTACTTCAATTCAAACAAAGTGGTATCACTGTTCATGATAAGCATAACTCACAAATAGATTTTTTAAACTATTTTTTAATTAGCATGATCTCAAAACATTTATGTTCTTTTTTAGATTTTAAACTGTTTTTATCGTGGTTCTGAGACATTTAAAAAAAAGAAACATTATTGCCCGACATTTTTGAATACCTACCATATTAAATTGAAAAGTGTTCGTTATAGTACAAAAAAGTACATTTTTTCGTATTAAAATAAGCACATTACATTACTGAATTTTTGTATAACAGGGTGAACACCATTTCAAGCAATTTACTGATTATTGTTTAGTTGGCGCTCAACGTGGGGACATTTTTAGAGTACTGGTTCATTGGCGCCCAACAACGTAGCAGATATTAATAAAGTATTGGTTCATTGACGCCCTTTACTAAGCTATATATTTATAGAGTTTTGGCTCAAGTCTAATTTTGTAGAAGATTTGTCGATATGATATGAATGTGATGGCAGACCGTAACCCTATATAGGCTAGATTTAAAACACTGCAGGTATTCCTGGGATAACTAATGTCTATTATTCGGTCTGACATACTTCTTCATTGATAAGGTGGGGTTATTTTTTATAGGAATAATAAATCAACATAACCCGATCGTTTCTTGGACACATTTAGACTCCCCAGTGTTCATCTTAATTGTGGTTTAAAATTAAACAGTTTGTTAATCTGGATGATGAACTATTAACAACTTTTTGATCGAAATCCTAAATATGTTTCTCCTTAAGTAACATTGTGGATGGAGTGGCGTTAAATAACATGGCCTTAAAAGGCTTTAAATAAAAATCAAAAGCCAACCATAAAAAAAAAATGTGAATCTCCTCAATGGGACAGTGAAAATGTAGTCAACAATTTCCAACTGTAACACTAACATCACAAACACATATAATATATTAACATATAATATAAACAATTCTTTAAATTTAACAATAATAATAATTCTTCTGCAGAAGACTTTAACATTTCTCCTGATGCTGTGCCAGCAAAACTACACCTGGGTTATGTTATACATTTGGATTTGCAAAATTCATCCAATAAATTTCCATTCTAGAGCTCTTAGATACAATAGCACCCGCCGCACTTGTTTCCTAATGGTGTTCATATTCTCTGGAGAGAAATGTATTTCGTTGTGTTTTCGATCTGGTCCTGTGACGAATATCCATTAAGATACATGTTCTCATCCTTAGACTTGTTTTTGGTAACAAAATCCGAAACAAAAGTGCGTATGAAATACTTACAAATACAGAAAGATATAAAGAAAATTCCTTTTTGCCTCTTTTTGAAATTCATTTCAGGTAAAATGGGAATTTATTTGTGCCTTGCCTACGTTGCGTTGGTTTAGCAGATTGAACTGATAAATTCCATATACTGCAAGAAGTACACCGATGGGAATGGCCTTTCGTATGATCCGAACCAATGAATGTTGTGGAATGACCAAACATAAATCAGATAGTTGGGAGGACATTTTTTGAATCCGCCTATCATGTAAGTGGGCTGGGCAATTGGATTTTAGAAGAAGAAAGGCTTCAAAACTGATATTTCTCTTGAAATGTTTTTGAAAGGATTCTCTTCTTCTTCTAATGGGTAAAATATTTTTTCATTTATGAGGCCCACCACAAACCGCATTTCCATCCTTTTATAGAAACCTTTCTATTTTTGACATTTTGTTACCCCTTGTTGGAGCAATATCTTTAAAAACCCGTCTGTTCCCTTTTGTGCAACGATTAATTATCCCCTTTTTTGTTCGTGGGACTGGCCGCCTAAAAGCATTCTTTAATAAATCGTACGATATAGTTCCTCCTCTTGCCGCGTGCTTTTTCTTTAATTTCACTAAAAGTAAAAGCATAAGCATAACAATAAGACGCCTTTTGAAGCATTTTGTATACCTAAGGGTTTTCTACCTTCTGCGATGGCTGATGCGGAAATTCAAAGGCGTTTCGCACGGGTGCTACTTTTTCCGGTCGATGGACATAATGCTTATACTAAATACGTAAGTGTATAAGTGAAATGCTACATAAATCTTAAGAGCACGATGAGAGGTGCTTACCTAAGGATTTCTTTTTCATAAAGTAAAAGTTAAAAAGGTCTTTTCTTGGTAAGCTAAATTTTTTTTTGTCTTGCAATGGATTGATTAAGGTAAAGAAGTTGTCATAATAGAAGGGTAGTTTTGCTTTCATAAGTCCTTGATGGCATTAACTTTGTATATATAATGTTAATTTCAGAGCTTGACGATAAATGTTCCTCGAACTATTTTGGTTAAAAGCATAAAAAAACTTATGACGTGTCCATCAACCAATAGCTTAAAAAACGCTTGTAGAGTGACTGAACTGGGTAGGTCCCAAATAGCATTGAATTTAAAAATTCTCCGATTTTGTACGAATTAGACAAAATTTTCTTCCGAAAGGATTTCTCGAAAGGGCTGAATAAAAGTCCTGACGTCTGGGTAGTGGCCGGACACAAAGTAACAATTTTTTGGGCTTCCGAATAACACGGAAATTGTATGTTGGAGGTATAGAAAAAAAATTCCGAGTATTTTTTTTTTTTCAATTCTCAAGCGCTTCTGCTACATGCAACGCAAAAGAGAACCATTTCAAAATAGTTTGAACCTAATATTTATAACAGAGCTGTAAAAGAATGAAATCAATTGCGAATGCATTCACGTGAAGTCTGAATTCAATTTGATATAAATGAATTAAAATCACTATCGTTTAATCACCAAATTTACAGTTCTAATATCTAATAAATCCCTCAATATAAATCGTTTATAACGGGCGATTCATCGTGAGGTTTGATTTTTAATAGGCTTTTATGATTTATCACGCTTGACTCCTATTGAACTGCTTTATCGTTTTGGTCAGTATCGTTTAGTATTGTTCAGCTGTATTATGAAAATCAGCGATCTGTGAGAAATGAAAATACGGTGTTTTATCTTGAAATTTTGTTCAGTGATAATTCACATTTCTGGCTCAATAGATACGTTAATAAACAAAATTATCATATTTGGGCTGATGAGCAACCCGAAGTGTATACCAAGAGCTACATCCATTAAAAACAATGGTATTGTGTGGTTTATGGGCTGGTTGAATCATTGGTCCATATTTCTTCAAAAATTACGCAAATCAGAATGATATAGTCAATGGCAACCGTTATCGTGCCATGTTAACGGACCATGTGCTTCCTGAACTTCAAGTCCCATGGTCTCAGTGAGCTCTCGTTTCATCAAGATGTCCGGCGTGCGCTACAAGCCATACAGCGCTTGAAAAAAAACTAACATATACCCATTTATACCCATTTATTTAACACTTCAAAAATAGAACCATAAAAACATTTTATGTAATGTAATTTAAAAATTCACCTTCTTATATTGGTGCAAACCATTTTAAGCTAAAATGCCAATAAATTTTATTACTCCGTTAACTAAAATGCTTTTAGATGTATTTTGGTGAAACTGGGCATAAGTGTTTTGTGAGTTGTTTAAATCGATAATTTTTGAGAAATTCTACTGATTTAGGGGTTTCCATCATTTTTTATCGATCTAGAAATGTCCTTAGAAATGTCGCTTTGTATTTAGAAGAATTAGGTACCTACCTTACCCGCCTTTATAAATACACGCGTTTAAATAAAATTGATATCTTGATTAAATATTGAGATAACTATGCAATTATCAAACCAATCTTTTAACATGTAGATTTTCCGCATTTATATATATAAATCAATTAGCGAATTACATATCACTCATTAAGTCGTTAAACTTTATACCTATTATCTTTCAGAATCTCATTTTCAATTACCTCTTTCAAAACGTAAGACAAATTGAGTGATTTTTTCTTCTGAATGTAGATTAGGTACATATAGGTATGTACATAACCACCTACATACACCGAAATTAAAGCCGGTGCGGAGTGTCTTGTTTTTAGGTCATCCGAAGAAGCATCACGTTCAAAAAAAAAAGACAATTCAACAAGAAACAATATTACCTACGTCCAGTTTGCTTTGTAAGCAGATGCTGATCTTTTCGCAATCGAAACTCAGGTAGAAAAGAGACAAACGATCGCTCATTTAAGCAGAAATCTAATATCTACATAGCTATTTCGAGATTCGAGTATCTGTGACAATGACGGCCTACATAAAATAATAATCCAATTCCAGGTAGATAAATACAGGTTAAGTTAGGAAAACAAGTGTCTCTCAGCTGTAAATCTGACAAACGTTTCGAGCTGACTGTCTGACTGATCTTGTGGAGTATCTAGATCTACAGATTTATTTTATTTTTCACATTTTTTTCTCCTCCATAGGTTTTTTTTGTCTTGGGTATCCACACTCTGCCATTTACCTACCTAGTTATTTTCCATCTCAAATGCGTTCTCAAGCGGGGCGACTGGCTTTTGTATCGGGAGATCTGATGTTTCTTTGTTCGCTTACCGAATGGCGGTTGTGCTTGCGATGGGATAGCAGCTGAGTCGAATGGCAGTGCGGTGATGGAATATGTATAATATGTTACGTAGCCATATGTAGGTATACCTAAGAGTTGTTTGTAGGTAGCTGTGCTGTGCTGGCGTTCTACAGCTCGATTTATTACGATCAAGTCGTGTCGAAGCGATTAACAGCATCAACTCATTAGAAAGAATACGGATCTAGGAGGTGAAATTGATATTAGTGTTCAAGTAATCAGAGAAAGTAAGGCTTTATAGTTGAATCTTAAGATCAAATGTACCTATAACTTTTAGTTTTAAATTTATGCGGTGTGTAAATGCAAATAGTGATCGTTATATTCACACAAATTTGCACTCGCCATCTTAGAATTTATGCTTTTAGCCGATTATAATAACAAGGTACGTTTTTTTTTCTTTTGTTCAAACCCCACATTTAAAAAAAAGTTATTTTTCAGATGCACTTCTTTTTCTGAAAATCCTAAATGAGTACCCTTTGACTTGATATTATGTATTTATATTAGTCGTTTGGATTCTACTGTTAATTACTTATAAGTTATAATCCTCAAATCACTGATGTGATATTTTATCATCTCAACTCTTCTTCACTTGAAAATTTTACTAATATTATATATGTGAATTTTTGAATGTATGTTTGTTCTTCAACACGCGAAACGGATCTGGATGAAATTTGGCACTCAGATAGGTTATAGTCTGGAATAGCACATAGGCTACTTTTATCAAAAAAAAAAAATGTAAGGCTATCGTGGGATAGTTTTATTTTTGTTTTTCACAGAGCGATCGATGAATATGATTTTTTGCATAGTGGTACTTACTTTATGGGTTAGAATATTAAATAGGCATAACAATTTTATCCTACAGGAACAGTTTATTTATTTTAGATCACAGATATTTCTACTATTTCATTTTAATCGTATCGACTGAAGCGGCAAAAGAATTATAATAGAAGAAAAAAAAAAAAAATGTTTTAAGGTTACATATATGCCAAGCGGGGAGACAAAAGGTGAGTTGTCAAAAGATATTGTGAGGGAGCTAAACTACGATACCGCGGTTTTAAAATCGTAGATCAATGAGATACACGATTGCTATACCCGAGCAGCATCAATTCTACGAAATAATTCTGAACGAATATAGTGGAGAAGAAGGATTATTCTTTTATTGAGGTACAAGGGGGTACGGGCCAGACATTTGTGTTGAATCTTCTGCTGGCCCAAGTCCGTAAAGACTACAATAAAAAAATTGCTGTGACTTCCTTAAGCATCGCTACAACTTTGCTTAACATATCGTTTTCGAATCGCCGCTTAAACTTGCAAGATAAAATACCCCAACATGCAACATCAACCAAAAACTAGAGCTGGGGAGTCCTTTTGCATGTAGTGCAAGTTGATCGTATGTCACGAGTGCACAATATCACTAAAGAGGCGTTGAACCGCAAACTGTTCCAACCAGGAACTATATAGTGGACAGCGTTGTTATAACTTGAGTGTTTATTTGCCGCCGTATAGCAACGCAATGGCACCTGCTAGTATACATATACAAAATGAAGGGAGCTGCTGGATAAATATTCAATAACCTATTTTATTTGGAGCTCAATAGCTTAAGAAGTTCAATTGAAAGCCAGTAAGAATTTAGAAAAGTCATTCAATTCGAAACTATAATGAATATTTTATTTCAAAAAAATTCAATACAACTCTTATCTTGTAATTTATTATGATACCATTGTGCTGCCAAAAATACTACACCTGGTGACTTTACCCTTGACCCGATTTCTATAAACCAGACGAATAAATAAATGAAGCACACATCGCTACACTGAGAATGTGCCACATCGCTCTTCAACTTCCTCTGCAGCTATAGCTGTACCTAGTTTGCTTTGTTGGCCTTAATCTTCCACACCACACTGACACTATACCCTCCCCTGGGACATTCGTTGCTTACTGCAACACTTTATTCCCTCTGTTCTGCATTGAAACCATAGGAGACGTTTATAAACTTCTGACTGACCGACGAAGCGACGAATCATGGCAAACATTGTATCTACTCATAGTTTACTGCTGCCAAGTGACACAGCCAGCCACTCGGAGAGTTCTTTGGCTTTTTCGTCATCATCGTCGAATATTTTTGTATCTTTTTCTCCAACCGACTGACAGTTGGTTTGCCTCTTTTGGCTGCTAAGTGCTAACTTCCCTCTATGCCCCCGGATAACTTATATTTTTTTCAGTTGGTTCTTTCAAAAAAAAAAAAAAAAAACATTGTCACACAGCTATGGCGCGTCCGGTAATATTTTTCTGGCTATGTTTGAATTTGAATGGAAGTTTGTTGTTGGCTTATGATGATGACGAAGCCGACAACGATGATGATGATGATGATGATGATGATGATGATGATGATGATTTCAGCCTGATTTTGCTGATTCCAAGCGCTATGTGTTTACTCCACGCCCAGCTATGTGAAACTTGGCTACAGATAGATGTGTTCGTAGCTCGTATGTATCTAAATGTAAGTATTACCATTCTCAGATGTCAGATGGAATATAAACCCAGAGAGTGTTAGAGTTCGAGAGAGAGCTATGTCAGTTCTTTCTACCAACAATTTAAACGAACTGTGGTGGATGATTCGTATCTCTGGGATACGCATAGCTTGTTCATGGTTGGAAAAGTTTTGATTCTTCATGGAGCTGGAAAACACATGTACCTACCTACTCGTTGTATAGGTACTAACTAGTTATGTAGTATCCTTATGTACAAGTGTTTGTGTATCACTTTTACCTGTTTTTTTTTTCGTTCTTTTTCGAATGTATATGCCCTATAAGCCTTGTCTGTCTGTCTGTCTGCCGGTATTGATGTCGATTCAACTCAATCTGCCACAACCCGCAACCATCATATAGCAGAGCTGGTGTAATTTATAAAAGAGGGCGCAAAAAAATATTTTATACAGTGGTGCAGAAAAAAAAGCAATATTTATGCTATAAGCTTTGCTTACCCGAAGTTTTCACAATCATGATTTTAGGTTGTATACAAAAAAGAAAATAAATTAAAATAAAAACAACAACTATTGCTAGTTGTTAATTTTAATATTTATTTTAAGTGGAGCATCAAATGATGAAAAAAATTTAAGTAGCCTATATACTCCGATGTGTTTCGCCTGAGTTTGAACGGTAGGCATCATCAGTTATTTTTCTTTTAAATGGTCATAAATTGCTACGTTGGCCGAGTGGCGATGATGGTGAAACCCTCTAACAGTGGGCCACGTTTGACAGTCATCATTTGATCTGTGCATAGATGGGTCATTTGGCTGATTTTTTTGACAGATTTCGCCAAGAATCATCAATCAAGCAAATGAAAAAAGCATTGTATATACATTTCTATAGTATTTTTATGCTGAATAATCACCGCCTGGCCATCTTAAGAAACTTGTGAACAACACATTTTTTGGTTCGTGTATTTTTTTTATTATTATTTATTAGCTATACTGCCTTAATACTAATTACATTTCAAATTGGTTTTTCATTATGTGTTAATATTTAGATACAATTCTTGTTTTTTTTTTCAAATTTTAAGGAAAAATTGTTTTAAATAGTATAAATACATTTATGCACAGGCAAAAGCCTCCCCCATTATTCTCCAATCGTTTCTGTCGTGTGTTTTCCGGAACCATAGTCTGTCGAAAACAACTAGTTCGTCTCTCCATCTTTTTGGTTGGCGACCGACTAGTCGGATAGCATATAAAGGTGTCCACTCAGTGCATTCTTTTGACCATCTCCCATCCAGTTTTCTCATGACATGTCCTGCCCAATCCCATTTTAGTTTCTTTGTCTTCTTACCTACATCTTCAAACCCTGTCCATCTTCGTATGTTAACGTTTCTTATCCGCTGAGATCTTCTGATACTTAGGGTGGCTCTTTCCATCGATCTCTGAGTCGTTGCCAGCTTTTTTTTTCAACGCCTCGTTGTTACTCCATGTTTGAGACCCATAAGTAAGCACTGGTAATACTGTTGAATCGAAGATATACTTTTTTGTAGCCTTTGAGATATTTGAGTCCAGCATAGGTTTAATGTCCCAGAATTGCCTCCAACCGTTCGTTATTCTTTGACAGATCTCTTTCTCTTCTCTTCTTTCGAATGACACTATTTGTCCCAAGTATATGAAGTCCTCCAAGTATTCCAAAGTCTCTCCATTATGGTATATAGGTGTTCTGACCACATTTGTCATAACTTTTGTTTTGTTAATGTTAGCGTGAAGACCTGCGTTGTTACATTCAGCCAAAAGTTCATTAACTAGTTTCTGAACATCTTCAGGGTTATCACTCATAAGAATGATATCATCAGCAAACCTCAGATTTGAAAGATATTTTCCATTGATTTTTATTCCAATGTTTTCCCATTCTAATTTTCGAAAGCATTCTTTTAGAGTAGCTGTGAAAAAATGTGGTGAGATTGGATCTCGTTGTTTTGTTCCACTTTGCAGTTTAAATGGCTCTCCAAAGAATTCAGTTTTTATTTGCGCAGTAGAAGAGTCATAAATGTTTTTGAGAATTTTCACCCAGCGAGAAGTGCATTCCACATAAATTTTTGATTAATTGTATCAAAGGCCTTTTTGAAATCAATAAAAACAAAATAAAAAATTCGTGTATTTACTACTTGTCTATTATGTTACCTTGACAAAAGTCGTAAACATATACGATTTTTGTTTTGTTTACGACTCTTGTCAAGGAAATATGGATTTTAGGGCCAATAAAATACATTAAATATTGTTAATTTATTTTGTTGACGACTATTGTTAGGGTAACAGAATAGACACTTAGTAAATGTAAGAACCTCCAAATGTGCGGTTCACAAGTTTCTATAGATGGCGCTGGTCCATGATTGTACTATAGAAATTTATATACAATGACGAAAGACCGTTCTTCTTAATAAAATTTTTTTAAACAAATTAGCTAGCTAAGAAAACTAAAAAGCGTGAAGAAAATAGATTGGCGAAGTGAGAAGTTTGAGGAGAATAAAAAAAAAAGTCAAATAAAAACTAACGAAATTAAAATGGCGATATAAACTAAATCAGGTGTAAACATTTTCGAAGTAATGATTTGGGAAATAATTAATGTTCAAATGCTACCCAACCGTTTCTTGTCCCTTTGTGGAAAATTATGAACGTGTTCTTAGTCAAGAATAATGACTAATGACATATGAGAAATTCATATTAATAAGTTCTACAATCTGGCAGAAAATCCCGCCAAAACAGGATGCAAATCAAAAGATTCTTGTATTTTTGTATTCAATAATGTTTTACAAAGCAGATGTTTTAAAAATACTTTTTGTAGATTTATATCTAGATACTTTTATTGTAAATTTGAATAATCTTTCTTTTTTATGAATTGCTGTCTTCCGCTGCCGACACACTTTCAGAGACGAAGGTGCTACTTCTTTGATGCTTTATTTAAAAAAAAAAACAAAATGTTTTTAATGTATCATATTTGATACACATCACTCAATTTATACCTGCTTTTTAGCGTTTCAGCGTCCATGTATCAAATATGATCAAGAACACAAGAAACTTTACTCCTAATAAAAAATTGATCTTTACACGAAAATCCAGGATTTTATTTTGAAATAGGAAGGAGTTTTGCTTCACTATTTAAATTTTACATACAGCTCTCAATTTGTACCTGGTTCTCAGCATCCATAATGTATCATATATGATCAAGCCGTCAAAGATACTTCACTGTCCCCAAAAAAAATTGAGTTTTCCTTAAAAAATAAATTGCACTTCATTGTATCACATTTGATACACAGATTTCAATTTATGAATTCAAAACTGGTTTTAAGCGCCCATGAGTCGCATTCAATACAAAATCACTATAGTCTGTCCACTAAAAATTGGCAGTACAGGGAAGATAGGGATGTTTGTCTCTCATTCGCACTTCTTTGCTTTCCATAAGGTTATCTTCTTTCAAAAGCTCTAACAGGGTTGCCGTAGTAAGCATTTTGAATTGGAAAAAACTGAGAAAATATGATGTAGGGTTACCTTTCTTCTTTTTTAATTAAAATTATTTTCTTAATTTTTATTTATAAAAATGAAATGAAATTTATCTTTTTCCACACCACCAAGAGGTAAGATAGTAGGCGTGTTTTTGAAGTAGGCCTAATCCATTTTAAATAAAAAACAAACAAAAAATAAAGAATTTATTCATAAAGATTAATATAACAAGCAAAATAAATCTATTAAATAAAAATATGTATTAAATAAAAATATGTACATTTATATATAAGTAAAGGTATTTTAATCACTCTTTTTTTTCGGCGCTTAAGTCTTTCGATGTTTTTGAATCCATTATAAACTAGATGAAGGAGCACAACAGTAGCAAACTTCTCAAAAAATTTACGTTTTTAAAAAAAACGTACTTCACATTAATTTCAAAACACTAATCACAAAATAGGTACACGAAACTACAATACCGACCGCCCGCGCGCTTTAAAAATCTACGCAAATAAGAAAAAATATACACGAAATATCAACCGACCGACCGGCACGAGAATCTACGCAAATAAATTCTTTAAAGACAACAGCTTACCTACATTTTTGTAACTGCATTTTAAGATATTCCCCACATAAAAAACACAAACATGATCAACAAAAACACTGCACGATAACACTTTTGTACTAGTAATATGCTCATCTCAATATCTCATTATCATTTCATCAATAAAAGGTATTTTTTAAGCTCTAAAATCAAAAGTTCCTCAACAGAAACTCAATATAAAAAAATACGAAACGAGTTACCAAATTGACAAAGGTATCTCTGTTCGAATAAATGTTAAAAGAGGGTTGAAATGCATTAGCCAATCAGTGCGTATTCAACTGTACGCTAGGCAGGCCGTTGTGGGATCTATGTCGGATGCGATCGAAAAATCATTGGCGGGTAAACATTTTTTAAATGGGGTTTCTTTCAATTCAGTATGGTGCACAAATAAGGCGCGCTACTGATTTTGAAAAAGCTTCCCCATAAGGCCTGTACTGCCAATTAATAGAGGACAAACTATAGGTGGGACGTGTTTTAAGCACACTGCAGGTTAACATTAACGTTTCTTATTTACTTTATTTAATAAAATAAAAGGCACGATAAATAAAATAAAATGGAAAAACTCCTTCTTGGAGGCTTTCGACACTTTTTTTTAAAAACCTTCAATAAAATAAAAATAAATTTCCAAAAAATCTAAAATTTTGTCGGGATGGTAGAAAAGTACAATTTAAAAACAAAACACAGTTGAAAAAAGGCAAAACAAAATTGAACTAAGTAGCTTATATCTTTCTCTCTGAATGTGCCACCTCTGTGAAGTGGTGGATTTCAATTTCTTTTGAATTGAAAAAATCTTCCATAAACAAAAATTCTTCCTTGCTTAACTAAATAAATTTAAAAATTTTAAAAATTAAATTAATATAAATACACTATGCCCACCCAACAGCTTTCAAATGACCGACCCATTTCACTTTAGCACCACTGTAGCCAGTAGTATATTTTCAACTTTACTGTTTTGGAACAGATGAAAAACCCACACAGAGAAAAGATAATCGAGAACAAAACAAATACAACAAAAAAGAGGAAAGAGCGAGTGTGTACCCAAAAGCAAAGCGTGTTTCGGCTATGGACAGCTGGAAATGAGTATTCACCAAACCAACCCGCAGCCAAGCAGCTGCCTGCTTGTTTCATAGTCATCTTCGTTCGTTTGTTGTTGCTATATTCCCTGCTTTGCTCTGGTCTCTGTTGTTGCTCCTCTGGTACTGCTGTGCCATGTCAGCCCAGCAACCACCAGGCAAGGCACCAGCCACCAGCAGAAGCAGCTGTGAGCTCTGAGCTGAGGTGTCCACGAACTGTATGTATGTCGCACGCTCTGCTGCTGCCTTGGTTTAGGTTTGTGATGTTTTTTTTTTGTGTTCATTTCCATGGAACTGGATGATGACGATGACGAGTGTGCTCTAGCTGAGCTCGTTGGCTGTTGGCTGCATAGCTTGCTTGCCAACGCTGAAACGTTCAGTTGAGCGTGGACTCTCTGTTAGAGAAGGTGAATAGTGATAGTACCCTTACAAGTCTTTTAGTGTCTTCTTTTTTTATCGACCATCTACCTATATATCTGTGTTTTTGTTGTTGTGTCATTGTGAGGGTCTTCTTCCTGTTCTTCTTTATTTGCCGCGTGACTGACTGACTGTCAGACTGTCAGTGAGTGTGTAAGTCCCGAAAAATATAAAAAAGTCACCGACAGAAGGCCAAGTCAGCCTGAAGAAGAAGCAAAGCAGTTACAAACCGAAGGCATCAACACACACACAAACACGTACCAGGAGTGGGACAACCATCCATTGAATTCCTTGCCAGCTGACACTCGAACTCTCGAACACCGTTGGTGGTGGTTTGCTTTTGCTTTTGGGTTGTTCGTAGCTGGGCAATCGGCATTTCCTGCTGCTGGTTGCCATTGCCGTGACGTGTTGTGTTGTGCTCTGCTGCCCCTAAGGAAATTACACAGATAGATCGAATACATAGGCTTACAATACGCTACGCACACAGCTACGACGAGCGTTGTATATCTCAAAGTGGAGAACACTCTTTTTTCCGAAGCTGAACGTTCTCAATCTCAATCATTCATTGGAGTGTCGCGAGCGCGCAACAACCACCGGCATTCAGCAAGCAAAAAAAAAACAAGTAAGCAGAAGCGAGTCTTCTTAGCTATAGAATTACAGAGAAAAACAAAAACAACAACAAACATGTCACTCAAGGGAAACTCATCGATTGTACTGAATGTGGAAAAATTTATCAAAGACGTGGAAAATCGACCGGCGATTTGGAATCGCAATTATCATTGCAACAAGCCGTTCCTCGAGCAGATGTGGGAAGAGCTGTCAACAATTCACCAGTTACCAAGTAGGTTGATCTCTCTGTTTTGCTCGCTTGCTCTCTATAAGCAAAGTCAGTGAGTCAGTTCGTCACTTTTTAGTGTTCAGTTTATTGTTAACTAATTTTGTCTAATATTTTTGTTTTGGCTTCTTCTTTCTTTAACAGAGGTTGTGCTAAAAGCAAAATGGAAAGGTTTGCGTGACAATTTTCGTGTTGAATACAAACGGATACCGCGCGGGGAGAATGGCGATTTCCTGATTCAACCATCGGAACATGAGTCCAAATGGATACACTATTATGCGCTGCTGTTTTTGAGTGAGTATTAACATTTTGTTTAGTAGGTATTTATTTTGTATGTGTGACAAAGGGTGCTATTGTTTTGTTAATAATATAAGGGTGGTTGTTAGGGATAGTGATTGTGAATTATATGGATATAGATACCTTAAAGTGGATAAGTGGTTAGAGGCAGAGGGTTGATTGAGTTCTTTTGGAATCTTCAGTTTTCGTTGAGTGAAATTACGTGGGAAAAATTTGTTATTGACTTCAACAATTGAGTGATTAAATTTGATTTTAAATTGAGATTTTGATTTCCACCGTGATTACAGTTTTCTAATTATTGAGTTTTAAAATAATAAACAGATTTGACATTGAAATTTGAAATGTCTTGAAGGGTATGTTTTTGAAATATCTTATGAATAGAATGGGTAGGAATATAGGTGACCTAAATTCATCATGTGATAAAACCGGCTTTTTGTGGTAGATACCTACCTATGTATGTAGGTAGTTAGGTACTTATTGCAAGAATACAAGTTGCTTAACGTTGAAATCTTGAATAGTTAGTACCTATTACCATTTGACACAAAACCGTACATACCTATAGTTTTTTTTTTTTAAATCAACTTTAAACAACTTTTTTTAATTTTTTTTAAGCTTTGAGTTTGTCAATTTTAGAAATTAAATATAGGTAGGTAATCAATTAACTAAAAAATATTTTTACTTGCTCAATAGGGCAAGTATTGGTTTCGTGTAAAAAAAAAATTCGAGGTTTTAATCAAACCTGACATTACGATGGTAGAGAAACTTAAAAAAGTAGGTTTCGTCATGCCGTCCGTCGGTCTGTATGTGCGTATGTGCGTATGTGCGGTTGTCTGTAATACTACAGTTTGCTACAAGAGCAAGTTAGTGCGACCGAGTCGTGCATTTAATATTAATTATCAAGCGGTTTTACAAATATGAAATTTACAAAAAATAATATAATGTAAAATTTAAAAAAAAATGTTAAATATTAAAGTAAGTATCAACGTCCAAATAATTCGGTGGCTAAAACAAAAATTAGGTATATAAAAATAAGAAAACTTATGTTAATGAGAAAAAAAAATAAAAATAAAATATTTTACTAAAACTCTTTTTTATAAATCAATTCTTTATAAAAATATGAAGAATTGATGGTGGTAATTTACTTTTGACGCCCTCT
Organism: Baccha elongata; assembly: GCA_951217065.1. Lineage (NCBI taxonomy): Eukaryota > Metazoa > Arthropoda > Insecta > Diptera > Syrphidae > Baccha > Baccha elongata. The sequence goes on along the minus strand of OX578274.1, from coordinate 2,822,684 downwards.
GTAACTTATGTTAAAAATCTATCTAATGGTTGGATTTACAAAAAAAATCCTAAAGCGGTACTTTCCCATAGAACATGTCTTACTAAGTCCAATTTTTGCATTAATGACTAAATCGATTTCAATAAAATTTTAATTTAAATGGGACTTCGGCGTCGCGACGTAAGTCAAAGTTTTAAAAAAATTGATTTGATTTTTACATTATTTTTTTTTATGGTTTTGAATTTTTTTTCAAAAGTAGGTACTTTTTCAATATTATATAAAACATTGTATTTGTTGAATTTCATAATTAAAGTATACATTTATATGACATTAACATTTTCTGTTTTGGCAAGAACAATATTTAGCGGCGAAGTTTTGCCTTTTTAATTTTTTTATTTAACCAAGAATTTTAATTAAAACCCACATTAAAAAAGTTTGAACAAATCATGGTGTTAGTTTTTGATAAAAAAAACATTCCTCCGAAACGAAATTATTATAAAATAGCGTTCCCTCAAAATATTTTTTTAATATGATCATTTTTGTAAATTTCAATATTTTAAAATATGGAAACCGTAAGGTACCTACAATACATAATTTTTTTTTTTCTTTCAAAATTACATAATCAATGATTGATGGAGGGCGGTTTCAGCAATAATTTCCTATTGTTTTTGAAATCATACCCTCATCACCTAAATAAGATGATCACCCAACATTTTAAAATGTCTATCATGATATTTACTTTTAACGGCAAAGGGTGTCCACTGTACAACCAAACATTCAATGGCGCCCAACGTGGGGACGAGACCTTACGGCTTATTGAAAAAGCGATTTCAAGGAGACAATTGCCTTTTAAAAATTTTCGCCTTGGACTTGTTTAAAAGTACCTCGATTTTTTTTCGTCTGCTTAGCAGGGCGTATTTGTAGAAGTGACAAAAACACAAAATTTTCTGTAAACCATATCCGTGCAGAGAAAAGTGTGCCACATCTTATGTATCATCAGTTCATCATTTCCACTTATACATATATTATTTTCTCAACCCAAAAGTCAACAGCATTGTAAGTTCTGGATGATTATAACGCTTAAGCAAGAATTTTGATTCGTTATGATGAATTTTGATTCGTTATGATGACTTATAAACTTAGTGGGTATTATGAGCATTTAGGAATTTTTTTTAAGAATAAGGTTTGAGTCACTTACAACTTCGTACTCTTTAAATGAATAATTTCTATATTTTTGGTAGGTTAAATTGGTTAAAAAGGTAATCTTTGTTTTTGCTTTGTAAAAACAAAAGTATTTTAAACTTTTATTTATGTTTTTGCTTGTTAATTGTACCTTAGTTTACCTCTTTATATACATACTTAATATTTATTTTAAATTAAATCTTTCCAGCTGAACACATGCGCCATCGTATACCAAAGACGGAACAAGATACAATGTTCTACTTCAATCAATCCAATCCTCAAGATTACGAACAAACTTTGGTCGAACCTGATCTAACAAATGGTCTTATTCGCATCCCAGATAGTGATGAAGAATTCGATGAAGATGACGTCGAAGATGATGACATGGAAGATCCTCCCAAACCTCTGTCCAACAAACGACCTGAATATGCGTCCAAAAAGCGTTCCCCACAAGAACATTCCTCCTTTAACAGTCTGTCTGACAGTACCAGCTTCTATAATGACAAATCTTCATCATTTACAAATAGTAATATTCCAGCATTGAAACTTAAGCGACAGCGTCTCTCCGAAGATAGTAACTTCAATGGTTCATCGACAATGGAAAATTCAGCAGTTCCTGAAGATGATGACTACCATTATTTATTGAGTCTACATCCTTACATGAAACAACTCAATTCTGCACAAAAATTGCGAATTCGTACAAAGATTCAGAAGTTGATTTTCAAAGAACTATACAAAGAGGACATAGAAGAAAAATAATCAAAAAATCCAAAAAATCCCATAAAATGGGTTCGGCTTCATAATCATTCCAAGATTAAAGAGGAATTTCTTCAAAATAAGAAACCTCTCTCCCACAAATAGTCATAAGATCAGGAACTAGTTATAAGTTATGTTTAACTTTTCAATTCTGTAAAAATGTAGACTGTTTAATTAAGATATTTATTTGTTTTTAAGGAACTTATCGATTTTATCGAATAAATGTATTTTTATATTAAAATAAAATAAATTGTTTTAATTTATTCATTGCATATAAGAAAAAACCCACAGCATAGTTAGAATCGCTTTTGGTGATGACGTATTAGGGAAAAATCAAAGGAATTTTCACCACACTTTCTGACACCATAAAGACGCCCGCCGAGTCTAGTTTTTGCCAGCATAACAAATTCAGTGATCAGCTGAGCAATCAGCTCAAAAAATATCATCAGATTAAGATGTGAAAGAAGAAAATACATTCTTGGGTTTATAAAAATCAATGGCGTGGTTCTAGAATGTCAGATTTTTTTTTTGGATGAAAACGACGAAATTATAGTTTTTTTTTCTTGTGGAACAAGAGCAAGAATTTTTTTTGGCAAACTTTTATAAATTTAAGGTGTTTTTACCTAAAATTGAAGAAGGGCATGAAAAAAGTTTGGAGAAAACGTCGGAGGACAAAACTTCTTGTCGACACTTTAAGTACTACAGTGTGGCTCAAAATTATTCATTCGTCTGGCAAATGTTTCTTTATGTTGTGTTTTAATATTTGTGAAACAAAATATGTAGAATAGACATCAACATGCTATATGGCATGATTTACTTTTTAAGGTCATGGAATATTTTAGGCATTATTCTTTTTTTTGGCAGCCCAATTGCATGGGGTCAGACAATAATGCTACGTCTTAATTGGCAGTTATCGGACGAAAAAATATAAAATTTCTTTGATCTAGTTATATGTGTCCTTGTTAGAACATAAACGCGGTCGCGCAGTGGAATATTACGGTAACAAATGTTTGTTTCAAGATCGGTAAAGCTAAATCCCACAGGCTTTTAAAAATCAACTTAAATAGTTGAATAGGAGCATTCACAGACGAACTAGTGTAACTCAAATTAGTGTCTCGCAGCTGCTGCCTGCTGACTGTCAATCGCGCTGAACTGAACAAACGCTCAGTGACGAATTCAATCTAGAAGGCATATATGTCTATATGGTACTAATAAGACGGTGGAACAGGAACCTGAAACCCTGCTCGTAGGACAATAGCCATTTTAAAGTCCGCAGATTTTGCCTGATTTGATCCCTTATTTCCAGGATCATTTCCTTGAGATTCTTTGGATTCAAGGGCCACAAAAATATGCCACGAATTCAGTGAGCTTTTAAAGAGAATGTCCAACGAGCGTGTGAGAGCAAGCATCTGAGGTTCGCGGCAAACCGACAAACAATTAGTTAACAAAATCCAAAGTATAATGGAGTGGACGGTGGCGGTGGTGCTAACTTCATCAATATCATCTAAATAAGTAAAGGAAAATAAAGAGCACCAACTAGGTCACATGAATACGCTCATGTAGTCAGATATGTGAATGGGATAAGAATATTTTGAATTAATAAAATTATCATGAATGGTGAAAAACATAAAGTCATTTTAATTTAATACCTCGTTCATAGTACCTATAAAGTGTGTCCAGCCAGATCAAAGAAACATTTAAAAAACATTTAATAGAAAAATTTATTTCATAAGAAAACATTCCTGAAATATTTTAAATGTTTTTACAATGCTTCTTGGTCAGAACACTTGATAAACATTTCTAAAATATTTATGAACTGCTTCTATTCTTTCCATTTGCAATGGGAAAATTTCAATAATTCGAAAATGACACAGGAAAAAAGTGAAGTTCAATAGTTAAAATCTGAAAATGTCAAGTGAATGACAATGGGAAACACTAAACATTTCACGTTTCCACTTCAAAAGAAATATTTCAGAAATATGTTTCTGAAATATTTTTAGATAAAAAACAAACAGATACGTTTTTCATTCGAAATATTTTTTGGCCTGGACACTCCTGATGTTGATGTCGTTAAACAGATATTCAATTAATAGCTTAAAACGAAATCTTGTAGAAAATGCCAAGGATATTAAAGTAGTTTCCAGGTTAATGAAGAGGAGATGAAGAGTTTTTCTTTTGATATTATAACTTCCGTGCTTATGCTTAACGCCATATGCTAAATTTAAATAAAACCTGCTATTAATTTTTAGCTAAATGAAAAAAAGATTCTTAATACCAGACTTTCGTTAAGAGACAAATTTAAAATGAACCGACTGCGTCAAAAAATTTGGGAACACTTAAGATTTTCATTAATTGACCATAAAGGTTGATCAGTTATTTTTCTTGTCACTTAAACTTGCTTTGGATAAAGCGATATTATTCAAAATTTCGTAAGAAAATTCGACAGCCCAGGAATATAAATAAAATTTTCTATTTCCCCTACAGCGCGGAAGAAAACTTGACGCTAAATCATATCTTTAAGTTCCGCTAGTTTTCCACTATTAATGTTCCATCTTTATGATTAAACAACTTATTTGATATCGTTATTACTTCTTATGGTAGCTCAACGTGGGTTTTAAATCAAGTTATCCCTTATATTAATTTAACCTTTTCAGCAAAAAACTACAGTTCCCTTTGATATTTGAAAACTAATTAAACCTATTCCCCCTATGTTTTATGCATGAAGCCAAAGGTCTACCGCAATTTCAACCACACTCTCCCAGATAAGCTATTAATAAAATTTCATTTCAAATCCTACAAATAATCAATATAAACCCAAAAAAAAATCCTTGGAAATCCCACAAAATTTCATTGATTTCTAAGATTTAAATTGAAATTATTAAAACGCCCAACTAAACTTACTATAAAAGTGCTACCCTAGCTTCTCTTTTATGCATTCATCAAATCATCTCAAGGCTTAGAGCTCATGTTACGACAGCTGAGGAAAATAGAAATAAAATATAATTTGGCTCATGTGTAATTTAGCATTAAATATTTAAATCCCTAATACAAATAAATGGATCCGGACCCGCCCAACACCCACCTATGGCATCATAATAATAAATGTAATTGGATTCCCTTCGAAAACATCAGCCTGATTCTATACTTCTGCCGCATCAGATCGAAATGAAAACCAACCACATCAAATATAATGAAAAGGAATTTCAAAGAGAAAATGATTTAAAAAGATATCCTTTTGCTTATCGTGTATATATATAAGTTGCAGACGGAGATATTGGTTCTGGCCAATATACCGTCATCAATTCATATTAATATTGAACGCAAATCGATCTTTGAAGGATATGCTGTGTGATTTAAGTTGATGTTTTTTTTCGCAATGGTAGAGGACATGTGCGTAATCCTTCTTTGCAGGAGATGAAGCAGTAAAATAAGAACAAATCACAAAAAGATAAATGTATTTTTACATGAAAGAATTGCTTTACATAAAACTTATACCTGATGCGATGGATGTGTATGTGGGCTTATGTGTATAAATTATTACCAACATCAAGAAAATATATTTTTATTCTTTCAATAAAATTCACTCCAGCTGAATGTCATTTGTTGTCATTCACCGTTGGCATTATAGGCCTTTAGCAACGTTTTAAGCGTTGTATATGATTGATTCGATTGCTCCTTCATATGCTTCATAATATGTATTCAACATTTTAGTAAAAATGATGCAATGCCCTGGTTTCATCCAGCAGTCCCATTTGCATGTTCTTCTAACAATTTTAAAGGACATTTTGCTTGTGGAATGAGTTTTCAGGAAATTTTTGTAGGTTTTCATTTATTGAACTGTTTTTATTTCTTGACAAGAAGTCTTTGTCTCGTTTGTTATTTTAAAAAATGCATGAAGCACCAGTTGATATTTTCTCACATTTTTATCGCCTTTCAGAAATTTAATTTAAAATTATTAAATTCATCGATCATGGCTTCATTAAAGTCAATTTGCGGCTGCATACAAATCATTATTTAAAAAGAATAAAATCTCTTACTATACTTTCTGTTTCTGTCGTTATAGCTTCATCTTATCCAACTGTTTTCTAGAATTTAGAGTTAAGATCTCAGTTAACATCATTGATGGAGAAGAAAAAAGCTGAAAAAACAGAAACAATCAAAAAAATAAAATTAATGAAATAAGAAAAGAAAAAAAAAAAAAAAAAAAAAGTATACGCCACAGTGAACATTTTTTTAACAAAAAGATTATGAGCAATAGGTATAACTCGATAATGGATTGCTTCCATTCAATTTATATTGACTATTTAAGTTACAAATTCTTTGCAGATTCTATTCTTCATCTAGTGATAGGTGCAAATTCCCTATAGCTTGCACCAATCGTAGAAGAAGTCGGTTGGTATGTCGATATGATATCAATTGTATGAAGATGAAAATTTGGTGAGAATGAGTCAAAGTCAAGTAAATGAAAAGATAAAAAAGTGTTTGGCCCACAATGATGAAGCTAAAGAAACAAAATCTCAAAATGGCAATTCTTCGAATGATCCTAAAATGCAAAAAACAAGATCAGTACCAACAGTTTTCTCAGAAGCTGAGTCCTTTGATACAACTTGATTTGAAGTGGATTTCTACACCTGATCGAAGTAGAATGGGAAAATTCTGTTGGTGGAGACCAACACGTTAGTTAGAACGTATACTATTTAATTTCTTTCAAAAATATTTCATCAGATCAATATGATTGATTGATGTGCATAATTGATTTTAACACATTTTTTGATACATTGTTTCCAATGCTAGGGAAAGGACCAAATTAGTTTTCACTAATAATTGATTAATTCCCTTCTCGTTTTGATTATATGGACAAACATTATGAACAAACTTAATTTGGTGGCAAAATAGTTGAGCTAGAAAGCGAATCCGATTTACTGAGCTATTGTGCTGTAGTAGAGAGTTAAGATAAATTAAGTTAAGTTATTTTTTTAACAAGTGCTCTATCATTAAATTTACATCGAGAATTGTTTGAATGAACGATCGAAAAAAACGAATGCTACTTCTTGCGCAGGATTCAAAGCTGGTCATCAGACTTTATCAATAGTGCTGGTTTCGCTTAATCTCATATTTGATTTTCTGAACAACATAATTTAAAAAAAATATTAATCATTTCAGATTTTTTTTTAATTTTGATGTTCAGAAAATTTTCAAAAACTCACATTAAAATCAATAAATTATTCTTCTAAAACAGTTATTATGGGTTTATTCTTGAGGTCTGCATTGTATCTCCCTTGTTTCTGTCTCATCAGTTGACAATGCTAGTATTCTTCTTGACCCAGTTGTTAAAAATGGTAAGAAAAGGGGACGAGAAAAATCAGTGATTAAAAATACAAGTCCTCCCCCAAAGCGAACCAATCTCAGGAGTTGTTCAAACCGTAACAATGCTTCGGTTTCACCTGGTTTATCTCAGACCGTCAATCCTACTTTAATGCCTATTTCAGATATAGATGGTGATATGGATTGTGAAACCATATCGGATCATCTTGTATCAACAGATTCTTGTCCTAGACCTATCGAGGCTGTCCCGAAACCCAAGTCTATTTTTGTATCGCGTTTGAATCCAGATATTGTTGTTGATGATATTGTTTCCCATTTAGTATCTAACAAATGCATTCCTGACAAAGCGTCTATTAAATGCACCAAGATTAGCAAAGTAAATAGTTTCGTTTCTTCTTTTAAAATAGTTGCCAATCCCACACTTTTCGATTCAATCATTAACAATAATAACTGGCCAACTGAAGCTCTTGTAAAAGAATTTACAACTTTCAAGAAAAACAGACCTCCGCGCGTTATATCGAAAAATTCGGCAGCAAAAAACTGAACAGGATTACCCTCTTTTATCAGAATGTTAGAGGGCTTCGCAGCAAAACTGCCAATTTATATACTAACTCTCAAGCTTTTTCACATGACATATTTGTTTTAACAGAAACCTGGCTGAATTCTAGCTATTTGGACACAGAACTTTTCAATCAAGAGTTCTTAGTTTACAGAAAAGATCGTCATGTTGATAAACCTAAAGAAGTAGGAGGCGGTGTTCTGATCGCTGTTCGTAATCGTCTTTTATCAACGTCTATTTCTTTTCCATTTGTTCTTTCTATTGACTTAGTATGTATCAAATTAACAATACAGTCTAAGCTAATATATGTTTTAAATGCATATATTCCACCAAAAAGTTCAATCGAATTGTATAATGAACTTTCTATGGCCTTAGATTTTATTATTGACTTGTCTTGCTCCAACAGCAATATTTTACTTCTCGGAGATTTTAATCTGCCCCATATAGAGTGGGTTCCTTCGGAAGATGGATCTTATCAAGAAGCTTCATCAACATCTTCACAAACAGAGCTTTTTTCGTTAGATGGTATTTATTCTACTGACTTACAGCAAGTAAGCTGTATTAAAAATTTTAAAAATCGAGTACTCGATTTAGTATTTTCTTCTGACGCTATTAGTACTGTGGTTCTCGAATCTAGTTCTGGCATTACTAATATAGACAACTACCATCCACCTCTGGATATATTTTTTGACCTGAGCAGCCATCTTCTTGATAATTGTTATCCACAAGACTGTTCATATGTGTTTGATTTTCGTAAGACAAATTTTCAGTTGCTTTCTGATGTTATAAGTAAATCTAATATTGAAAATATATTAGATTCTACAAATATTGACAATGCGGTAACTGGGTTTTATAATATACTCAGTAGCTGTATAAATAATTCTGTACCTACGAAAAGATCTAAAAATAATAATTTGTGTCACCCTTGGTATACACAAGAGCTTAAATCTCTTCGAAACAAGAGAAATAAAGTATGGAAAATTTACATAAAAACCCTTTCTCCAATAATCTTTGAACAGTATATAACCCTTTTTGAAGAATTTAATAATCTTTCAAAAGCGTTATACTCCAACTATGTTAACGAAATGGGAATCTCTTTAAAACACGACCCTAAAAGCTTTTGGCATTTTGTTAACTCGAAGAAAAATTCGGATGGCTTCCCAGCAAGTTTTATATATGAAAACTCTTCGATACAAAATCCCAGTGATATTTGCAATGCGTTCGCAAATAATTTTTCAAACTCCTTTGTTGATACTCATGTAAGTGTTGATAAAGATTTTTTTAAAGACGTGAGCACCTACCCGCAAGTAAGTTTTAACACTATTCCTGTGGAACAAGATAGGGTCTTACACTTTTTGTCATTATTAAATGACGATTGCTCCTATGGCCCCGACGGTATACCGCCAATTGTTCTGAAAAAGTGTAGTCGTGTATTAGTGCAGCCCTTGCAACTATTATTTAAGCTTTCGTTAAAGTCTGGGAAATTTCCATCATTCTGGAAGAAATCATTTCTCACTCCTGTTTTTAAAAAAGGCGACAAATTTGACATCAAGAACTATAGACCTATTTCTAAATTGTCTTGTATCCCTAAGCTTTTTGAACAGGTTGTATGTGAAAATTTTTTATTCTTTGGTAAGAGCATTATATGTAAACAGCAACACGGTTTCGTGCAGAAAAGGTCTACTGTTACAAACCTTCTTACCTTTTTACATAATTGTTCAAATGCAATAGAAAGTGGTTCTGAAGTTGATTGTATATACACAGATTTTTCTAAAGCATTTGACCAACTCAGTCATAATATTATTGTTTTTAAACTGCAAGCATACGGTTTCCCTACTCTTTTTATATCATGGATCAAATCCTACCTAGAAAATAGAACTTACCAGGTTAAATTTAGAAATTCCCTTTCTAATACTTTCGTTGCCCATTCAGGCGTACCGCAGGGAAGCCATTTGGGTCCATTCTTATTTATTCTTGCTATAAATGACGTTTCTTCTTTTATACGCTTTAGTGAGATTCTCATATTTGCAGATGATATGAAAATTTATAAATCAATTAAATCTCCCAATGATCATACTCTTTTGCAGGCTGATCTTGATAGTTTCATTATTTGGTGTAATAAAAATGGGTTAACTCTTAATCCTATAAAATGCCAAACTATTTCTTTCTCAAAGAAAAAAGTGATTTTGAATATTGTATAACACAAAATAAAATTAGTCGTGTTTTTAGTTTTAAGGACTTAGGAGTTAATTTCAGTGCTAATCTGGAATTTTCTGAACATGTTAACTTTATTGTAAAAAAGGCGAACTCTATGCTTGGATTCATAAAACGGTGGGCAAAGGAATTTAACGATCCATACGTTACCCTCTCTTTGTATAACTGTTATGTTAGGCCGCATCTTGAGTATGCCACCATATGAGCATCGGATAAGGCTTTTGCAGATACAATCTTTATATCAACGTAGAGTAAACAATGACTTAATTTTTCTCCATCAACTTATCTCTGGACAAATTGATTCGTCGGAACTGTTAGCCTTAATTGGTTTTAACTACCGCGGACGGTCGTACCACCTTCGAAGTTCTGAGCTTTTTAATATCGAACATCACAGAACCAATTATGGCATGCATGAGCCTCTCACGCGGATGAGTAAGTTATATAACTTGAACAATTGTGTGTTGGATTTTAATTTAAATAAAAGTAATTTAAAAACTATTTTCAGAACCAGTGCTCCACGATCCTAAATGTTTCTGTGTCGTTTTGTTTAATTTTGACTTTATATGTTTTCATGTTTTTATGTGCATGTGTTTTTGTTTTTGTTGCATTGTGCTTACTAACAACTAACACCTGCACTAAGTGATGAGCCAGTGGGACACATTATATGTGTTGGCAAATCTTCTTTCATCTGCTGATGCTTGCTTTAAGCTCCATTTGAATAAGATCTGATAGTGTAAAAAAAAAAAAAAAAAAATTTAGTACTTGTTCTTGATACAGAATTAACTAAGCTAAATACTGATATTTAAGTTTTCTAAACATAATGTTCCGTTAGTTTTATAATTCCAGATGTTTCTGAATGTTGACCCCTTCCTCTGCAATGGCTTTTATAGTCTACCAGCAGTCTCTCAAATATTTTTAGATCATTTCTATAACAGAATATCTACTTATTCAAATGAACCAAAACTGTTGCTTGTTTTTGTCAATGAATTCCATAAAGTAAATTTTTAAGTATATCAGTTAGTTTTCACACTTATATTTTTTCCCATAATTAAGCGTATGTTTTTGCTCTTTCAGGTATATATGGAACAAAATTGAGTTATTGTATTAGATATGAAAAGAGGCTTATAGAAAGGTGCGACAAAAGTTAAACCTATTCAAGTGACCAGCAGTGTATATCATCTAAATAAATAAATTAAGTTTCAAATTCAATTTCATATCCAATAACAATTCACCATAACAAAACGGCCAATTTCCCTGTTTCAAAATTTCATATTTACATTTCAAAACAAAGAAAATTATAAATCTGTAGCAGTAGTCAGTCAGCGGTGCGGCAACGTTGACGACAACGTTCGTGGCAAAAAAATAGTAATGACATTGCAATATAATTTCAATGTCTCCAATTCTCGTGCCCTACTTATACATAGCATAACAGTGTATATCCCTATATAATCCACTTTTACATTCTTATCGCTAACATATTATCCTAAAAGCCAAAACAAACACATTCCAGGACATTGTCGACAAGAACAACAAAACAACATCCCCATATAAATTATAGATCGGCAATATAAAAAGAGCAATAACAAAAAGGAAATACCACACATTAAGTAAATGACTTTTAATCCTGTGTTACAATAACACATACACGAACGAATACACGTTTGAACGAACAAAGAAAAAAAATATTTACGTCAATTCGTTGGTTCGACTATTATCCTGATGGGAGTTGAATAATTTGCTAGAAAAACAGAGCGCAATATTTATTTTTACAAGACGAGTAGATCAAGCGTGAACCGTTAGAAAAATCGCAGTAAAAAAGCTATCTTCATCTCATCCCCATAACCCATTAATGGACTTTTATTCGATTGATGAGATATTGACGATCCACACAAACTTGACGACGCCGCCATCGTCTGATTTTTTCTCTGACTGAAAAAAAAATGTCCTTAGAAAGTAGTCCTAATGTTTTGCTTAGTAATATGGATAATAATTTATTAAGTTTGTAAACGTTTTTTTTTTTTAACGCCACCAACTGCTACCACTTGCGAAAAGAGCAATCAGAAAGGGTTCTGGTGACCTTTACTTTAAGTGAACTTAAAACTACCCACCCTGAAATCATACTCCTTCAATGACAGTGATGGATTACACTCGTGGCCGCTCTTCTATTAATATTGATGGATTCAACGATAACCTCCAGCTCCAGCCTATAATCCTTTCGAAAAAGTGCCATTTTAAAGCAATAAATTCGCACTGACTCACACAGTGAACGAATATTAACATAAACAGGACATCACTGTGCGAGAATCAGTTGCCATCAGGGCGACAAAAACAACAAAAAAAGATACAAAATTGATGACGACCCGACCGATGGACGACGCCGCACCCAGAGCATGTGTATTTATTTGCAATAAAAAAAAAGATATAAGCACTAAGCCTTGGCGCACAGCTGGAAAATGTCAATTTCCGATTGTGAATTCGATTGAGTTTTATTTAAATTCATTTTGTCAGAATCTCTTGCTATAAATACGACGACGAGTTGTCCTAGCACCACCCGTTGAAAAAACATGGACAAAGTTATATGCATTTACATATACATTTGTACTTTTTATTCACCCAATCCCATCTATGAATTGGAAATCCTTCATCGATAAGCAGTTCGGCTCATAACTGACCAATATCCAGGGCTGGATTTGCTATTTACACATTGATTTCAAAATTATTATCTTAATGAAACAAAAAACTGTAACAGGAATCCCTTTTTCTGTTATCCTTAAACGAAAAGGATACTGAAAAGCGGCCCTTCAGTTATTAAATGCGACCATGACAAACCAACTATCACCCGCTGCGAGAAAAACCAATTTCAATGGAAAATTTTCTAAAATTCTAAGCCTCCCTTATGCACCCAACTGAATTCCATTTTTGGATATGTGCGATTGGAGATTGTGGAGTTGCAATCAAGGCTATTGATCTCACATTTGGTTCTCTTCAAAATTATCCTTTTGTTCCAGGGCGTGTATGCCGAAAAGTATTTTTCTTTGCAAGTGCTCTGCTGTGTGTGGCCCAACAATAAAAAGGAGGATAAGCAAATGAAAAAAAAAAATATAAATTTAATCTCGCCAGATTTTGATTCCCTATAAATGTATGTGCGAAAGGACTCGGTTTGTTTGTGTCCTGTGTTGCTTCAAAATATGTAGCTTCATGCAGAGGCCAACAAAAGCTGATTTGGTTTTCCTGATAATTCATTTTCAATCATATATTGGTATTCTTGTATTTTTGGTTTCTGTTGTATAGCCAGGATAAAGGATTCTCATACTTTGACTTTGTCCATTAGAAAGGGTAAACGCTGTTTTGCACCCACAATACTCACTCCTTGATCGATGTCCTCCACTTCAAACTAATTCGATTGCGTGTATAGAAAAGAGGATGAATATCTTTATATTGTGTGTGTTTCTATGAAAAGGTCCTTTTCGGGATACTAGAATAGCTTCAGGCATTCTGTTATAATACATATGTGTCTCTCTATATATTCTAAAGTCTGCAGTGCAAATCAAATGAAAAACATTCCAACTTTGCAGATATGTATGTTAAAAGGGAAGAAACAAATCTAGAAATAATGTCCGTATCTTTGGAATGTTTTTGATCAGAAAGAGTCATCCATGAATACATATTATATTGATTGTATCCTTTTCTTTATTTTTTTTTTTTTTGGAGTGTCCTGCAACAAATTTGATATTTTATTAACAGAATCTATTTGCTATATTTGAATGCGAATGGATTTTTGAATAGATATAAGAATCTTTGATTTTATTGGAATTAAATTATAATTAAACATGTAATTCAAGAAGCAAAATGGCATGTACAATACATATATAGATGTGTTTGAAAATTAAAATTATATTCATAGTTTGTGATGATAGTGAGTTCAGGTTTAGTATCTTATTTAAAGCGGAAATAAAATCTTTCTAAGAAAATACAACAATGAACCTTACGTGCAGGATCGTATATATTATTTTCCCCCAGTAACTATTAAAAACGTATCTCCTTCCCTTTTTTTTTTAATAAACAGTTTCGATACAAAATATAACTCAGCAAGTGTATCTAAAAAAATTCAATCTCACTCAGTATTTTGACAACAAAGCTGAGAGATTTTCTTGAGAAAATTATTTAATTAAAAACTTTAGAAACGTGTTCACGTTCCAAATTCATAATACAGAGATTTTAAAAATAAGAAACGAATTCAAGTTACTGTTATCGCGTTATTGTTCTTAAGTTAAATTATGAAATTATTTTTGAAATATTTTTAAAGAATGAATTAAACATGTTTGTTTTTTGGTTGGTAATGGTAAAAAATTAGATAGCGGAGGACTCAGAAGAAATGGAAGATACACATATGTATGTATGTATGCATATATGTAAGCCATTTCCAATTAATTGGTAAGAATGAAATAATATTGCTTTACTTGAACTAAAACGTATTTCTCTTAAGTTTATTCCTGGCCATATCAACATGTTGATACCCAAAATAGGTATAGAACTATATCGTCCTGTTGAGAAACGTATTTCAAAATAATTTAAATACCAGCGAAACGATCCTCAACTAAACCAAAAAGGTACGTGTATAAGTTAAATGGGAAAGCTTATTTTTTAGGACGTTACCTTTTCTTAAATGTTCTTTCAACAAAATAGTTTACAGAGACAAGAAACTTCATTTTTATTATTAAAATAATCATGATGTTTACTATAAACGGAAACTATTTAGTCAACAATATTATCTAATAATTATTTTATTCAATTTCCTGGACTTTATTTATATACCTACCCTACATATTATGGACATGTTGGTACATTTTTAAATTTTGTATGGCCTATTAAAAAAAATTCTTTAATTTTCCACTTGATAGCTTTCGAATAGTCTTTTGGGATTTTTTAATTTTTCCATTTCTTTTTGTATTATTTCTAACATTTTCTTATTTTTTCAGTTTTTTTTTTTTTTTTTTTATTTCTTGTTTTCTGATGGGGTTGGGAACGCTTTGTTGATATTCCGTGTAAGATGTAAATATGTAATTCATTTTCGTCTCTTACCTTTTCCGAACTATTGTTAATCTCGACAATAACCTGGTTACTTTCTTAAATTTGCATTTAGTAAATTACGTACTCAACACGGTTTAAGATCTTTTGAGAAGACTGACAGAATTAGTGAAAATATTTTGAATATCATTGGTGAAATATAAAAACTAAAACTAAAATATAATTTCAACCAGTTAAAAGTGAAAACAAAATTGCCTTAGCAAGTTTAGGTATACCTTCATTATACCTAATATTTAACGCGGTTACATGCTTTACCAAATCAGTGCATCTGTTGGTAATTTCAAAATGATTGATTACGCATTTAGTATCTATCAATGCAAGATTAGTGACTGTAGAGATTATTGACTGTAGATCTTCCATGCTTTGTTCTTCCTATTGGTCCCGATCTTTACTTGGCCGAACTTGCAACAAGCTGTAAATTTTCCAGAAATTTGAAACTAACACAATATGATTTAGTCTAATCAGACTTTTTGAATAAATTATCATCAATTTTAATATATAAATTGGAAAATTTATTAAATTCCATCCTTAAGATATGCAATCAAAAAATACACTGTGCTGCCGTATTTGTTCACATATACGCCCAAAAGTATGTGACATATTTCTGATTGTTCTTACTGTATATACTGTGTCAAGTACATACTAACTTACATACCTAGTCGTCATATTGGTGTTATGCTTATGATAACTTTCACTTCAAGAACATTTACATACCTACCATTTTTTTTTGTAGTTATCCATCTTTACACAAAATATTGGTTAGAATTTCTGAATTTTATTATCGTGTTATGACAAAACTTTGCGCGAAAACACAATTTTATCGATGTAGTTATATTTTCTTTCTGCCACCAAACTCATATCGTGGTAGTATGGCGCATTAAATTATTTGGGGATGGACTATCAAAAATATTTTATCGCTTATACAAAATCAATTCATAATCATAAAGAAGAGATTATTCATATAAATCAGGCGTGAATAACACAAACATTATCTCTGATTTATTTTACCGATTTGCCAAAAGCTTTTCCTACTTTTCTTTGTTTGTTGAAAGTTTTTTTTTTTTTTTTTGTGAAAAAAAAAGAAAGCGCGTAAATAATGTATGAATTATGACTTTTATTGTGATTAAGTACGAGGGTTGGTTCTTAACGAATGAAAAAAAAAAAACAGAGCTCTAAACGAAATTCTTATAATAATATTCCACCCTAATGAGTTGGGTATTGAAGAGTACTTTAGTGATTTTATCAGTGAAGTGAGTGGAAAAACTGTTAAATTATTTATTTTTGTTTTCACTTTTCAATTTATTTATTATTTGCTTAATGTGGCAAGTATTGGTTTTGTGTAAACAAAAATCGATTTTTACATTAGGTTAGATAGAGTAACCTAAAAAAGATGGATTCGACATGTCGGTCGCCTGTCGGTCTGTCTGAGTGAATGTGTGGTTGTCTGTTCGAAGGATTATGATAAGTAGCTACTTGGTGGTATAATTCTCTAGACTCTCGGGTCTAGAGATGAAATAGAAAATTTTTATATAACGCATAAATATAGATAGGTACCTAAAGATTTTATTTTTTACAATTTTTAGTCGTATGGTATGTCGCGTACAATTTTGGTACAATTTTACATATACGTTTGCAAGAAAACTATATTTCTAGGATGTGGGTCAGCCCAGAGCCTGAAAAATCTAAAAGAAAATAACCCAAAAATGTTTTTACGTTTTTGGAGAGCGATCTGACAATTAAACATTGTGATATGACAATCCACCCAAAAAGAAAAAATGTGCAATTTGTCGCAAAAATTAAAAAAAAATCATTCTAAGTAATGTGCCGAACAATTATCAAAACAATTGAAATGTAGGAAGAAGCTAGCCACTTAAGTGCTAGAGATAGTTTTTGTTTAATGACAACAGGGTGCTCAAACGTGTTTTAAAAATAAATGTGAACGCTGTGACGTCAGACCATGTTCAGTTTAGAAAACGCTTAGAGCATGTTCAGTACGATCGGAATCTGTTCAGTTCAGAGCTCTGTTTGAAAAAAGAAAAACGCCTTATTAATTTCTCACAGAGTTCACCCCCATCCCCGCCAGTTCAATTTATAGATAGCTCCTTCCTGTAACAAGCAATTATATGTAGTTGGTTGTGGTCATTCTCTACTACAGTGATGGGTACCACTTTAGGTGGGGTCTTCGAGTCTTAATCTTTGCTTCGTACTCCATATATAAGGGATATTTTCAAAGGCTCGGCAAACTAGTGCTCCATGCGCTCCACTTGTTTCAGCCATTTTCTACACAATTCTTTGATACTAACTAGACCAAAAATCGTCCGATATCTTCCTTTCAAAGCACCAAGGCGAATTTCTATCATTACCTAATAGGGTCGATGTTTCTGCCCCAATTAACAGAAACAGGATAACAAAGCTACAGCATTAATTCTCCTCGATTATCTTAAAACAAATTTAAAAATGGCTTTACTATACATAAAGAGGTGCAGAAAACAACATCACGGGAAATAAAACCACTTGGAAAATAACTCAACCTGTTTAGTGAAAAAACAATTTAACTTTTCTTAGGTGAGGTTACTTCCCACATAAGGTGAAAAATAACTTAATATAAGATTTGTTTGAAGTAAATTCCCATCACAACAAAAAAGCTTAATATTGATAAAAATTCTATTCTAACCTATACTAATGTGAACATTTATTTTTTATTTAGAAAACTTCACTTTCACATAGCGTCAAAATGAAGATATTTTATACAAAAATGTAAAAGTATTTCTAGTAGGTATTATGTGAGAAATAATTTAACATGAAAAAAGTGAAGTAAATTTCCACCAGCGGTGAAGATATTTCAGATGTAAAATTATTTCACGTGAAGTTATTATTTCGTTGTACCCTATATAAAAAACCGAAAAAACCACTATTCGCTGTTCGTTTGATCTCTGCAATGATGTAACTTAGCGATGCAGTAGTGACTGTGCATTAAGTGCTCGTTGCTAGGATGGATAAGGATCTTCACTTATGATTGTTTCCACCGACAGCAAAGAATAACTGATTCACTTTCGAGTTCATCACTTCATCTTCATACTTTTAGACAAAGATGGAATAATTTATTTTTACTTGAACAATTATGTTTATATACATTAAAAGTGTTTCTACGAGGATGAGATGAAAGATATAAGGCTAAAGTGTTATAGAAAGTTACCTTCAACGTGCAGGAACTCGAATTAGACGGTCAACAAGTTGAGTCAGGTTAATTATAACTGCGGCCCATTTAACGACACCGTTTATTTAGAACTTTGTCCATTCAAGTATATTTATTTATGTTTTCTGACGATTTTCTTGGCTCGTGTTGTATTTATCTCTTCAAAACAAATTATTCCCTTGTATTCTAGGATATCTTGCCATATTTCTTCTATCGGTTAAGAGGCTTTGCTAACTAAATAAATATAGACATTTTTTTTTTTAATATTTTCGTTATATCTATATTATCTACCTAAAAAGAATGTGAATTATAGTAAATCTATTCAGATGAATGAAAATCCCTATCGAACAATTTTCAATTATTCTGAATAAAGGATAAGCTGCTTAAAAAAGGATATATGTGGACATATATCTTGAAATTCATCATTCATCAGCCTTAGATGTCGCTTTTATTTTTGCGTTCTATTATGTATGCTTCATTTTGTCTCAAAGGACTAAATTTTGTGTATATGCGAATACGAGTATACCATAATCGGATCGAAGGATTGTATCGAATCAACTGCACATATATTATACCCATTATTGCGAAGCACAGGTACACATAACACATATATTATCTTCTCGCTCCTTGATGTATATATATACCTACTCTTTCCTACATATCCATCCAATCCATCTAAATTATAATCATCAATCAAAATCAGTTTTCATGTCCTCGACGAAAAAAAAATCTCTTTATCCTGAGTTACGATTAAAATTAACGCTCAGGAAGCTGTTGGTTGAATTTATGTATATGTGCGCGCATTTATAGGCCGGGGACATTTTTTTTTTGTTTGTTTGTTTGTATTTTCTCCTTGGATCCGAACATCAGATCGTTAATAACAATTTAATGCCTTTGTGCTAGGAAGTGAGTGAGAAGGGTTCGTTGCCAAACGTCGGATGTATCTAACGGAGTCAAGATTGCACATATAAGAATATTAATAATAAATTCGTTTATTTAATGCCAAAAGGATAATGAAAATCCTTTTACGTAGGACAAATTAATCCTTTGGCTAAGTCCAAGATAGGCCTCCGCCTTATAACAACTATGCTCTCTCTGAAACACACAAAGATATGAGAGAACCTCATTTTAGTGTTGGCGGCACCGTAACTTAGCTTCTCGTCTTGCAAATTCACAATGAACTATGAAAATCTTAATTAATTATTAAAGGTCCTCGAATGAGGGGACTTTCAACAACAAAGCTCTGTAGGTATATATATATACGAAATAATCCTATTTTGGGATGATTTTGAGGTAAGAGTTAAGAAGATGAAGAAACTATGTGATGGGTTTTGAATAACTAAGTTAACTTCCTGTCAAAAGTCAGTAAAGGGTTTTCTAATGAGAATCTAGAGTAGGAGTAGAACAACAACAACAACAACAAAATAATATAAAACACAAGAGTTTATAAAAAAGTTTTTTGATGCATGAGTTAATCATTTACTATGGGAAAACTTTTTAAATTGGGTTTCTGCTCCTTTTTTGTTAGGGGAAGAGAAAGGCAGAGAATATGTTTGAGGATGTGCGGTTGAAAATGGACTTTTAGAGTGCTTACCTAGGGCTTTAATTTGATTTGGAGATGACATGTCTGCAAATAATCAATATTGCTGAAGGATGTACGAAAAATATAGGCAGATCTGTAATTTCATATTTGTACAAATTTGATATGCCAAGAATTTTTACATCGTTATGGGCATATTATAATGCAAACGAAACTGTAAACTTATGACATCGTAAAAAAAAGTTACAGATATCTAAGTGAGTTAAAACTTTATAATTAATTTTGGTTTTCGAGAGAGAATAATATGAGGCGTTCAAAATAATAATGGTCTAAGTGCCTTTTTAGACAGAATCTAGATTTAACATTTAAACACATAGTTATGATATGTACTTGTCAAAAAACAAGTTATTAGCGACAAAAACATACTGTTACCAGTCGATATGACAACATTTAATTCGTGTAATTTTAACATACATATATTTTAGTTTTTCAAACAAAAAAATCTGTTTTCAATGATTGTACTTTTTTTTCTAAACTTTTCTTGTAATCAGATTTAATGCGGCATACAAAAGTCAAAATCTTATGATGCATGTGAAAGTGTATTAGTGAAAATAGCTAAGGTATAAGTTGTGTGTGTTTGCTTGAAGCAAAATCTGTTTTTTTACATTTCATGCTTAAACGAAAAAATAGTTTTGTATTTGGAATATTGTTTAAAGAACTACTAACATACTCTTACAAAAATGATGAAAATGATTGACTTTTGATATATCAAATTTCGTAGCAATTGGTGCAGTTTTAAAAAGACAGTTGGTATAATATAAAATGAAAAAAAAATTACAACATTTAACATCATTTTGTAGGAACATTAATCATTCATACAAAAATTTTATCAAAATTAGTCGTATATTTTTCAAAAAAAAATATAATTATCGGTGACGCTTAAATGTATAAGGTAACTAAGTACCTCTACTATGCGTAAAAAAACTATTGATTTTTTTGCAAAGGGAAGTTATGCATTCGTAAAAAAAAGGTTTTGAGATAAAAATCGAACATGACATTCCGATGATAGAGAAGACGAAAAAAGTAGGTCCGACAATTCTGTTGAGCCGATTTCCTTTGGACTAATGCAAGCTATTTTTAAGGAAACATCCCCGGACTTATTTTTTTATATTTGACCTAGGAATACAAATAACGGTACCTACCACATAAACGTAACGTAACGAGTAAAATTCCATTTTTCTCTATAAAAATTCGATCAATTTCGATAAAATTTTATATGAGTGATTGTTGCTCATGGTGATGTCCATCTAATTTTTTTTTTCAGAATCAGCTTATTAAACGGTACCTGCCAACCATTTTGAACGGCTGCACCGATTTTAATTGAATATTCTAAAACAATTGCTTAACTTGAATAACACTGCAAAAATTTTTTTGAAAAGAAGCAATTTTAGAATTTTTTTTTTTGGCAAAATTGAATTATCGGTTTTCGCCGATAATTCAAGAAAAAAATACGAACAATTTCGATAAAAATTTAAATAAGTTATTTGTTGCTCATGGTGATGTCTTTTATCTATTTTTTTTTCGGAATCAGTTTATTAACGGTACCATGGAACCGTTTTTTATGACTCCGACTGCTATCTTTTAAACAGTTACACCGATTTTAACGAAATTCAATATTCTAGCACTGCAAAAATGTTAGTAATTTTTGAAAAAGTTTATTTTTGGCAAAAACCGATAGTTCTAAAGTTCTCTAAAAAAATTCTATCAATTTCGATAAAATTTTACATGAACGGCTGCACCGATGTTGGCGAAATTTAATATTCTAAGACTACTACTAAATTATAATAATACTGCAAAACTAATTTTAAAAAAAAGTAAGTTTTGAAAAAGTTTATTTTTTTACTAGGAATCAATTTTGATAAAATTTCATGTAATTAAATTTTTACCGAAAATTATATCTTTCATATACCTAAATCTTTTTGTAATTCATAAATTTTTTCTTAAAAATTAAAAAAAAAAAAAAAAAATATTTCTAAACATAAAATAGGTAGGTACTGAAAATCTTTTTTTTTATATAAGGAAAGTCATATAAGAAGGTCAAATGAATTTTCCAGTCGTAAACACGAAAGTAACTTTGCCCAAGAGCAAATTTTTGCGATCCAGTCATTCCCTTAGTTTTTAATGCAAACTTCCCTTATAGTTTCTATAACCGCAAGTTCTTCCTCTTCCTCTTCTTCTGTTTCTTCAAATGTTCCATGTCCTAAAGAATGTTGGTAATTTGCATTTGTTTGTTCCAAAAGTCCTAACTCCTTCTTATGAATGTAACGTTTTCGCAAATTTTCTACACTGACATAATGGTTCTGGTTTTGTAGATTGAATTTATACTTCGCCCCCACTGATTCCTCCCCGCAAAATATTTTCCTCTTTTTCAGTACTAACGAGAAAAAATATCATTTCAAATTATTTTGGTTATAATTTCTGTTTTTTAATTTTGGTTAACAGATTTCTATAATTCAGAAATTGAATAAAAAAACCTTTATTACCATTAAGACTGGCCCTTAAGTTAATGGAGAAATAATGCAATATTTAAAATTGACAATTTTAGAAGAAACCAATTTTCTCTGCATTCATTCAAATACTCAAAAACCTTCAGTGCGTCTGTTAACATAAACTAAATAAACATCAATATCAACCTACATAAATCTACAAATACCCATGAAACTCTTATTAACTACAAATACTATCGATGATATTTGCTTTCAAAACAAAATCAATAAAGTAAAGTGATTCAGGTAAAAGTCTCTCAATCGTTTAGTTGCATCAAAGGTTATGACTGATAGTTAGAATGATGTCTTTTGGGGCTTGAGTTTTGAGTTGTTTTCTCGTTCTCAATTATAAACTTCATCAAGACTATTTCTTTGCAATTTATCTTTCGATTTTCAAATACCAGAGAATTATTCTATTATAAACTTCCTTTTTCTTCTTATATATATATTAATCAAAGCAAGTTGGTTTTAGTTGGTTGATGGTTATAGATACTCGTACACCCGCATAATATAATAGCCGTAGGCTAGATTTTTATTGAAAATTCCAAAAATGATAAATTAACCCTCGTCTTCGTTGCTTGGACCTTTTTTCTGTTCGGCAATTTTGTGTTTAACCAGCTGGAAATTGTAAATATTAATATTTTTTACAAAAATTGTTTATGGTTGCCTCATTATACATTTGCCAAGCCCTAAACAAAGGAAGGTCTCAATTTACCCAGCCCAGTTCATCAACAACCACCACCCACCAAGAGAATCTCATCAATCTCGTAAAAAAACGAACGCCAAAAAAAGACCCTCTTGTGTGCGTTCGAGAGTGTTTCTAATTTGTGAAGCCTCACGCACCAGAAAACGAATATTATTTTTACGATTCTTTCTAGAAACTCTGCCGTGATTATAAGAAAAGGTTCTTGCTGCATCACCAAGGCGATAGAAAAGCGTTTTACGACTTTTTAAAATTGTCATTAAATTTGCTGTAAAATAAATAAGAAACGAAGGAGAATGTGAATTAAATTTCGAGAAGGATGGGAATCGGAGAGACGTCCTGTGGGCTGATTAATATCGTTGATGAAATACCTAGGCTTACACAGGCTAGAATAACGATTTTTCACATTTCGCGAGGGAGGTTCGTTACCTATTTGGGAGGTTGAATTGACATCCTTTTTTATTTTACAGAGAAAAGCTAAAATGATGAACTCGTTAAATTAAAGAAAAGCAAATGTCATCCTATTCTCATACCTCAAGGACGACGAAACGTCTTTGAATTTTTGCGCTGTATAACGAAAAAAAAAATCAGATTTAATTAAATGGAAAAAGTAAAAAAGAATCCTTAACCTGCATAAATTTTTAAATGCAAATTTTACGCCTTTACGACGCACTCAAAACCAGCAGGCAGTATAAAGACTTCTTTTGAGTTTATTTTTTTTTATGATTCTTTCTATATTTCTAGCTCAGAGTTTGAGGCATGTATTCGTTTTGTTTTATTTTACCATTTAAATGTGTGGTGCACCAGGATGGGGAGAAATATAAATTAAGTATAAGGAGCAATAAGCATCAAATTTACAATGTTTTTTTGCATAAAAAAGGTGAGTTTTTGTTTTGTATGTAAATGCAAATAGCTCTAAGAGAGTAAAATATGTGGTAAAGCAAATTTAGTGACAAAAAGGCTTTGTAGAATTTACATCCGCAAATCCTGTAGGTACTGGTTTTCTTTAAACAAAAAAAAAATAAAAGTTGGGCGATGTTATAGATGAAGCAAAAAAAGCTTGAGAGGTATAAAGATCGGGAAAGTTATAAACGTATTATTAAAAAAGAGCAGTTCACAATTGCCTTAAACATTTTGTTTGTTTCTTTTGAAATCACAACCAACCTAATTTGGCTTTAACAATTTTTCGTCGTTTTATTTCATTTGATAATCAACATACATTTTCGGTAAGCCCGATATTAATATAATCTTATTATATGTATATGTGTAAAAATATTTTATATATTTAAATATTTTTTTATAGATAGGTAGAATTGTATGAAAAGGAAGACGATGAGCATATAAAGTTAAGAGCTTAAGTGGTGCGAAATTCGACACGAAAATTCTACAATTAATGCAGTGGATTCAAAAGTAATTTTTGAATTTTGTCATTTTAGGAATCTTTATTATATAATGCAATTTTTGTATTATGAGATTTTATTGAATTCTTCAAAAACCTGCATGTGTAAGGTAAACTGGTTGACTGTAAAACAGTATTATCGTCTGCCTGATTCTCTTACCGGTTAAGCGTATAAGTTTTGAAGTTTTTGTTATTCAAATTTATTTTCGATATTACTAATAATTTTGTGTCGCACTTTAATATGAAATATCATCGCCCGTCGGCACATTTGCTTGCGGTATTCTGTTATTAGAAATGCTTACATAACCAAGTTTAACGCTAAAAAGAGATCTATCCTGGCACCAGTGACATGGAAATGGTTTGCACAACTCGGTCGCACGAACTTTAAATGACGAAACCTTAAATTTCGATTTTTTTACACGAAACCAATATACTTGCCCTATTGAGCAAGTTAAAATTATTAAAATGGCTCCATGCAATAACTTCTTTAACATAATATTAAGTCCTAACAAAATAAGCGAAAAATATTTTAATTTCCCATATATGTTAGGAGTTAATACACATGAAGAAACTCCTAAATGTATAATGTTTTTATTTGGGTTCGGGTAATAATTCTGTTTGTGCCAAAATTCGGTTTCCAAAATTCTGTATTTCAAAACTCTGTATTTTAAAATTCGGTAAAACTTAAATTCTGTGAATTCATAATTCTGTATTTCGAAATTCTGGATTTCAAAATTATGTATTTCAAAATTGTAATACATTAAATACACAAGAACACATTTACAGAATTTTCGATTTACAAAATTTGGAATTTGCAGATTTTTGAATACAGAATAATATAGAATTACAGAATAATGGAATACAGAGTTATTGTCATAGATACAGAATTTTCGATTCTTTTACAGAATTTTGGAATACAGAACAACGACCCGTTCCCTTTTTCTGTTAAAAAGATCGTCGTTTTAATAAAAACGGTACTGTGATAGTAACCAAGTTTTTTTTTAATAAAAAAAAAAAAACTCATATAAAATTCTATGGAAATTGATCGAAAAATGGTGGGAAAAATACTCGTAAGATGTCGTTACTATCGACAATTTTTTTTTTTTGTAGCAATTATTCTTGAGTTAAAAGGCAAGACAAATAAGGTAAAACAAATACAAATGTATGCAGAAGAACTTAGTTCGGTTCGGTTTGAGCGATTTTCATTACTCGATATGCTCATTTAGCGACATCTACTTCGGTTAGTTTGAAACCATCTTGATTCCACCTGAAATCACCTGAAATCATATGAAGTCATTTGAAATATTGCAATCATTGAACTACTTAACAAATGTTTACTAAAAATGTCTACTATTAGTTACCTTGAAGGTTAAAATAAAGTGTTGAGCTTAAACAGAATCCTACCAATAAACAATTTAACCCTTTCACTAAATAAACCCTCCACACTTGCCTTGAATCTACTACAATTTTAATCAAAGTTGTCAAAAAAAAAAAAAGACAAACGTTTATACACTTCTGTTTTCGTGGGTACACTACCCACGAAAACAGAAGTGTATAAACGTTTGTCATTAAATTAAATGTCAATAAATAAAAAAAAATCTTGAGAAAAGTTTTCTATTCGATTAATATACGTATTCACAAAGTGAATATGTATGTACATAAGCAAAAGTAATTTCCTGTGAGTTCTGCCTTGACTTAAGGTGATATTTAGTTCAGTTTCTAATTATTTTGTTGTTTTGCTATATTTTACATATTCAGTAGAATCTGTGAAGGACAAAGATTCTTCATGGAGAAAAAAAGGAAAAGTTCTTTCAACAACTTGGATAATAAAGAATAATAACATCAATGATAAATTATAATACAACAACAAATTCACAACAAAATAAACGGATATAAAAAATTAACAAACGAAAAAAAAAGATAGTATGAACTTTCACACTCGCAACCATAAAAGTGTTGCCGTATTTATTTTTAACAGGAGCAATTTCAGTACCAAGCACCTATGATCGACACGCGAATTTGTTTTTCTATCTTTAATATTAAATTAAATATTAAATATTAAATTTCCCGTAAATCCGACACGGAAAGGTCAAATTTAAGATAAAATATTTTCAACGAAAGTTAAGCCTTTTTTAATGATTATAATGACCAATTTTTATCCGCCTGTGTTTCAGCTATCACTGGACTGATTTACACGTTTCATATGCTGTTGGATAGGGGAAATGCAAAACTAGATCTTGGGGACTATATTTCTGGACAGATGTCCACGGTTGGGCTAAAAAATGACACAAAAGTTGCACTCCCGGAACTCGGAACTCGAAAAAATAAAGCAAACAAATAATTATTTCATGTGAAATTTAAATTTTCACTATAAATTAAGTCTTTTTAATAAATATTACGACCAAACTTAATCCGTCTGCGTTTCAGCAATCACTAAACCGATTTTCACTATTCATATGTTGTTGGATAGAGAAAATGTCAAACTAGTTTGTGTGGATTATATTTCTGGACAGATGTTCTCGGTTCGGCTAAAAACCGGGACGAAAGTTGTACTTCTAAAACTCGAAAAAATACGGGAACAAATAATCATTTTCAAAAATTTTTTTTTTTTCAAAATACTTAAAAAAAAGAACTGCTAATTTGGAGAATTAGTGTTGAGTCTTAGCTCAAAAGTTAATTTCATAAGAATCCATTCAAAGGTTTTCAAAATATTGAATTAACAAAAAACGTAATAATTTGTTGCATATTTTTTTTAATATACTTGGGAGCATTTTTAAAGACGTTTATGCTATCTAAAGAATGTTGTTTTCACAAATTTCTTATTAGATACCTACTAATGTTTAAAAATATAAATAAACTAGCTGACCCGGTGAACTTCGTATCACCTAGTTGGTTACTTACAACTTTTAATTTGTGATTACTGGTTGCACTATGTACGTTTAAGATGTTTCGTTATTTACTCAAATTTATTCATAACTAAAATAAAAATTTGGAAAACAGACCATCGCTGCAACTTCCCATTATTTTTGGTAGACCGACTTTGTCCTCATCCCTACTCCGTGATTTTTGCTGAATGAGTGGTGACACCTGACCGGGATAACTGATCGATTGATAATTGATCAGTTGTCGACCGGTGAGGGCGGGAGATCAAATTAAATTGGGTTAATCAGAGTAATATGATTTTTTTCATTCTAAGTCATGACAAAATAAAAAAAAATCCTTGCAAAATAAATTAAAGATTTTAATTGACAAATAAAAAATAGGGGTTGATCGTAGAGGGGTGAAAATTAAGGGTTGTATGTATTTTTGTATGCTGTATCATAAAAAAATTAAAAAAAAAAATGTGTACAAAAAAATAAAAAAAAAAAATTTGGGGGTGGACCACCCTTAACATTTAGGGGGATGAAAAATAGATGTTGTCCGATTCTCCACCCTGGCCGATATGCATGCTTCGGATGAAGAAAATCGGTCGAGCCGTTTCGGAGGAAATAGATTACA
The DNA here is from genome assembly GCA_951217065.1 of Baccha elongata. NCBI lineage: Eukaryota > Metazoa > Arthropoda > Insecta > Diptera > Syrphidae > Baccha > Baccha elongata. Next base: position 2,794,699 of record OX578274.1, on the reverse strand, counting down.
AACACCGTGACAGGAGAATTTTATATATAAGATATATTATAATAGCAACTTTCTGATTTTTCATAAAACTTTAAAAAATGCTCCTTTTGTGAAAATTCAAAAAGTCCATAACAGCCATATAATATAACAATACAGTATACAGACAAAATAACGTATCAAGAAATAACGCCTAGGCAACACTTGTATGACATTTCATCCCTCATTAGTTTAGTGTTCGACTTTAAACATGGCTTTCCCAATTTTTTGACTTCTTGCTAGTGCTTAAACTGGACACTAAATTTATTATTGGTATGCACTATTTTTAAGGTATTTAGATTTTTATTTAAGCTATTGCTTATAGTTCCAATAGTCTTAAAATTCACGTGATTCTTGGGGTTGTATATTTCTTATAGCTAATTATAAATCAAAGGTTTCAACTTCAATTTTGTTTCTTAAAAAAAATAAGTGAAAATATTTTAAAAAAATCTAAAAAATGTTCTGTATCATCAGTTAGTAATTTATAATCAGATTTGAATGAGTCTTTTTTACTGTTTGCTTTTGTAATCCTGGGATTCCTGCAGAAATGCAATAGATTTTTCTGGTGCATATATACATATATAATTAATTATCTAGGTTCATGGGAAGCGTCAGTGATTAAATGTCTTTTGTTTTATTATCCTGGCCAAATTGATTTATTACAACAAAACCTAAAAAAAACTTTTCTTCGTTTGCATCTCTTACCTATACATTTTAACTTTCTTCATTTCATTTTGCACAAAAACGTTTCTTCAATGGCAAAGAAATCTTACATCATTCTATCTTTTCTTATGCATTTTGTTTTTGTCATTGTGTATCTATGGAAGGAAGACCAAAGATTTATGTTGGAAAAGTTTCACCTCTTTACAGCATTACATAGCAAAGAATGCACAAAATTTAACTTTTGATCTCAGATAGAGTGAGAGAAAACAATTACATCAAGTGAAAATAGCCCAAGTCATTCTGATATTTACAGCCTACAAAAGTTACCCGAAAAACAAGTCACAAAAAGTCGAAGACCTAAAACACTGAATCAAAAAACTTTTCCACTTTCGCAAAAAGAAGTTAACGACAAAGAAATGTAAAATGCGAAAGTATTCTCGAAATGATCAATTATTCTTGTTGCAAGAGTTGAAGTCATTAAAAACACTTCGAAGGGAATAAAAAGGGTACATAGCTAAGGATTCTGGCAGAGAGTTTCGGAAGTAGAAGGTATGGTATGAGAAAACATCGAACAGAATGTTATCTGGAAATGTTTGTGTCGCTTTATTTTTATTGCTCAACGAATAAATCGTAAAAACGAACACTCAATGATGAATGGGGACCAAAAGCTCAAGAAAAAAAGGGGAAAGGACTTCATTGTTGGAAATAATTGACGGTTAAAGTGATGTTACGCATTGACAGCTTAACCCTATAGGGATAACCCCCCTTTGTGCAAAGGTGAGGGAAGAAAAGGTTATTTGTTTGTCATTTAAAGTTTCTCCATTGCTTCAAGATTCTATTTATTTTTATCAACTCCAAACAAACTCTTATAATTTTTCAATAATAAATTTTTATAATATTATTTGCCTTCGAAATGAGATTTTTCGAATGTAATTCAGATAAAATGTTATAAATTTCTGGAAATACAATTAGAGTTTGATGTGTTTTAATCAACCGTGTTCCGATGAAGTTGAATTTATTGAAAAAGCTTTCCCATAAGGCCTGTGGTGCAGATTCCAAATGAACAGATTAAATTTACACCGCATTTATTGTTTCTGATGCAAGCTTTTGCATGAAAATAAATCACTTAAAGCCATCGCTTTCAATGTGTGCGCTTTTCGGATTGTCACATTATAAGCATTTTACTTGCATGTTGTGAAGGCACTTTTATACATAGATTTCAATCACTTTATTTCAAACTCAATAATAACACGTACATATTTTTACAGGGAAGGTGCATTGGGAAAGGAAGAAAAGAAGAAAAGGAACAGATTCTTGCCACCAAAGATTTAATGAAAAGTTTATTTCAAAGCTTTTTAATGATCATCCAATGTAAATAGTTTTATGTCTTTGAGGTCGACCTTTGTTCTTCATAAAAAAAAACACAGCAATTTAAAAAATTGTTTGATTTTCTTTACCCATACCCTAAGGAAAATGACTACAAAATAAAACCCTAGTTACACTCGATTAGGCACAAAACTATAAAAACCCGGAATGGGCGTTTATGCTTCTGTAAATTGCCTCTATTTTTACAGCCCTATTTGGGAATTCGCTTTGCAAAAAAACAGAATTCTTTCTACCACACGTATCCAATTGTTTCTATTTGGTGAATTTTTTTTGCACCGTGTTTGTTTTACGATTCTCAGCGGATATAAAAATTCACAAAAAGAAATTCCCCATTTTCTATTAAAACCCTTTTTTCCGTAACCAAACAAACAAAGGAAAGGGTGGTCTAGTCAACAGCTAACATACATCTAGCACTTTGCAATACCATCTATACCCTCGAAGTTTTTACGAGTCATTTCTAAATTTTATTTCCTATATATATACACACACCAGAAGGTCCTGCTGCCTCCTGACAAAGCACAACCATCACCATCATCGCCGTCCTCATTGTCGTCATCATCATTCGAATCACGGTCACGTACTCTTTGGTTTCTGGCTTAATTCGAAAACATTTGAATCTTATTAACTCTACAGCTCCCAACACAGGATACGATTGGAGTGGTGGTAGCGGGGTAGTTTACGACTTTGCTATTACTCAATGGCTCGAAAACTGAGACATCATTCAAATATAAAATGAAAATAAAAAAAAAAAATTAGGGCGGGGGAGACATCTTGGGAGAATTGATTCAGAAAGCGCAGCGTTTGACTATATGGCGACTAAGACAACGACAACAACGTCGAAGACGACGGCAAGGATGAGGATGATAATTCCAACAGATATTCCTTTACCAGAGTCCATAGAGCTTTAGAAGGCGGAGTGAAATTGGTATTGAATCTGGAATACGCCTTGCTCGCTTTGTTTTTTTATGACCCACTTCAGAGTGTCCTTCATTTCACTTGTGGAACTTGTACTCTTCGGAATATCTCGTTTGTTAAGTGGTCCTTTAGCAAAATATGTTTATTTTTTTTTTATTTTTTGAAATCTCTAACGGTTTTTTTTTCTATTTTCCTTTATTTGTTTGAGTTGTTTTTTTTTCTTTCTAATTTGAATATTGTAAAATGTGAGATACCAATGGGCGTTTATGCTTCAATGGAATTGATATTGAAGGAATCTTATATTTTTATTTTTATTAAGACCATTCATCAATGTTGATAAATAGCAGTTGGATTATACTTTTTTCTTTCTTGGTAGGTATGGTCGAGAGGAGGTTAAGAATCGATTTGTGTTTGACATTTATTTTCCAAGGAAAAATCATCTTTTCGGTGTATTTTATAAGAACTGAGAAAACTATATATGTTATTTTTCTACTTTTTTTGCCGACATAAAGGTCAGGGTGATACAGAAGGACTCCAGTTGTACTGGGGTCTCAAAGAGCACTGATGATTTTCAAAACCAAAAAAATGTAACAGAAAATTGAACTTTTTTTTGTAATTTTCTGGTGAGTCAACTAAGCTTTCAAATAATGTTATATTAAAATATTGGTACCTGTGTTCAAATTTTATCTGTAATATTTCGCCACTTTGAACAGAAAGAAAAATCAATAAAACACAGTCATATTCACCATTAGGAGAAGTTGTCAACAGTGGGAAAGTTTCAATAATTATCATTGAATGTTTGAACAACAACAAAAAAATTTAAATGAATTAAAGGCGCTTAGAAAAAGACTAAAGCTCCAAATGCGTTTGATAAAACAAACAAACATTACATCTCGAATTGTGTCGTCACTGGTCATAAGCGGTGGAATACGTAGTGCATACGACTTCGAAAACTGAGCAAATCTGATAATGCGTGGGTTCTCGAATCTCATAATGTGCATGTAGAAAGTTTTTCATAATAACATTGGACTCAGGCTCAGCATTATTAATAAGGAGACTGATGATAGGAATTGGCACTCCTTGAAATAGCTAGATCTCCAGCCAAAAATAAAAACGAATAATGAAATTTGTTTAAAAATTGGTGGTAGCACCTTTAAGTTGTTGTTGTTGTTCAAACGGAATGGCGGAAAAAAGAATGGTCAAGTAATAAAACTGACATTCTAGTACGAATAGTACAATATAACAACAATAATAACTTCAATAATTTTTTTTGTTTTTTAATAATTTAATTTCCAGAATGTTTGACAGGATTCTCTGGAATGTCACTTCTTCGATATTAAATAAAAACACGACAGTTTCATTTAAATTGAGAGTTTTTAATTTATAAAAACAATAGTATCTTAATCACTATAATAGCATTATTCTTTAGATAAATACTTTGACATTATGTGTATTTATGTATATAAACGTTTAATGATAATTGACTTGTTAGCAAACTAGCAAAACCGACCGATAACTTTCCAATCTCAAACGCAACTTCTCGTCTTCTTCTTAATATTTCGTTTTGCTTCTTTTTGATTGTCACATTTATTCAATCAGTGTTGCCATATTGCTATAACATTAAGTTTAAATGAAATCATATGCATCAGTTCGAAAAATAAACAGTCCTTTTAGGAAAACATAGTTAATATAGACTTGGATGAAAATTCTTTAAAAAAAATTCAGTTTTTACAACCATAGGTAAACGCCTAGAATAAAAAACTACAAAAGCTTCACTGTCCAATGTATCAAATTTTATACACATCAATCAATTTGTTCAAATTTGATACTTTCATACAAGTCTTTCTCCAATACAAGTGCTTTAAACACGTTCCACAGTCCAATACATTAAAAAAAAAAATCATTTATGTTTAATAATGTTTCAAAAGCTAAACATTTGATTTTGTAGATAAGGACGACAAGAAAATCTATAGGCGTATTTGCTCCCCTTCTGACTCCTGTCTTCTCCAAAATGATCTTAATCGGTTTTCAACTTGGTGTCTGAAAAATTTTCTCGAATTGAATGTGAGCAAGTGCCAAGCAATAACCTTTTCACGAAAGCGTATTCCTCTCCCTCCCAGAACGTATTTTATCAACAATGTACCCGTCTCCCCAGTTGATTCCCTATGTGATCTCGGAGTTATCTGTAACAAGGAATTGAATTTTCGATCTCACTTAGACTTCTCTATAAACAGAGCTAACTCCGCACTTGGTTTTGTAAAACGTTGGTCAAAAGAATTCTCCGATCCTTATGTAACTAAAACTCTCTATGTTACGTTTGTAAGGACCCTTCTTGAATATGCTAGCCAAGTTTGGTCACCCTACTACATCTCTCACTCCCGTCGTTTGAAGCTGTTCAACGAAGATTTCTACGTTTTGCGCTCCGTGGCCTTGATTGGTCAAATCGATACAACCTCCCTCCCTACGTAAACCGCCTAAAGCTAATTGATATGCAAACACTTGAAAAAAGTCGTCAAGTGGCTGACATTGTCTTTATTCAACAGCTTTTAGCCGGATATATCGATTGCCCCACGCTCCTCCAAAAAATCTCCTGCAGACCAATCCCAATAATCTTCGTTCAGTACCACTTTTCAAAATAAACTTTCATCGCACTAGCTATGGAAGTAACGAACCCAATACCATTCAAAGCTTTTTCGACTTCCACCAAAGCAGATTCCTTAAAAACCTCGAGCACACCTTTTAGAACCTTCTCTGCCAGAATACGAATTTTCAGGATATTCTCAATTTTTTTTGTTTATATCACGAATTTTGAGCTAATTTGCCTGCACTTATATTTAATTTTATGATTTGATATGGGGGATGGTGGGGGTTCGCGAAGGACACCAAAAACGCGTTTTCAAAAATATAATACAAAAATATTCAAGATATTCAGAACGTTTAAATAAAAGTGTTGTTCTTTTTTTCTTGCCTTTAATTTTATTTTGAAAGTTTATTTTTTTTTAAATTTGGACAAAATTTTGTTGTTTGGTTTTTTTAATTCCAAAAACTTGAATAAAAAGTTAACTGTTACAAGCTTAAACTGTTTTATATTAAAAAAAAAATACACTTGGAAAAAAGAATTTTATGGAATTGACATGTTTTGTTCATATTAATAATGCATGTCAACTTTTTTGGTTAGTGAGTGTTGAAAATCGTGTCGATATCATCAAATTGTTCGGCCGTTCGGTTCAAATATTATTAATTTGTTTCTTAATATTGAGAAAAATACTAAATTAACTACTTATACCAAAATTAATCTTCCGTAAGGCTTCGTAAAGAAGTTTACTGCCGGCTTAGAGTTCAAATGCAATAAGCTTTTCAAGTTAATTTTTTTACAGAAGCTAAACCTTTACATATTTATTATCCTACTAAATATTGAAATATTATCTTAACTACAATTTCAATTTATAAAGATCAAAAAGTTTCTCCATTAGAAAAATAACTCACACTCACCTCACCCTACATTTACTAGATCTTCATCATACTGACTCCATAATCCTTTCTGATCCTCAAGTTTATGCTTCTATTTTTTAAATCCCAACACATACATTAAACTCCTGCATTTAAATTCCCCTTCAAACTCTTCATTTTATTGGTGATCCGCTTCCGCTTTATTTAGCTGGTAAAATCCTTTATTCCATTACTCCACGCACAACCAACATATATAGACTATAATCAGTAGTTAAACTTTTGATGAATAGTCCCGGTTTGTATAGGTATCTACTATAAAACAACCCTCATTATCGGCCAAACTTATTGTATCCATATAGATTCAAAAAACTTACATGCTTATATTTGGTTTTTATGCATAATATATATGGAACACCAGAGTATCAAGTGCTCGCAGGGTAATTTCATCCTTATTATCCTTTCGAAATCCATAAAATTTTCAATTTACTATACCTTTAGTCCCCTTTTCAGGACATACCATATAATATCTGAATACTATTTCAACCATTATTTGAACACGAGAAAATAAGAAAAAATAAAATAAAAAGCAGAAGAAAAGGACGATGAAGAGTAAAACACAGCAACCACCTTTTCCATTGTTCATTTCGATTTAGAGGCAGAGTATAGAGCTTATCCCAAGCATCTGCATTCATTTGATGCTGCCCGAAATACTTACCATTACCCAGGCACCATTACCCGGTAACGCTGGCGCTTGCATAAGCTACAATCCCCTTCCCTACCCCTCACCTTATTCACATCACATTTATAAAACCAAAAAGGGATCATGGGCAATCGCCTTTCTCTCACATAACAGTGAATTATTGTGAAATGGACTTTGGTAAAAGCTATGCTCTTGTTTCCTAGTGCTCCCTTTGTTCAAGCTTCAGGGCTGAGTACAGTGCAGATCTGGGAAAATAGGCAGGAGGGGTAAGGAGGAGGTGAATTTCTGCTAAAAAGCGGTTGAATGGATCTGGCACTAAGTTCAAAGATGGATTTATTTCAGTACCGAATATAAAGCTTGCATCCCTCTTACAGTGCAACAACCAGCACAGCAATACAAGTAGCAGAGTAATTTTACCAATATATGTACATAGTTAGGGGGTCCTGCAGGCAATTTTATAGCAATGCAGGTGAAACGACAAACAATGCTTACCGTCCGCAAAATAAGTATACAAAACCATCACTGCCAGACTTGAACCTATACATGCGATACGATATAGAAAAAGTGCCTCTCTCCTCTCGTTCTTGCGGACGGACGTTTCAAAATGAGTTTCGTATTCCGTTATCAAAATACCGTACAATAAGGATTTGGCTCTGTTTTTGTGGTAATGGCGATGTCGGTAATGGTCGTGGTGAACTGTTATTACAGGAAATTGCATTTGCACAAACAATTTTCGAATTGATGATGTTGTTAAGCAGGTCGTATACCTAAGGGAAGATCGGTCTGAGAGGATGAGTAGGTATATACCACAACTTTATCCGGCAGCTCCAGCAATGCTTTTAAATAAAACAAAGACTTATAGTTAGCCTCTGGAGGAATCCTTGCAAGTAGGTATATTTATTCCCTCCATCACTTTTGTCAGATTTTTGAATGAAACATTTGTATTGCCTCGCCGAGTCGACATGAGCAAAATTTTACATAAGACTTTTCAATTATAAAAGCTTTGAGCACCTTATGCATTCAGTATTTGAGGTCCTTTTTAATTCAAAAAGTCAGACACAGGTTTCTACAACAAAAGTCTTCATTGAATGTCTGTCTGTCTGCATTGTTTGTTTGTGTGCAACTTTTGTGTTGATATTGAAAAGATTCCACCGGAAACAAAACACTTTCCACCGTGATTTCATACTTAACTTCTTTTTTTTTTTTTGTTGCAATTTTGACTGTGAGACGCACAGGAGCAGGAGAGGTGAAAAATATGAATTTATGATGGCTCCAAGGAGGCATTTTCTTTGGTGTGGATATTTTCTCTATATCCTGTCTGGGCTGTCGACCTTCCGACTTCGGTGAACAGCACATCTTCCTCCAAGTCTCATAAATTAAAATTCTGCAAAAATTGTGGACAAGTTTTTTTTTTCTTTACTTTTTCTGTGTTGCCCTTCTAGTTTATTTTGTCGGTGTTTTTTTTATTTTCTTCTTCTCTATTGTTAAAAGACGGAATTGACGGGAGAAAATTCATTTCCTGTCTAAAGAGGGAAAAATAACATTTTGTAAGTCATCTTTTTTTTGTGTAGTCATATATTAAGTGACGTTGGTATTTGATGTTCGAAACTCATTCATTATATTGAAAATGTCTGTTCGTTCCGAAGAGACTAGGTCAGCATTGTGTGATGCCAAAGCATTTTCGGGAAAAATGATTTATTGTTAAAATTCACTAAGAAAATGTGTCACTTTGTGGTTTTACAAATTGTAAACAATCAAACTTTTTCTTGTTTGTTAAAAATATGTTGTAATAACCTTGGGATTTCTTACCGTGACTTTTTCTATACAAACACAAGTTTATTCAATAATTTGATTGCTTTGGAGTTCTAAATGTTGTACCTATGATGGGTTGGTGTTTCGGATATTCGTGTTCCTATACGATGTTTTCTTACTCTCACAAAATAGAAACTTTCGATTTCTTCACTTAAAATAACTGAGTATGCAGGTTTCTTAAAACATTCAACATTTTTTAAATTTTAATTTTATGAAATGTAATTTTGAATTGCTAGGACAATTTCAGTATTGAGTTTCGTTCAAATCTCTTAAGTCGTTATCGATATAGTCTTACTTTAAAAATACCGTTATATGAATTTAACCTTTTGTTGAAATTGTTAGAGCCGTTTTCGAGAAAAATACAATTTTAGATAACTGTTACATGACAGGTACCGTTATTTTTAGACTTACAGTGACCTACAAAAAAAGCTCTGGGTATATCACCCTAAAAACCATACCTAGCAAATTTGAAATAAATCGACCGACCCGTTTAGGCTGTAGGTGCCGAGACAGACAGACATACAGACATACAGACATACAGACAGACAGACAGACAGACAGACAGACAGACATACAGACAGACATACAGACAGACATACAGACAGACATACAGACAGACATACAGACAGACATACAGACAGACATACAGACAGACATACAGACAGACATACAGACAGACATACAGACAAACATACAGTAAGACATACAGTCAGACATACAGACAGACATACAGACAGACATACAGACAGACATACAGACAGACATACAGACAGACATACAGACAGACATACAGACAGACATACAGACAGACATACAAACAGACATACAGACAGACATAGGTACAGACAGACATACAGACAGACATACAGACAGACATACAGACAGACATACAGACAGACATACAGACAGTCATACAGACAGACATACAGACAGACATACATACATATATACATACAGACATACATACAGACATACAGACAGACATACAGACAGACATACAGACAGACCCCAAGGCTCCGGGCGTCCTGGTCAACGCCATCTCTCCAGCGCAAGAATGGTCTACCACGCTGTCGTCTCCCATAGAATGTACCACAAAGAACCTTCCGAGCAGGTTCCTCTTCGCTCATGCGAGCTAAGTGACCATCCTACCGGGGTCTACCGAGCCTAATTTTTGTCACGATATCTGCTTCAAGGTAGATTGCGTACGATTCATGATTATACCGTCTCCGGAATTGCCCTTCCTCACATATGGGGCCAATAATTCTCCTTAAGACTTTTCTCTCGAACGCGGATAAGAGGTCTGAGTGCCTTTTACTAAGCACCCAAGTCTCTATAGCATGTTAATAAATTTCGCATCATTAACACGTAAAATCTTTTTGCAGCTAAATTCATTAACGTTAAAAACGAATATGGCTATCGCGTGTGTAACCCTTCTCGCCCCGATCACTCAATTTGCAGGGAAGCGACAGTCTTTTCAAAAGTCAAACTACTTTTGATCCACCCTGGTGTAACTATAGCCTTTAGTTGACTTGTAAAATTTGTATTTGTATTTGTATTTATTGAATTAAAATATAACTTAATATTAAGATTATACATCTTTTAGTTAATTAAGCCTTGAAATTGGAAAATTTTACAATTAAATTAACAAAATTTTACAATTAAATTAACATTATTAAAAAAAAATTTAAAATTTAGAAAAAAAAGCAATAATAAAAGAGAAAATAGAAAGAGAGAGAGAGAGAGAGAGAGAGAAAATAGAAAAGAGAGAAGAGAAGAAGAGAAGAGAAAGAGAAAATAGAAAAGAGAGAAGAGAAGAAGAGAAGAGAAGAGAAAAGCAATTTTAACTACACATATCAATTTTAGTGATTTGAGAACATAAAAAGGTACAATTTTAATGATTTGCAACATAAACTGGTACAACTTAATAAGTTGTAAAGTACTTATTTAACTTCGTCTGAAATATTTTCAGATTTTCTGTTCTTCTTAATTCGCGTGGAAGCAAATTAAAATGTTCTATTTAAAAAAGTGTACGGGCTACTTTATTAATAAACCACTAAGTTTATATTCTAAATTATATCTAAACATGTTGCCCACGTGGCATTAAACTAATGGAAACCCTCGAAACTTTTACATGACGTCCAGTTTTATAACTGCCCGGCTAGCTCAGTCGGTAGAGCATGAGACTCTTAATCTCAGGGTCGTGGGTTCGAGCCCCACGTTGGGCGAATTATTTTTTTGTGTTTCCAAAATACTTAATTAACTATATACTTATAATGATTTTATTCTAATAATAATAAACATAATACTAACAAAAGGGTCAACAAAAAATTGAGACTGTCTTGCCCTTTTGTTTGTTAAAAGAACATTGTAAACCCTTTTTCACACTCGAGTGCGCGCACCTCATTTGTCATTTGAAACTTGAGTCTTGATGGCCCTGACCCCCTGGAGTGCCGGAAGTAAGATTGTGCTCTTCTCGAATGACTTCATAATGGCAAAGGGGGAGATATAATCTAACTGCCAGGGGAATGCGCAATATTTATGCTCCCAACTGCTGAAAGCCTATTTAATGTGTGACCGCAATAATTCATTGCTGGAACCGAATTAATAACTTGCACATTTTCCATTTGTGAATGTGGTTGACCGCATAGTCGCCGCCACCCTCTTTATCAGGTTTGGTTGGTGAAGTAGGAATTCTTTTGGGTTGATGAAAAAGGTACTATTATAATATGGTCTGTACTATGCAAAAGCCACCCACCTGCACCCATTTCAGATGTGAGGAACGTGTTGTTGTTATGACATCGCCTGGGATGAGATGATAATTGGATTTTACTATGTGAAATAACAAACAGACGATGACGATATAGGAGGACAGGAGGTAAGGTAAGGGTGAATGTATATGTATCAATTTGTGTATCTATTTATTAAAATAGATATGTAGATACTCTCCTATAAGTTGATGAAGGTAAAGTGGCAATGCAACGGTGGCGTTTTTGGTCAAATGACCAAAATAATATCTATGCTAATTAATTCCAACCGCACAAATTCACATATGATATGTATATAAAGATGGTATATATGGACCTTTCCTACACCTCTCTCTATCACTTTGATTATGAAGGGTCCATACTGTGGTGTTTGTTATAGGGATAGTGACAAACAGTCTGAGTTGGGATGACAATTTTCAGAAAATTGTGAGGTGAGAAAGGGTTGTTTTTAATTTTAAAATTTGTGTTGGTTGAAGTCTGAAGTTTGGTCCATATTTGAGAGACTGTGTAATTTATAAGCAAATAAAGGGCACGACTGGGTCGCACAAACTTGCTCTTGTGGCAAGTTACCTGAGGGTTTAAAGTAGAAACGGAATATACTAAAAAATCGTGTGAATTTTTTTTTTAGTTTGAAAACCATATCTTAAAGAGATTCAAACCAAAATCAAAGTATAAAAAAAATTTCTTTACTAAATTTGAGTTTAAGAAAACAAAAATTTCAAAATCGTTGGACTGGTTTTCGAAAAAAAGGATTTTAAAAAAAAAAAATTCGAAAACTTTTTTCTAAAAAAAAATATGAGTAAGTATGCAGGTTTCTTAAATTTAACCTTAAAAATAAATTTCATAAAAATCCGTCACCTAGTTTTTGAAAAAAACAGTTTTTCAAAAATTATTTAAAACTTAACAAAAACATTTTTGAAAAATTATTTTATGCCATTATTTTCAATAGGTAGAAAAATTTTATCGAGATAGTCGAAATTTAAAAATACTTTTAAACGAATTTTCTTAAATGTTTGATTTTTAGTGTTATATAGACTTTCTTCACCTGTTGGAGCCGTTTTTAATTCGCACTCAAGGGGTTATGAGTATGACTGTACCCTTTTAATATTCTGTTACACAGTTTAGAATTTAACCTCTCACAAATTAATAACAAGTTGAAACCACTTGTAAAAAATTTCTTTTGGTAAGTAAAATATAGGGAAACAAAAGTCTACCGCTTTTGTTTTGCAAGCATACAAAGTTATTAACAAATTACAAAAATAAGGTTTATAAATTGTTTTATTTTTTTATTTATGTTTTTTTAGATATGTTTATAAAAACATTTCGAAAAAATAAATTTTACCTAAAACTTTATAAAGTGTTAAAATTTGGCAAGCTACTTGAAAGATTAATTTTAATTATTAGAAAAAAAAAACAATTTTAAAGATATATTCGACAACCGGGGTTCGGTCCTGCCTCCTTCAACAAGTCTCTCCACCTATCCCGGTCTCGAGCCGGGCGTCCTGGTCTATACGCCATCTCTCAGTGAGTGAATTTCTAAGGCATGTTGTCGGGTTCGTAATTCTCTTAATTTTACGGAACAGGGAATTAACCTGTTGCCAACCTGAGGCACCAGCCTGATCATATAAGCCAAACCTTTTTTAAAAGGCTTGTTACTAGCGGCCGCCGCGAATAGACTATATGATCACACTTCCACCAGTCCCGAATAGTTACGGCACGTGCATGTTTTCGTATGCTACATGTTATTCCCCCTATTCGTCTGATGGCTGACGAATATTGAATATTATAGGTGTATAATATTCAATAAAAACGGGGCGACACACAATTCAAATTTCAAGATCAAAATGCTTATTTATAGTTTAAGATCATTCTGTTAAAATATATGTAGGTATATAATTATATAGCTATGCATAATGCATATGTACCTTATAGATACCTAACAATAACACACATAAACTTGGAGAGAAATATCTGATTTTTTCCGTTGTATTCCGCCATTTTTATTTTTGTCATTCAGTTACTATCTGGCCCATTAGCTCAGTTGGTTAGAGCGTCGTGCTAATAACGCGAAGGTCGTGGGTTCGATCCCCCCATGGGCCAATAAGATATTTTGTTATTGTACTTCCGCAATTTTTTTTGTACCTATAATAATTCTATCTATGTAACACATCTGATTCCCATATTGCATTATCTGAAATGCATTTTTCTATAGCTGCCGAACAACACACATTACCGATTTCATTTCCCCATTAAAAGGTATCTATAAGAACCTCTAACAAGCACCCTATCGAACAGCATGTAACTGCCATTTGGACTTTATGTATTTCAATTTTTTAATATCATCAGCTCTCCTGCGCTAGGATTTTTTTTTATCTTTTTTTTTTCTTTTTGCCAACAACATTGGAAACAACTTAAACCAAAGAGTGAACGTAAACAGCATATATCGTAGGTATAGAGGAGGGAGGACTCTCTGTTGGCCTAAACTACCGCATGGCTAATTGAATCCTCGAACACCGCAAGATCGAAACCTCATTGAATTTTATGACAACATACGACAACGATGACGACATCAATGGCTGACAGTCGTGACTGCTGTAAAATTAAACTCTCCGTCGAATCGGCTGCGCAGCGATAAAGTGATATAAAATTTTACGATTATTATTTTCGATTGTTACGCTTCCTTGAGTCTTAACTGTTGGCTTTAACTTCGTTCGACTAGCCATACCATAGCTAGCTTTTAGAGTTCGACTGGTTGGATTGGATGAGAGTATAAGAGGAGACAGAGACAGTGGCACAAAAGTAGGTGATTTTTGTCTGTCGTCAGCAGCGATTGAATGCCGTAGTTGTGAGGCACGTCATAAATGTTGTAAGTGATTAAAATGACAATAGAAACAGGGAGTGATGGAGTGGGAGTTAATGGGGTGAACAGGACATGTGAATAAATTGGGAAGGTTACACAGATAGTGGACCTCCTACATATCTGTTTTTATTGTGTAGTAGTTATATGTCGGTTGACATTATTTGTCGGCTGAGGTTTTATGCTTTTCTAATTTCCTTTGTTCGACTTAGTGTGTGGATGTGGATTCGAATACAATGTAGGAATCTATGGATAGCAGGCGACGCGTCTGCAAATAGTGATGACACTGTCTCGCGTCCCCAATCTGTCTAAAAATGTCTGGCCTTCTGTGTGCAAAACTCGCATATTAGGTATAGTTTTTATATTTTTTCGGGTAAAAAATTTATAGGTTTTATTTTTCGTTCTGGTTTTTTGTGCGCTCAATTGTATTTTACTATATGAATTAGGAAAAGCATTGGATTTTTTTTTGTCCTAGAGCCCGAAGGAAAGACATACAAAAAATCTGTCAGACAATTTTATGGGAAATGAGTATAGGTATTCAAGGAAAATTTGGGAATATTTAACACAAACGAGGTTTTTAGTTGGGTGGTTGGGTCAACACCTAGAAACAACATGATCATGGAGTTTACCTACCGAGATTAATTAATTTTGACAATGAATTATGATTTATTATCTACCAATCATAGGATGAATTCGATTTCTTCTAGGTATAACTTAGACGGTAGACAAAGATCGTGACTCAATAGGTACATGACAGTGAAAAAGAACTTTTACCTACTGAAACTGAGCGTTCAAGATTGTAGGCTGATACACCCGCCGTTATGGACAGGAGATCAGTTTTTTTCTTCACTGCAGCTCTACTTAGAAGAGGATTTAACATATACCATGAAAAAGACGCTGGAAAAGATATTCTTCTATCAAAGATGTACATTTATATATTTATACCGCGGTTTCAGCAGTTCCAACCTCATCGGTAGGTACGCGCTCTTATTCATCAAACTTCATAATAACAACCTTAAGATAAGCTTTCACCTTGTAACACAATCAAGCAGCTTCTGGTATTCCCAATGGTTTCACAAATTGCATCATAATTTGTTCCTTACTCATGTTAAGTCATTCAAAAAAAAAAAAAACTGAATTATACTTTCAAAGTACAACAATGCCGTTTTGTTCATGCTTACCTCCATTAAATTAAAATCTTTACTTTTCTACACATAACAATTGTGTGCACAAAAATGACCTTCCTTATATTTTACTTTGAAAATTAAAAAAAAAAAAAAATTAAATAATCAAAACGATTATACCAGTAAATGTTTCTTTAGAAAAGTAATTTTTTTCCACTCTAACTGAAATTGAAATTTCTTAAAATCCTGAAAATGATTGCAGTGATTACTTGAATGCTGCTGCTGCTGCTGCTATGAACGATTTCAAATGAAATTCCTTGCAAGTAAGAATGAAATGAGAATCGTAAGGACTCATTGATTGCCTTCGCGCAATCATAATGATGAAAATGACAACCTGAGCTCTCAAGGACATTGACAAAGGGATAGCTCTGTTACCAAGTACCAAAAGTCTAATGAAAACGTAGCATCTTCAAAACCATCGTCCTTTGCGTGTCCTCGAAAGAGATAGAAGTTATGTGAAGCACTCAATTGAATACAAGATGATTAAGATTTCCACACCGGAACCGCGCGCACACGGGTATGCGGGCACAAAGGATAAGAAGAAAAGTAATTTTAAGGATTTCATTTTATTTTCTAAAATTTCTCTCAATTTTTTTTTTTCAATTCTGATGAAGTTTTTTTTTCAAAAGATTTCAACTGTGAAGACTTTATGCGCGTTGTTTCCCAAATGAATTGCTTCCATGAAGTAAAAGCGAGAGGAGATGGAGAATGCAAGTAAATGGACCTAAAGAGGGATAGGATTGGCGAGTTTTAATTGAAATGTGTAATTATTCATTCAGAAGTCATCCTTTTTTCTTCTAAATTGTTCGTCCTTTTAAGATTTACCTAAAGATGATGAGTTCCTGTCATCAAAGTTGAAAAAAACATTCAACTAGCCATGCTTTTAAAATATAAAAGTGAAAGAGGAATCTGCTGCTTAGGAAAGTTTTGAAAGGACATATTTGCAACCATAACTATAGTTGAATGTCTGTTGTTGAGGTCATTATGATGTGTTCAGGAGCTTTAAGATTACCTACTTTTGAAAAAAGCCAGGTTGGCAGAATTGTATCAGTATTTTCAATAGAATGTGATCCAATCGAAAAATTTTAAAATTTATAGAAATAAATGAAAATTACTCGCAAATCAAATGCTAGGTTATCCAGGTTTTAAGGCATAGAAAAAAGTGTTATACGAGCAATAATAGGTAGATAACAAAGATTTTAACACGATAAACTGGATTGGATGCAGGCATCGTTTTAAGACAACGGCTGGCTGCAACCGAAGCTGTCTAGGGCTGTCTTTTTTTATTTTTCTCCATCCTTCTTGTTTTTCTTCTTCTTCTTCTTCTTCTTCTTCTTCTTCTTCTTCTTCTTCTTCTTCTTCTTCTTCTTCTTCTTCTTCTTCTTCTTCTTCTTCTTCTTCTTCTTCTTCTTCTTCTTCTTCTTCTTCTTCTTCTTCTTCTTCTTCTTCTTCTTCTTCTTCTTCTTCTTCTTCTTCTTCTTCTTCTTCTTCTTCTTCTTCTTCTTCTTCTTCTTCTTCTTCTTCTTCTTCTTCTTCTTACTCTTCTTCTTCTTTTTACTCTTCTTCTTCTTTTTACTCTTCTTCTTCTTCTACACTTCTTCTTCTTCTTCTTCGATATGGTGATTTTCGTACTAGGTTCCCAGCAGGACTTACCAAATATTCTGTTCAAATCATATGCACCAAAAACACTCAGTAAGCAGCACTGACAACTATATAGTCCATCCTTTCTTATTATTAAACCATTTCCGGTTCGGGAACGAAACATCTCTTCTTTTCTTACTGACCCAACTATTCATATAAAAGTTTAAAACAAAAATCATTTTTTGATGTGTCTTGCAATCCTTGTTTTTCAAATCTATGTCTGAGTAGAAATCATTGACTAAATTATTGGTTGAACAAATCAATTGGATTATGGAAAAGCAAAAACTTCGGAATGCGAAATGTTTTTAACAAAAATTTTTCCAATTTTCATTTCTTCTAAAATACAAGATAAAACTTTAACATTCGCAAGTCAAAAACACTTTAGCAAAAGTCGTCAAAATGGAAACAATAACAAAATAAAAGGACGATATCCATAATGTCGTACAGAAGTCAACCGAAAACCCTTCTTTTCGCCCAAGCCAATAGTATTCAGTAAGCTGACAAAAACAGTGGGTAAATAAAAAAAAAACACACACATACACCTCCACAATAAAACATAATACAGAAAAAGGTCAACTGATTCGTTCCTCCATTTCAGGACTCGGTCGGTACCAAAGTCAAAAACAAAACACACACAAAAAAAAAAACTCAGCAAACAACATAATTTCATTACGTGTTCTCTCTTCCATAGATAAAGTGAAACATCGCTTCGAATAGCAAAAACAGAATCCTCTGTTTCGACACAGAAAAATAAAATAAACAGGAAGATGACACAAGGACACAAAAAAAGAGCAAATAAGTAAAATTCATTTGAATATTGTTGCAAAAAAAAAAAAAAAAAAAATTATAAATATTTACATACGAGCTGTGTAACACGAATCACAGATTCTAGAATTCTGCTGCTGCTGCTGGTGAAAAATCCCTAAGGATGTTTTAAGCAGAGTGCTTGCGTATATAATTTCAAAATTCAGTTTCAGTGCGGTCCCGCATCTCACTCAACCGAATGACTGCGCCTCTCCATCGCATTTCATTTTTATCCCCTTAAGTAAGCGAAATAAAGTATTGCCGCTGAAAAAAATTCTAAACGAAAAATTGCAAATCCCCAAACTTATGTTTGTCAAATTTCGGAGGTAGCAGTAGTGGTCCCAGTCGTCATTTTCCTTAATGAATTTTCCTGGAATAAGACACGAAGAGGATGAGGCAAAATGTATTGCACAGTGTGGTTTGATTTTATGAGAATGGGAGAGATATAACTCCCGCAGACAAAACATCCTAAAAAAAATATGGCGATAATCCAAGGATTCTAAAAAAAAAACAGTCAAGATAGTTTGTTCTAAAATTGGTATTTTTTAAAACTTAAATAATTGGACCCCATTTCTAAAATTAAGTTCGAGCTTATTATACCAACCATATGACGATTGATAAAATAAACAAATTTCATAAAGCGGTTTATTTTTTCAAAACATTCTCGAAAATAACTTTAACGATTTTGATAAATCTTTATAATATTTAATTTATCTTCTTTTTTTCCAAAGATTTTAATAATCTTAACTGGGAACACAGCTTTGCAATTTCACACCTTGGCTCACCGAGAATCTGCAAGCTTTCTGTGGTTATGTTCCATCTTCAAAACTCGAAATAATTGTTAATGTTTTGGTAAATTGGATTTCAGAAGTCTTTAATGGCTGCTTTCCTTTTGCAAGTTCTCAATTTCTCATAGCGAACCTCAGTTGTAGATAACTTAACATTCCGCTGGTCGATAATGCTTTATTTTATTCACGATTGTATTTTTGAGGTTAAGACTTCTTCGAATCGACATGTTTGTTCGATCAAGCCTTGCTACCTCTGCTGTTATGCGAATTATCTCAATTGATGTCGATTTGCTGCCTCCTATACTTTTTGTGTATATTGTCCAACATTGTGAACTGTAATATGTAAGCGCTGTTGTGATGTATATGAACAATTGGAGAATAAGGCCGTGATTTCAACTTTCAGTCAGAAAAGAATGCAAAGTTCTCCCCTCACTTCATCAGACTTATGCCTTTGGAATTAATGTCCTTCAACACATCAAGTCCTCTTTCAAAAGATTAATGACATTTACTAGAAGTAGTGTTATAGAATGACAGTTGCTTTATTTGACACCACTGATTCAGAAAAGCTGGCAGCAGATCAACTACCAACTATAGACATGATTCCTCCCATTTCTAAGTTTTTTCCATGTTAACTCTTCAATAGTTTATTTACTCGCGAAATAAAGTTTCGCGAAATTAGTTCTGCGAAAATTTATTTCCACTGATATTTCCTTTTTGCTGGGTTGCAGGAATTGAACCGTGTATGCAGTATATTGGATTTTGACCGGCGGAGTAGTGCATATTGTATTTTCAAGTTGGTACTTCCACAATTACTTACTTACTGACTTGCTTACTTAAGATGGCACTTTCAGTCCAGGATGGACTACGGCCTCAACCAACATGTCTCTACAGCCAGCTCTGTTGTACACCATCCGGATTGGACTCGAAGACTCGTCGGGCTGGTGCGTTGGTGTCCATACGCTCCACGTGACCCAGCCATCTCAGCCGCTGTATTTTTAACTTCTTTACCAGGTTAATATCGCTGTATAGCCCGTATAGCTCGTCATTGAATCTTCTTCTCCATACTCCTTCGATACACACAGGACCAAAAAGCACTCGAAGAATCTTTCTCTCAAAGCAGCACCCTAACTTCTCATCCGATATAATGCACATCACTCGACGTTTTTACTGTCTCGCACTATTTCCTTCCAATACCTACTTGAATGAATTCAAAGTTACAAAAAATCTAACAATTTTGGATTATGTCCCTGATTGTGGTAGCAAGTTAAACCAATTTCTCACCTAAACCGCTGAGCCAAAATCACTCCAGTACTTCATATCTTGATATCCTTACTCTATTCTGAAAAAAAACCACGATGTGAATATGCATTTGAATATGCTCCTTGTGGTTTTGCCACACAGGATGAGGACACAAGTGAGAGAAAAGTTAAAAACGAAACAATTAATTTTAGCTTTCCCCTTTTCACCATCTCCCTCTCCGAAGTTTTTGCATTAAATTGCGCTATTTGGTGGTACGATTGCGTTCTAAATAAATATTTCGCTAAATAAACATCCTTGCAGTGTTCTCCCCTTTTCCACCTGATGAAACTCACATGTATGATATTTATATGTACGACTAGGGATGAAGAAAAAAGGGGATGCTTTGCTATTTCCAGTCGGCGGGCGCCACCCAACTCTATGATTGGAATGATTATGATGGATTGGTTAATTCGCTTAGCGACTGACTATGCTAGCGCCAAAAATACATTCATTCCAGAAAAACATTATACAAATAAAGTGAAAATGGAAAAACATGTCCACGGGAATGTCCCTCGCTTGCGTCGTGCGAAACGGTTGTTTTTTTTTTTTTGAGCGATAATTTAATCAAAGTTGCACGAAGCAACTCTGTCGTTTTGAATCCTGTTCACGACACAAAGCATAACAAAAGCGTGAACAAATATGTGAACATTGTGACAGGTGAGTTGATCGTCATGAGTATTGTGTTGGGTGATTTTGGTTCTGTTTGTTTAAATGTCCTTTTTGCTGTTTTTGACATTGACAGATATCCTTGGTGGAAGTTTCGTTTGTTTAAATGATGATGATGATTGTGATTGTAGGAATGTGGGGGACGGATGTATACCTATGAAAGGGAATATAGTAATTGACTTTCAGCGCTAAGTGAAGAATTTTGTTGGTAATTTGTTAGTTTGACAAAATCTGATGATAATAACAGTATGGGGTAACTCAGGAGTGTTTTTAGGGACCTGACGTAGTTTCTTGTTTGCACACATTTATTTATTTTAATGGAAGCTATAATTGGAGTGGTAATCCATTAATTTTGGTTAGTGTCTTGGTACCTATAAGTATCTAATGCTGGCAGGTGGTGGTTGATATGACAAAATTACAGAATGTGTGATCATTTGTCATGCGAAAACAAAAAATATATGCAAACTGTTAATAAATTGGTTTGATGAAGATATATTTGCGGAAAACAGTAGATAAGAAGCAACTTAAAACATGTTTTCACTGAAATCAGGGAAAATATAATATTTAAAAATGTATCTAATCTATACATTAAAGTAAAGATAAAACCAATACCTTATACCTATATAAGCTTATATTCATGGAAGCATCAAACACTAGTGGGATAGAATTGGACTTGTTTTCATTGCTAGTGAGAAATATAAAATTGAATCATATATATGTTTATTCGAAAAACACTTTGTTTGATTTTGCTGGTATAGCCAATGATTTCATACGACACCATTTGAGATCCATACAAATCCCAGGTGTTAGCAAAGTAATGCAAAATATTAGTCGAAACAGATTATTGAATGTTAGAGAGTTAAAACTTTGGAAGTATGAACGAACTAAGCTACGATCTGGAAGAATCGAAAAGAAGACAATTGGACACCTTGTGCGTCCAAAAAACAAAATGGCAAAACACTAGAAAAAGAACCCATTCGTTAGATGTGAAGACGGAAGCATACTCGACGTTCAATTACAGAGAAGAACATTGTTAGATCGCGGAAACGTGTTTTGAAGATTGGCGACCGTTTGAGATTTCTGAAATTGGTGATGGAAGAACGGTTGTCTTCAGCGCTTATGTTCCTAAAATTGGATATAAGCAAGGGAAAAAATATGGATAAGTTCTTCTAACAACTAAATGAAAAATTTTCCAGACCATTATTTCCAATGCCGCATTACTTCATGAACTTTTCAAACTCTTTAAAAAAAAAAAATTGAAAATAGTAAGAGCGGGGCGCAGTAGTACACCCGAAAAAGTCAAAAGCGGTAACCCTCTCGAAAAATGGCAAACTTTGGACTTATGTAGATGGGTAACGATTCCCATCTTCAAACGTATCATTGGTAATGCGAATGCCTATAATCATGGACTAAGAACATTTTTGAGAGGATATTGGATGGCCATTTGCTAAATATAATCTCGGCTGTCTGATAACAAGGTCCGGAAGGGGGTTAATCAACCACAGATGCAATCCAGAGTTTAACAATTCGAATTGCAAAACATTGCGATTCTTCGTCCTCAAGCGATATGTATGAGCAAGTTGCTGCAGGATTCACATAGAAAATCACAATCGAAGATGATGTAGACCAAAAAGCGTCTTGAGTCATTTGCTGTTTATTATAATTCTAGATTATCTTTTTGAAGACAAGGTGACGTAACCGAAACCGGTTATTCTTTGCTGACGGTAAAGCCATCATTAGTGAACATCTTTTATCCTTGCAACGAGCACTTGGACTTGATGTATGGTTTGGCGTTTTTGATTTAAATGAGTATTGCACATTTATATGAAAGGTATAATGGTTTTTCTAAATACGAAAAGCTTATTCATATATTTTATATCTAAGATCAATAGCATCTTCTCTATAATAAAACCCAGTATGGTTCGTTATTGTTATGGAAATCTTTTTGGTTCTATGTTTTTGGTTCATTATTTTTGGTAAAAGCTTTTTGGTTCAATTTTTTGAGATACTGAACATGGATAAGTAGAGCGTAGAGGCAAGCATCGAAATGAGCTTTAAAATTACAGATTTAAAATTACCGATCCCAACCGCTAAAAAATTACGTAGCAAAAAAAAACGGCTATGTTCACTTTTAACTCATTTTTAGTTTTGAAAATGATTATGTAGAGATGGCGTTGCTAATGGTTTAAAGAAAAAATATGCTTATCAGGGACAAGCACCAAATCAAATTAAATTTACTGAAAATCCGAACCGGAAAGGTTAAATTTAAAATAAAAAAAAATCAGGGGAATTTAAGCATTTTTAAGGTCCAATCTTAATCCGTCTGTATTTCAGCAATCACTGAACCGACTAACACGGTTTACATGCTGTTAGATAGAGGAAATGTCAAACTAGTACATAGTTTATATGCGTCTTTTAACCCAGGTTGAACTTAGGTTCAACCTTTTGTAAACGGGGATGAGTTGGAACGAAATGGAATTCAACTCGATCGCACTCGAGCAGTGGTGTTGAGTCGAAAATTAAATGAAATACCTGGGTTGAAATGTTAAATACACAATTATTTCTGCATGTGATCAAATGCATATTAACAAATGAATATTTTGTTGTCGAAAAGTATGCGCATAACTTGTAAGAGCAATAAAAATATTTTTTTCTCGAAAACTCAATCTTTTTTCCTTAGTGCCTACAAAGCAACGCAAGTATTCTCCTGTCATTTCAACTTTTTCGCACTTAACTCAACTCCTCAAGCTTTCAACTAGTTTGCTGAAATACCTGGGTTGGAATTTCGTTTCAACTAAAACTCGATCTTTCGACTCTGCATACAAACTAGGTATAGGTCATGAAAACTATATTTCTGGACAAATGTCCACAGTTTGGCTAAAAAACGATAGCAAAGTTGTACTTCCGCAACTCGAAAAAATTGGGCATACACCAACACAGCAAAGTACTTGAATTCATCATTGATTCTGCCCATAGCAGTATGACCAAGCATTAACAGACGAATATTTTTCTCCAACTCAATTGCAGCGGCATCTATAATATTAAAACTTATCTGAAATCAATTCTGGGTTGGGAAAATGGATAAGTAGAGACAAGAATGAGATTTGAACCGTTAAAAACTAATCTAACGAAAAGAAAACTTAAAGCTTTTTTTACCATTGGTGGTTAAAACGGACATACTGAATTATTATTCTCTAACATTGAACACAATACATTATGCAGAAATATAGATATTAATCAAAGTTTTTGTGAAAACTTAAGTGGAAATCTAAGTTTTGGTAAAAAATAAAGTAGAAAAGTTTTTAATTTAGTTAATAACTTATACTTACTTTACTTAACACGTTGACTGCCACCGTACAAACAAAAATATATCACCAGAGTGCCATATGTGTTTTTTTGTGTTTAGTATATCTTTATGTGTTGTGTCTCAATACTATGTCTTTTGATTTCAATTTTTTGTATTTATATGCGTTTTAAGAGTGTAACCATTGTATATACATTTCTATAGTATTTTCATGCTGAATAATCACCGCCTGGCCATCTTAAGAAACTTGTAAATAACACATTTTTAGGTTCGTGCATTTACTAGTTCTCTATTCTGTAACCCTGACAACAGTCGTAAACATATGTGATTTTTGTTTTGTTTAAGACTCTTGTCAAGGAAATATGGATTTTAGACCCAATAAAATACATAATATATTATTAATTTGTTTTTTTGATGACTATTGTTAGGGTGACATAATAGACACTTAGTAAATGTAAGAACCTCCGAATGTGCGGTTCACAACTTTCTTTAGATGGCGCTGCTCCATGGTTGTACAATGGTGTAACCCACCGGTGGGTCACATGGACCCTTATGGAAACGAGCGAGGAAAATTCATCATTCTGCCTATATTGTTTCAACAAAAAACATTTTTTTTTTTCAAATTATCTCTCAAAATCAATCTTTTTTGCTTTTGAAATTAATTTATTACTGTTTTTTTGTTTATATGTAAAATTAAGCTGAAAATAAAAAAAAAATAATAACATTCTAACAAATAAGCCAATAAAAGCCTGAATTTTTCAAATAAGTTAATTTCGACTTCTGCACTATCAAAAATGGACTCTTTACTAGGTGCCAAAGAAACAAAAAATTCATTTCACCAGCAGGCGACATAAAAAAACATCTTTACAAAAATATATTGAGTGTGCACTACCAATGGGTCAACGTGTTAAAAGGAATTGTGACTGTGTTAAAATAATTTTTTTAACTCGGGTTAATAAACCATTTATTAGGACTTTTCTAATTTTTTTTTATTTTAAAGCTGTAACATTTTAAAGATTAAAGTTTTATGGCAAATTGATACTATACTTCATTGAAACTCAGGTTAGTAAACATTTATTTGGTATTTCGAATTCATATTATATTTATTTTAAAGCTTTAACGGCAAGTTGATATTTTAGGATACTTTAAGTGCATACCTATTTTTTTTTTTTTTTTTTTTTTCAAGTATAAAATTCAGCTTATAACTATAGACAATGTTGTCTACCGTATTATTTCAATTCATGGACATGTCAAGATTCCTCTCTTTTAACAGGAATAAAATATTTACTTAAATTAAAACCCCTTAAAATCTTTACCAAAAATAGTTTAGTTCAACCGTCGTTTTTGACGGGTTTTCAGCTAGTCTTATTATAAAGTTCAGTTTTTAAATATACGTTTAAGATTTTAGTAGAAAAATATTGCAAAAGTTAGACATTCATAAATCTTTATAGGTACTGCGTCAAGTTATCTGAACAAAATATCACGTTACAGCAATGTTATTAATATTAAAATTTTATTGTTTCACAGTTTACTCCCTTCCTGTACCGAAAAATAAATTCCCAACATTGGTAATTCTGTCGTACATGAACCAAACCTTCATCATTACATATGCCCCTGCTCCTTGTTTCGACAACATACGAAAAAGTAATAAGACTCTGAAAAATCTAATAAAAATCATTTCACCTTTCTTCAGCTAATTTATAAGGATATCGTTATATTCAAAAAAAAACTCAAGTAAACAATACATCTTCATCCATTAATATTGTCACTGAAGTTACTGCTGCTGCAACTACTTCAGATCTACTTGCTGGATCATTATCAATAAATTCATCTTTAATTTCATCTCTAAATTCATCAAGAAAAACATCATCACATCATTCTGCAAATAAGAAACTTTCATTCTATTATCAAAACGTAGGTGGGTTAAGAACTAAATTAGACTCAGTATATGTTTCATTCTCTTCATGTATATATGATATTATAATTATAACTGAGACATGGTTATCAGAAAATCATTTAACATCTGAAATTTTTTCAGATGTCTATACTGTATTTAGAAAAGACAGATGTAAGCGAAAGACTGGAATGGAAAGGGGAGGTGGAGTATTGATTGCGGTTCGAGCTAGTTTGCCTTGCAGGGAAATTGAGTTAGAATCAAACTTGTCCTCTCCTAACCAAGATGTTGACCAGCTTATTGTCTGTATAAACTTAGGTAATTCAGATTTGTTTGTTTTAGCTAGTTATATTCCACCAAGGAGCACCTTAGAACTCTATAACTTACATTTGTTTAATTCTAAAAATGTTTTGGATAGTTTAAATACACAACAACATGTTATTTTTGCTGGTGATTTTAACCTTGGTGACATCAAATGGAGTCTAGATTTAGACGATAAACATTTAATTCCTTTTAATGTAATAAGTGAAATTGAGTCATCAGTTATTGATTTTTTAAGCCAGTATGATTTAATTCAAATTAACTATCAATTTAATAATTTTAATCGAATTTTGGATCTGGTATTTGTGGACAAGGAATTTTTTATCTCAGTAGAAAAATCTATGTTACCTATTATAAAAAATTCAATCCATCATCTTGCAATTGAAGGAGATCTTATTTTATATTGTTATCTAAAAAATGAAAATGTTAGTAACATAATTGTTTATGATTTTAAAAAGGCTAACTTTGATGCAATGGTCGAGTACTTTTCATCGATTTCGTGGGTTAATATATTTCAAGATTTTGATTTAGAAAATATTTACTCTATTTTTACAAATATTTTGAAAAACGCAGTTGAAAAGTATGTACCTATTAAAAGTTTCATAGCTAATTCAAATCCAGTCTGGTACAATAGGAGACTAACTAACCTCAAAAATCAAAAAAATAAAGCGTACAAAATTTACAAAAATAACAAAGAAAATCTAGATTTTCGTACAAATTATTTAGTCTGCCAACGTAAATTTGACTATTTGGACAAGTTTCTGTATCGTAACTACATTCTTTCGATAGAAAATGATCTAAAAAAAGATAGTAAAGGCTTTTGGAAATTTTTAAATACCAAAAGAAAATCTTTCGGACTTCCAAGCTGTATGAAGTACCTCGACACAACTACTAGTGAAGTTCCCGTAATTTGCAACTTATTTGCGAAATATTTTAAATCAGTTTATTCATCTGAATATGTTTCACATTCAGACCTTCCAAACTTAACCAAATGTGTTGACATTGGCTCTATTGACCTTTTCCAAGCGGAAGTGGAAGAAGCATTGGTAGGCCTAGATTTGAACAAGAAAGGAGGCCCAGATGAAATTCCACCTATTCTTTTAAAAAAATGTGCGATTGCCTTATCTCAGCCTCTAACACGAATTTTTAATCTATCTTTGTCTGAGGGTCATTTTTTGAAAACTTGGAAAATTTCATTTTTATCACCAATTTTTAAATCGGGTTCTAAACAGGAAGTCACAAACTATAGGCCAATTTGTAAGTTATCTGCCATACCTAAACTTTTTGAAAAAGTAGTTTATAACAGAATTTCAAAACTTATTCAAGATAAAATTTCAGTTTTTCAACATGGGTTTGTAGCTGGTAAATCAACAGCAACTAACCTAACGATAATGGCGAATGCCATAATAAATAATATGGAAAAAGGCTTCCAAACGGACATTATTTTTACCGACTTTGCGAAAGCTTTTGACAGAGTTAATCATAAAATTCTGGTCAATAAACTTTCTTCTTTTGGTTTCAATTCATCTCTTTTAAAGTGGTTGGAGTCTTACTTAACTGAAAGAATCCAAATTGTGAAAATCCAAAATTTCAACTCTGAAGATATTCTTATTCCTTCGGGTGTTCCACAAGGTAGCCATTTAGGCCCGTTACTTTTTCTACTTTTTGTCAATGACATACCTACTTTTTTCAAGCATTCACATTGTCTTCTTTTTGCGGATGATCTTAAGCTTTACCGAAGGATTGCTTGCGAATCCGACTGTAGCCTTCTGCTAGAGGATTTGGAGAGTTTGGCTAATTGGTGTGATATCAACCATCTTCACTTAAATATTGCTAAATGCCAAATATTGTCTTGTTTTAGGATTCGTAATCCAACTTTCTTCGACTACAGTATCGAAAATACAAAGCTGGCAAGAGTAACCCAGAAAAAAGATTTAGGAGTTATTCTGGATGTTAATCTATCGTTTCTTCCACATTATGATTTTATGGTTAATAAAGCCAACCAGATGCTAGGTTTCATTAAAAGGAATACCAAAGAATTTAACGATTCATATACTCTACTATCAGTTTATAATTCTCTAGTTAGATCTGTGCTTGAGTATTGCTGTACAGTTTGGAATCCTTATTATGCTAACTCATCGCAGAGAATAGAAAAAATTCAAAGAAATTTTACACGCTACGTTTTTTTTAAGTTAAATTGGAGAATAGTCACACCTCCTTATAAAACCAGATGTCTTTTGTTCGGATTAAAAACGCTTGAAACTCGACGTAAATACTTCTCAATTATGTTGATCAGAGATATTATGACCAATCATATTAAATGTCCTCCATTAGCTGCTTTAGTCTACGAGGGCAATGCACCTTTAAGAGTTACACGCGAACGATTTTTAATTTATGAGCAGTTTCATTTTACAAACTACGGTCGAAATGAACCCATCACCCGTTGCATCAGAGAAGCAAACTCTATTTGCTCTAGAGTTGATTTTTATATGGTTTGCACGAGAGAAACGTTTATATCAGTTATATTAAACAAAATTTAAATATATTAAATAACTTAATTTGTCATATTATTGATTTCTGTTCTCTTTTTTTGTTTTTTGCTTGTATAAATTATGTAAGCCCACTTACAGTAATTATATCTTCCTACCTATGTATATTAGTCTGTAAGAGTTTATAATATGCTCTGATTGATGAAATAAATCTAAATCTAAATCTAAATCTAAATCTTTATCATGACCAGCATGTCAAGTAATTCGACAGCAAAGTTGAAGGGTCAGACAAAAAAAGAATCAGGACATGGACAACTCCTAAGTTGCTTTTTGGATTTACTTCGTTTTGGACAGCTGCCAATATGAGAGAAAAACCTCGAGAAAAACACATTTTTATAGCCATTGCCTTAATAAAATAAGCACATATACAAAAGTCCCAAACAGGCGATTTTTATTTTTTTAATTACCATCGGCAGGATATCAATGTCAGCCTCATATACATGGGATACACATTTACGATCACATACGTCACTCTGAGTCTTTCAGTTATTCAACTCTCAGTGAGCCTTGCAAAAACAGACAAATGACAGGGGAGAACTTTTATGTCCACTAACTATAGTAACAGGACATGCGGCACACAAAACCCAGTAGGTCGTACTATATCCATAAAAGCATTTTTACGACTTTTTACACAATGCTAGGATAGATGGTAGCATTTGTCTTTATTCCCCAGGACTTTTCGTCGAAAATGCAGGATTAATTTTACGATATAGCATGGCAAATAATTTAAGGACTCACTTCCCTAAACGGTCCAATGACGACGACGGCGTCGTATATTGCAACATATTTTTGACGACTTTTTGGATGGTGCGAATGCCATGAATACACGCATCTAGAAGGAAGCTACCGTTATGGTGAAATTTATGAAGGATAATGACGCGATTTTACTGATTATACTCAGTAAAGACGATCATAAAACGATTGCTGTTTGTATTGGTATAAAGAAGGGGGTTGGGGTGGTGATGGAAGGTCCTTCCTTATCTGGGGGTTATAAAATAGAACATTTAGATACCTAAGTCGATTTGGGTGACGAAAGGACGTAAATGTGGTTCAACGTAATGTTCTGCTGCGAGGCACTGTTGACTCAGAATGTCAGTTGTTGAAACTATATCTATCCCTATGGATATATTTATGTGTTAAGGGTTGGTGTTGGTGTTCTTCAGACCCAAAATTCGTTCTAGGTCGTATAGTAAAGGAGAAATTGAGACGGGAGCATATCCTTAATTTTGAATTTATTTTTTTACATACAAGGTATCAATTCGCTTAAGGGACTCCATCTCTAAGTGTCCTGCCTGCAGTCACAGTTTATTTTCACCAATTTTGAAACAAAATAAAAAAGAAATCCTCAATTGCTCCTGCGGGGACAAGGGCAGGAAGACCAGAACAGAAGTGTATAAGTTTGTATAGATAAAAGAGGATCTCTCCACCAGAGTCAAAGCAGTGTATTATAAACATTATGTGAAATAAAATGAATGTGTATTCGTTTGTACCTTTATAATTCCACACACAGAGAGAAAAGAGAGATGCTATACCAAAATAGAAGGAATCCTCCTTTTAAATGTTCTTTCGTGAATTTATTGCTCTAGCTTAACATTTCCAATTAATTTCGATCACTGTTGGCAAATTAAGTTTTTACTAGCAGTGCCACACCCTCAGATTGGTATTTTGGTACCACTCTCTTGTGGGATTATCCTGTGGGGGCGTTATAAACAGTGGTTCGGTACTTTTCATTAATTTTCTTCTTTCATTAAAGTATCTTCTATAGTGATACAGAGAATCGTATTTTGGGGATGCGGAGCAACATTAACGTAAACCCACCTTAAGTGTGGCTTTTTGGGGTTTTCAAAACCACTTTCTACTAATGACTGGCATTAGATTGATCTAGTAAATTTGTTGGCATTGAAAAAATGGAATCATGAGGGGAGTTCATTTTGTAGGTACCCATCTAATCTACCTATGTTGAAAAACAGAGTTTGAGGGACAAATTCAAGGACGTATTAAGTTTTATGGCAATGCCGATGTTGTGGGAAATAAAGTGTGTTGCATATTTGTTATAAGGAACACGATACTAGGTTTATTTAAGGAACTTGGTTGATTAGGTAGGTATTGGTATGAGCTTGAATTTTTTTTGTATCTATTTGGTTGAAGATAGTATCCATTTTATTTTATTGCTTGGAAGCTAATATATTAAACTACATATATAAGGAAAAGTCTTTTGTACAAAAAAAAAAGTTTTGAGATAACATTATAACATGACATAACGATGAAGTCGAAAAAAGTCGGACTGGAAAATCTGTTTATCTAAAACCGGTAGGCCGATTTGTTACAAATTTGGTATATGTGTTTCTTAGAGAAGTAATGGAATTTCTTGTCTACAACGGTACCGGCCATATAAGTGTAAACGAAAGTAAATTTTTTAGAAAAAAAAAACGATCGATTTAGATAAAATTTAGCATAATTAGATATGTGTGGTTTGTTGCCAACGATAAAGTTTTTCTTCGGAAAAAATATTTCGAAAAAGCTTTTAATCGGTTATGTCTTATAGAATGTTTTTTTTTTACCGACTAAATATATCACCGATTGTGAATATATCACCGATTTTAATGAAATTTGATATTCAATTAGTCCTGCTCTCTGCTTTTCCAATACTGCACAAAAAAATTTCGAAAGTACTGCATCGATTTTTATGAAATTTCATATTTTAAGAGTTCATAAAATGTTTCTAATTACCTGTGGTTTTGAATGTTTAATGCATATGGTTTCTCCACTTGGTAACGAGTTAAGGTATCTACTAACTAAACGAAAGGTATCTTTTTAAGATTTTCGTCATAAAGTCTTTAAAAAATAAAAAAATCTTTCAAGGCTTTTTACTAAATTGTTCATCATATTAAACTTCACAGGCTAACATAAGATTGCCATGAATCACGCGATAAAATCTGTCTATGCCCTTTCCAATTGTGTTATCCTGGACAAAAGTAAATGTTGTCATTTCACTCCATGAATAGGGAAAAAATAAATAGATAGAAAAATCCACAGAATAGCAACCCTAGAAGGATTAAACAAAAATTGAAAAAATCCCAAAGGATTGACACCAAAGGTATATGTGTGTGCTGTATAATCTTGAGGAAGCCAAACATTATCACAAAATGAGAAGTACCTAGTGTCCTTTCTCTAAAAATACTTTTCCGTCTGTCTGGACGTTGTCAAGAGCCATTTATTTTCTTTTCGTTTTTTTTTTTCAGCTTCTGTCTACCTACTTGTTTTTAATTTTCCAATTCAAAACTTTCGTTTTCTCTTAATATTTTTTTTTTTTTTTTTTTTTGTCAATTCACTTTAAATGCGTGTCGGTGAGTAGGAAGGACACGTTTGCAACTTTTAAAGCCCAAAAGAGGATAGCAGAAACTTAAACAAGAGGCAGCCTGGAACAAGTCAAATGACCAGTGAAAGGTAAGAAAAATAATATAGACTATGCTTTGATGGGACGAAGGTGTTACTATTATAATCAGGGCAAAAAAAAAACCTATAGGTACGTCGGTCGTCGTCAGTGTGAAGGAGAGTCCTTTTTTTCAATTTTGTTTGCTTTCTTTTTTTGTCTACAAAGTCTTAATTTTTGTTTTCTCTTCCTACCTTGCAGTCCCGATGGAATTGAATGGTTGAAGTTTTTTTTATCTTCTTTGCTATACGTTGTGTTGAATGAACCGAAAAATAATAATAATACCATGAAGCAATGTGGTATGGCCGTGCTTCCGGCTTGTTCGACAAATTTCAGAGGCTCCTTTGCTCTGGTAAAGTTAAAGTTTGATGGAGAGAAATGGATGCGGAAAAATTTTCTAGAAAACAAAAAGCAAGGTAAATGAAAATAAAGGACATCCGTAATCCTAGTATGTATAGAAATTGTAGGGACTGATGTATATGTATACATAACGGACTTACCTAGGAAAGTGTTTTACACTCCTGATCAAAACTAATATACCTTCACTGATAAACTCTTTTTCACGCTTTGACCGAGTTGAAAAAATCTATTATACTCATGCAAAATCATTAATACTTTTTTCGAGCTTCACAGTAACATTTTGGTAAACTAGAAATTGGTTTCCAGTACATCAAATGAATCTCGTGCAGTGCTACAATTCGTGGCACTAGAATGTCCTGGTGGTGGTAAGAGTATTGCATATGAAAATGGGGAATCGTCACGTATTTAAACATTTAATTCACATGGAAAATCACCGGCAGCTATACGAATCGGCATTTCATAAATTTTGTGGATTGTTTGACAGTTCTCCAAATTATGTTGTTAATCCCATCGAAAATATTATAGAATGAACCATTATTTAAACTAATTTATGAAAAATCAAGGATGTACGTTCATTTTAAGCCCGAGTGTATATATACATACAACATACAACATACAACAAATAAGATCCAAGGCTCATTTTGGGAAAACAACATTGAATTTTCAATTAAAAACGAGAATTTACACCGCAACTGCATCCTCTATATATACATAGCTTGGCCGTTGGTCGTCGGATTCAGATAGAGTCATAGCGGTCGAAGTTGGTTGTGTTAGCTATAGCAAAGGTGTTGAAAACTTAATGAGTGATTTTTCATCATCATTTTGCAGACATTTTAACAAATTTTAGTAGAAAATCTCTAACCAGTAGAATGAACAATGAACATCCTTCCTTCCGGTCTATATAATGAGTTTCTGAGAAATCGTGCATATTTTACTGGTACCTATCCTGAACAGTGACCTAATGGATTTTTTCGAAAAGAACAATGATAAAATATTAATAGTGTTATAGTATTACGTTGCATATTGCATTTTGTATGCAGATAACAGAAATTTTCAGTTAGAAACCTTCGATTCGAAACCAATAACATCAGAGAAATAATTGCCAATAAATGATATATGTATACATATATAAAAATGCTGTATAGAAATGAATCCGTTAATGAAAAATTTATGTCGACCATGAAAAATTGGGATAAGAAAAATTGTAATTGTAGGTGTTGTAGATAGGTTGTGAAAAAAACAAATATATTAAAAGCTTCCATTTAAATAAGTTTTATTTTAAGAAAATCCTAATTTTTACCAAAAGAGGTAAAAATAAATCCGCTGCTCTGTCGGTCTCAAGAAAATAATATTCCGATTGATTTATTAATTTCTGTTTTTTTTTTTTGTAGGCAAATAGGTATACCATTGCTTGTATTATACTATCAGAAGATGTTTTTACAAATACCGGTATTCAAATTAAAATTTGTGAACTAAACATATAAGTACAAGATAGGTATTAACAGACAATTCTGTCTCACTGTTTGTCTGTCTGTCTAAACTAAACGGCTGCAGTTGCACCGATTTTCTTTAAACTTGATAAAAATATCTTTGAACAGTATGACTGGACATTTCTTTTTAAATGTTATAAAAAATGTAGGAAAAAAGTATTTTCTCAAAAGTTGGTTTTTTCAATTTCGTTTTTCTCTCTCAAAAAAAAAAAAAACCAATCAATTTTAATAAAATTTTATAAGAGTGATTTGTTGCTCACGGTGGTTTGTTCAGTTTTTTTTCCTTCGAACGGTACCTATCTGAAATAAAACAGAACAGTACTTTTTTGATATCGATAATCTTATTAACATCTGCACCGATTTTGACGATATCTAATAAGTACGCCTTAAGCAATCGAACAATAAGAACAAACAAAATAAATGCTCTGAATGTTTTATATGTCGGTAAATCAAAGAACTGGTTTCACTTAAATATACCGTATATTGAATATAAATTTACAGAATAATGTATTAATGATGTTTTTGTTTTCACAACGAAGTATCTGCTCGAGAAGGCGGGTAAAAGCGAATGCTAAAAGCCCAAATGGTTCGATACAAGACAGATGTCAAAATCCGCTGCATTTCCGTTGTAGTTGGTAGCAATGTTGGTTATCGATTACAGGGTGCATAATGTAACAGAATGCATCCATTTCACTGACAGTGACAGTACAGATGTAAATTTTTGGAGGAATAATTAATTTTTTATTAATTGGATTTCTGTTCAGTTATAGGTTGTTTTTAACAACCCAAGCAGAGGGTTGTTGAAAACAACCTCTAAACGGAAATTTTTGTTTCGTTTAAGTGAATTTTTGTTTCAGTCATCCGAGGTCCGCTTAGGTATGTGAAAACCCAGGTTAACTGAAACTTTAAATCACTTTTTTTTTGGCATTTCGCTTAAGTGGGTTTGACTGTACTACTATTATTTTTTTTTATTTATATTTTCTAGAGAAAAAAAGATCAATTTTTTTATAAATCTGAGTGCTTTATTGTCGATGGTGAAAAATCCACGAATTTTCCAGTCGTTAAAAGAAAGGTATCTCTACTCGGCCACAAGAACAAATTCGAGCGATTAAAACATGCCCTTTATTTGATTTAGTTTATAATTTATTTTACTTTGTTTATTTAAGAAAGTGCTGCATAATTCCAAAAAGAGTGGACATAGACCTTTCTGTTTCCATTTGTTTCTCTTCCTTCAAACAAATTATAGCATGCTCTACATCCAAGCTTATTGCGTCGTCGTAGTTTATGTGAATCATCCTTCATCCTGTATAACGATTGCAAAATCATGTCAGCCATTTTTGAAATAACTTTGTTTATAGCTCTATATGACGAATAAAAGACGAATATAAAATAAATGGCTATTTTCTGGACTACTCCATTTTGTTTATACGAAAGCAATTGAAATATAAAATAATTAAGTTTCTATTAAAAAGAATTCTTATTTCCATGCTTTTATGTCGATAGAACGAACAAACAACTTTTTATCAGTTTTTATAAATGGGACCAATTAGTGTTGATTCATCCACTTTTATCTACGGTTGTCTATATACATTTGTATTTGAATAGCGTTTCTATATCTTCATTTTCAATAACTTTCATATATAAAGGAAAGTGCACTTAATCAGAAGGGTCCCCCAAACAATAAGCATTCGCTTTATAAAAACTCGAGTGACATGCTCATCGCAAAGAACCCAAAAGCATTCCAACAAAGCATTCATCGGGAATGGAATAGGTATACAAAAAAAAAATTCGTTCCATCACTCATCATCTGTAACAGCGAAACAGTAGCGCGCGGATTGCACTCGAAATCCATTACATTGAAATGCGTTCACATCAAGATCAGAGTCTGGTTGGTTTTAGATTTTTGTATTCGTCCTTTTTCCTAAATAACTCAACAGGAATACAACAAAATTAAATCTAGGACACATGCCCTAGACCGACTCTAGAGATTTCTTTTGTTTATGCGATTCAAACTGAATTTCAAAGAAACCAAACAACATCAAACAAAAAAACCAGCAAACCAATTCAATTGCTACAACCCATCCGCGGATAATAAAATCGCATTTCAAGTTTTCCTTTTTTTTTTCCTTTTAATCGGCAAAGCAGGATTCCGTGAAGGGTAAAACTATTCACTCGGCAAATGAAAAAAAAAAAAATCATTCTCTATAGATCCAACATATCGAAACAATAAAAAAGGATTCAACACGGATTTACTTTTGAATTTACAAGCACAAAGCACACACGCTGAGCTGCAAAGGAATTTCATTTTAATTTTCCCGCATTTTCCAGCAGCGCCGCACGTGAAAATTCTTTTTATTATTAATAAGGGCGACAAAGGAAAAGGGGCGGCATAGCAAAATCCTGCTTTAATCACCAGGACAATGACTTAAAGATATACGGGGGACAAAACCGGATGCCAACAATGAAAATAGTTACCTCCTAGAAATTTTTAGTTAAGTTTATACTGTTTGTGCAAATACTCGTAAATAAAATGCATAAACAATTGCATTTTTCCCAGTTGAAAATACACATTCACTTATCTCCTATGAGGAGGGTGAATTTTATCCTTTGGGGTGCAATTACATTATCCAAAATTCAAATTTGAATAAGAATTGAAGAAATAAGTATAAAATCATCATTTTCGGAAAACGAAAAATGGAAAACGATTTTCCTTTCATTTTAAATAAGTACATGTAGGATATGATTTTTACTATATCCTTTTTTGGAGGCAGGAGACTATAAGACTCTATTTTTATGGCAAAGCAATAAACTGTTTTGTGTTTCGCGGCATTTTATTATTACTTCTTTTATTTTTTTTTATTATTGTTCAAGACGAAATTTTCTACGTTTGTGCGTTTATTTTATTTGATTTTTAACGACCGTTTCGAATCTCAGTAAAGAAACGAAGCCAAGGAGTGGAGGTAACATCCTACTCTTCTTCGGCTGCGAGTTGCGTTCAAGGGGTGTCAAATGGCCCACCATGGTAACTTGATGGAGGAAATGTCCCTTTGATATGATTTTTATAGCCGGAATTTTACGTTGCGATATTATACTATAAATCCTTACTTCCTGTTTCTTAACTATGCCAGACGGGATGCGGAGGTTAATAAACAGAGAGAGAGAGAGAGAATTTGATACGATTGAATAAGGAATTTAATTTAAAAAGTCAGAAATCCGTAGCTGAGCAACAGATTCTTAACTTTTTTTTTTTGTTTTTTATGGAATTCGCAGTTTGGAATTTATACTTTTTAAGTCGAAATTTATTGAATCAAGTAAATAATATGAAAAAGGGGAGCTCAGGCATACGATATTGGAAGTTAATGTTTATAAGAAGTCTTAAAAGCGAAGTATATCATGTGTCGAATATACTGTTGCTGCGGAAATATGAAAGTGTATTTGCTGACGTTTGATGTTTCATGGTATTTCACACTGCTACAAGAGTAAGAAAGAATTTTCTTCTCTAGCCAATTTTAATTACTTTTTGAGTATAAAGAATGACTCATTCTACATATAAACATTCTTCTTCTACTTTTCGATTACGGTCGTTGTTTCTTACAAACCTAGTCTCAGAGATAGAAAAAGCTCCAGCATTGTTGTCTATTAACTCTATATGACGCAATCACTCGAAAAAACTCGTTGTTGAAACTTCTTCACTACAAATCCTCCACACATACTTGACGAGTCCAATCGAAAGATTTTTTGATACTTCAAATATATTGCCGTAATTTCAGAGCCCACAAAGACACAAATAGGTATTAGATTGATCATTTTAGTAAGACTCAGCAAAACTCAGGTTATAATTAAGTCCTTTATGCTACCTTGATATTACATATTTGTCTGTCATTACGTTTAGTAAAATATTCCGCTAAAGCGTATAGAATTCCTTGATGACAACAAATCCTACTTTGTTTTAAACTCGTTTATCACTATAGCTATCGGTGCTGCTTCCGCTTGAATGCTGACGAACTCATCCTCAATTTTTAGCTTTCAAATTTAGCTTCTAAAAATGTCACTGTTAGGGCTATGTGCCATTTAGTATTGGATTTCGAAATGTGTTGTGATATTTCAAATGCTGTCACTACATATGTATAAAGAGAGTAGGTTCTTACTCCTTTAAGTATAGACAATGACTTAATTATATTGGTGAGTGAATTCTCAACTTTGCGAATACAAAATGACGATCGTAAAACTCATCGAAATGAAAATTATAACATCATTCGACCGACAACCCGTAACATTAATAATAAACAGAACTTGACACTTATACGAGTCCTTTCGTACTTCAGACAGGAGAACACATTGCCACTTTTACATTTTCCTCGTCATCTCATCAACTCTCCCAGAACTTTGATCGCGTATCGAAGATAATTCAGAGGCAGGGACTCCTATACTGTAACTTAACCGCGGCACTTCTAAACTCGAACAGGCAAAAGAAAAAAAAATGCTTGCACAGCACAGAGATGTGCCATGAAATTTTATTACCCAATTAGAAATAAAGGCACGAAGAATCAAGTTGCGGATTCTGCGGTGACTTGACTTCATTTGACTACCTCAATTCCGGGCAAATAAATCTAATCTGCCAATGCCAACATTTCTAGTAACACCAACATCAGCACATCACCACAACAATCTAACCCTCAACCCAAAGTTATATATAGCACCATCAGAAGCAGGACGAAGTACAGGAGCTCCTACCTAGCCGTCACTTGTCTTGATTTGGCCTTTTTTTCGTCTCCATCAGTAAAAGGAAAAAGGCACCTTAAGCCGTGGCCGTGGGGAAAAAAAAATAAAGAAAAATGCTTGCGTACCGTTTATTGAAATAAATATATTTTGTTCGATTTGTTATTTGCATAAACAGAGTTAAGTGGGTGTGAGAGAATATATGTACATTCAGAGGGGTGGTAGATTAAGGGAGTCTTGAGATAGATTTTAAGAATCTTATTGTTGACAGCTGATGGATTCCTTTTTCAGATGAATTTTTACGATTGATTTTAAAAACTCCATGCAGCGAAGCTTACATGTTGGAAGATTAACTGCGAGGACGAAATCGTTTATCTACTCATTTTATCGATCCAGGAAAAGGAAATTGAATTTTCAACAAGAACGAAATATGTAGATAAATAATACAAGATAAAACATCTGAAAACGTATAGGCACTTATAAAAGTTAGATATTATTTTATTTACGGAGTACCATCAATAAAAAATTATAGAAATTTTCAACCAAGCGATTCTTTTTTTTTTCCTTTATTTAACGTATATTTAAATTATAAAAAAATATGAAATGCAAAATAATTATTGGCCCATGGGGGGATCGAACCCACGACCTTCGCGTTATTAGCACGACGCTCTAACCAACTGAGCTAATGGGCCACATAAAAAAAAAATGGGGTAGGAAACAGCAGTGGAAAAACCAGAAAAACTATTTTTATAACAGCAATAGTTTAAATCTTTAAACTAACAAATACCTACATAATTATGTTGTTATCTTGGGTATTGAAATTAAGTTTTATTTAACATTTGTGAAAAGCAATTATAGGGTACCTACTTGAAACTAATCTTTTGTTGAATTTATTTTTATGGTTGCTATGATTTATTTTTGTGATTAAGATAACAAATGAAGTCACATGGTGTACATATTCGTTTAGCCATCAACGATTGTAATTACTTTTCCACTCATCCAAACATGAATGCCTTAAAATTCATTTGCTTTATTTAAATCTTTTTAGTCAAATTTTGATGACACTATACCTACTTTTGAACAAATTGATTGCAAATTATTCAAAGAGTGCGCAGATTGTATGAAAGAAAAATAATTTAAGAATTAACTGGAGTTTTAATTTCGGTGACTGGTTTTAAAAATATTATAATATGTATATGAAACAATAAAACTGTATCAAGTGTTTTTTACTTGTTTTTTTAGGAGCTGAAAAACTGCAATCGAATAATAAATTTATGGAGGCAATTGATAACAATATTAGGAAAACTTCTAAAGAAGAACGACACGAAAAAATATAATGTGGGTAAGTGTTGATGTGGTAATTAAATGTGTGTACCTAATGCATTCAATAAAGGA
Source organism: Baccha elongata (assembly GCA_951217065.1). Lineage (NCBI taxonomy): Eukaryota > Metazoa > Arthropoda > Insecta > Diptera > Syrphidae > Baccha > Baccha elongata. The sequence continues at coordinate 2,754,289 of OX578274.1, read as the reverse complement.
TGTGTATTTATACGACCACCAGTTTATGAATTCACACATAATATTGGAAAAGATATTGATGATATTTTTAATCACCAACATATTTTCCTAAATCGTAAGATAATGTTAAATGAGGAGGATACTGATCTAATTGCCAATTAATAAAATAGTGGCGAAAAGACTCATTTGGATGATAAGCAACTATGTTTTGCCTTATAGACATAAACAGAAGTAAATTGGTTAATGGGCAATTTCATTCTTAGACTATAACTACTGCCAGTTGCCATTCTTAAGTCAGTATATAGATACATAAGTAGCTCATACCCTCAATTTGTTTGAGGTTATCTATATGGTATTCCTTTTTATTTATTATTCAAAAGCATTTAATGTGTTTTACATGTTATTTAATTTATAATGTTTTTAAACCACTCTCAATGTTCTTTTTAATATAATATTATGATACATATTATTTTATTAGATATATGGGATGGACTATACATATATTTTATTTGCTTTTCTACAAACTTCTGCAAAAGTAAGATTCACTGTATAGAAATAATGAGACAGCATGGTTAACTTGACTGGATATAAATCATTTAAATGCAGTTTTAAATGAAGAAATCCTAAGATAACAGAATTCACTGTTTTGTGTGGGTATATTTATATCCAACTTTAGAATTAAGTTTGCATATACTCCGAGACAGTGGGGTAACTAGGATTATTTTCTGACGGGGACAAACATTTTTTTGAATGCAAAACAAATATATATATAGATATATCTATATAATAAAAAGACAAGATAACTGCGATATCTAATGTGATGTTTTTCCTTGTAATAAGCTAGGGATTTGTCACGAATGAAATCACCTGACCACTTTTACTTGCAATCATTTTAAATCACGTTGAAATCAGGTGCAATCACTATTTCATGTGATGAAATTTAAAAAAAATTTGGTTATCGATTTCAAATGATTTCATGCAATCATTAAAAATATTTGAAATCACTAAATTTTTTTAATAATCATGCAATCAAAAGTGCCATAATGAAATCACGAATTGATATCATAATGAAATCATACTTGAATTAAGGTGCAATCATTTGAAATCAGTAAATTTATTTGAAATCAATGCAATCACCAAATTTTTAAATCAATTTAAATACTGCTTGAAATCACCTGAAATCATATAAAGTCCTTTGAAATATTTCAATCATTGAACCACTAAACTGGCTAGTGACAAACCCCTCGGTAATAAGCAAGGGCAGCCACTTTTCGGATGTGGCTTTGTCATCATTCGCTTACGGTTTATTTATGTCTTATACACCATAATATTGTTTTTGAAACTAGTCTTGTACAGATGACTTCATAAGTATTTTATTATTTTTTGGTTAATTCAGTATTTCAAAAACGGATTGAATAACAAATTTTATTGTTTGTACAACAAATGTCTTCATTTAGCATTTAAAATTGGCGTACTTAAAATTTTTTAACAACTTTTTTTTTTAAATTATTATAAATATCGATTTTAAAATTATTTTTTTGGTAAGCTTATATTATTGCACCAAATTTTTTGCATTCTTGGATTTTGGCTTGAAACTTTGTAAAAAGTAGTTTTAGCAATTTTTATAAAAAGTCATAAAATCATATGACTTTTAATAAAAATTGCTATTATATTGCGATTTAAAAGGAATTACTAAATTTATTATTAAATTTATATTTAAATTGGAAAAAGCAAATATCAGCAACGTGAGATAAAGCTATTATTAAATAACTTACTTAAGGACCATACCAAATTACATCAAGTTTTTTTTTACATCGAAACCAATAGTTTCTTGCCTTATGAGAAAGTTGAAATTCACACTCGAAATTTCAAAACAAAATATTATGTTTTCTTGTTTTCAAATATCTAGATTTTTTTTTTAAATATTGCACTATTAACTGGAATATTTTTTACCAAACTTCAACGTTTTTATTATATTAAAGCCGAATCCTGAAAACCCAAAGTTAATACATGTTTCAGTTTTTGAAAAAATAAAACAAAATTAAAGTTAGTTTTGTCCCAGAAAACTGCCTTTTTGGGGTTTTCTACTTATGTTTGGACTTAAAGATTACATTTATGTGATGAGTGGATTATATCGGCTTAGCAACGAAAAATTTTAATAACAAAAATTAGCCCAGGGACTTAACAGTTCGCATTTTTCTAACGCTGGGACCTAGCCTTATGACATGCATGAACGAGCTAATAATACTACAACGATGAATAAAATCCCGCTGTAAGACCTGATGATCTCTTCGATATATTTGAAAGGAGCTTGCACCATTGTTGAAATGCATAGCCTGTCCTATAAATAAGCATCTTGACCTCAGATTCTGTGAGATTCTTAATCCATTAATGTACAACCTGATCGGTTTTTGTCAGTGTGATGTTATCTTATACCCGGCATTTCTACAAAAGACTAAAAGAATCGATAACACCAAGACCATACACACGGCTTTTCACCTTGACACCCGCAATAAATCCGTTTAGATATGCAAAATGACGCTAGTTTAGGAAAAAACCTCTTTTAGGATTTTGTATGAATTCAGGCAAAAAGATACTCTTCAATGCAACCTCTTCAACACCATTTTGGAAGGCAGAAAGGTTATTATTACGAATAAAAATATTGAAGTTTTTAACATTATTATATATGATTTGTGAATTAATGATAAGGGGATAATTTTTCCAATATTTTTGTCTAGCAATGTAGAAAAATGTATGTATTTTTGATGACTCTGGGGGGGGGCGATTGCCCCTTTGACACCCAGTAGTAACGCCACTGCTCCGAGATCAGGAATGTGATAATAAATAAACTATAAAGTAATACTATAAATACTCTTCTATACAACTTAATTCCGTAGAAAAAAGCTAATTTATTATACATCTACTAGTAACCATTTTCGTAGTGGGCCGTTGTGAAGTATAAGAATCAAATAAATTCAGAAGAAAATTTTATTTTTTCATAGATAAACGCATTACAAAATTTGGTCAATACGCAGAGATTTGATATTTAAACTATTACAACTGAAAAATTTTATATATATTTTTAATAATTTTGAATTAATATCATTCAAGAAGTTAATAATAGTGACTAGATAAAAACTTAAAATCTAAAGGAACTGCCAGGATATGGAAAAGATGTCATCCACTATGGCATGTTCTTATATGGGTAACATATGTTTTGTGATAACATCTACCTAGCACGGCGCGCCGAAGCGACGCATCGGTGAAAAACCAGGGGTGCCATCATATTGAATTTTAAAGGGGACATTACTTCCCTCGTTGAATCTTATACCCAAATCAACCGATATTTCGTAGTAAATTCGACATCGTTACAGAAGGAAAGTTTAAATATTATCCATATGCCTTGTACATAAATGTATGATATGACATTATCAAAGAAAGGGATTAGAAGACCAATAAAATATTTAAAGTTTTTTTTTTTTTGTTTAAAACGTGAAATTTTAAAAATATATACTTTAGGTATTACTTTTGGTATATAACGTTGTCTTGTTCTAATTCTTCTGTTATGTTCCAAAAAGTCTGTAGATATAGGTTACCCTCTACATACCCTCAGGTGCCGCAGTTTAGAGGGAATCGGACCAACCGTTTCACCTACTTATTCATACCGCAGACTGAAATATGGACACATTTTGCGGCACTGTCAGTGACCCCTTATAGTCTTATGGGAGAATATCGATATCGGTACTTTTTCTTGATGATCAATTCTAGTTTAGATATTTGATATAGTCTTTTTCTGCAGAAGTTCTTAATTATAATAAATGAATACGATATGTAAGCATGACTTAATTCTTGCTCATTAATAAGCCTTGTTATCAAGAGTGAATAGTAAATCAAACCAGAGGAACAAGAAGGAAAACCAATTTAATATAATATTTCGAAAACAAGTTTTCTCACAATGCGGATTTTATTTTTATAAAACATAAAAAGGAATTTTTATAAATGAAGATTTTCGTAGATAAAAACTGGTTGTCGTTCGACCAATAAATAATGTGTACCGAAATGATTTATTAATGTAGGGTAGATATCTGTGAATAGAATAGAAAATATTCGAAACAATACTCGCGGAAAATTTATGGAAGCCTCCACCTAATAAAAATTGATAACACTCGCTTCTGTTTAAAGAAAATTGGAAAAGAAAAACAAGATATAAAATATAAAAAAAAGGTTACCTATACGTACTGACATGAATATAAGCAAACGGGACGGGCTGGGGGTTCTTTCTTTGTCGCATTTCACATGTGAATATCCTTCTGTTTCCTTCCGCCATAAAAATGTATCTTTTGTAACTACATCTATACCTAGGACGACTGAATAACTCGCGGCTTTTGCGTTTGTGCATCATCGCACATCGCGAGGATATCTATAAACACACATTACGAAAACAAAAGCCAATAAATACCCCGTACCCCATATACCCATACACATCGTAGTCATCGTCGCTATTGTAAAAAGATGAAACAATGAAACAATGCCCAAGAAGCATAAAAAGGAGAAAACTTTGTGACTCATGTATCCTTTAAACACTATGGTTGGATATAGGACCAAGGACCGACACGACAACGGTATGGCGCGGCAATATATGAATTATGACTGAGCAATAACTCATTGCATTAAAATTTCCAGTTCATTGATGGCTTTATTTATTCATTCAGATTGGAGTATGCTAGCTGATGGTATAGCAGGGAATAGTACGCAGGAAATATACACTATACACATTACACAGGGATGCTAGGAAGGATAAAACGAAAGAATAAAACCTTTGGCATAAATCTCAGGCAATGGTTTCACTTTAATCACCGAGAGTTGGAATGCAAAACGGTTGCGCGTTTAAATTACCTTATTGCTCCTGCTGCATGTTGCTCTTTGGTCGACACGATAAAAGGGTTAGCCATTATATATGTATAGTATATGTAGTGGTGGGCATTGGTCTATGAAGATATACCCGGATTTTCCATTTGACATATAGAATTCTTTGATAAATAGGATTTGAAACTAGCTGAGCTCAGTGGAAAAATCCCAAGGAGGCCCCGACCGAAGGTGATTTACTTCATAAAATATTATCGAAATAAATTTTGTCTTTTGCCCTTTTTCCATATAACGTGACCGGCTATAGTTCTTACCTAGTGTTGGCTTTTCGTGTGAACTTTTTTTTTTAACACATCAGTTTCTAAATTGAATTCCTATACGGTTAAATTCCCGGAAGTAAAGGAAATAGAAAAATTTGAAGTCTCTACAATATTAAAGTGTATTTTTTTATACTTTTTGGGTCACATATTTTGTAGCTGAAGTTTTTAGCTGAATTATTTAAAAGTTAATGCAGGTCTATATGTTACCAGAAACCTTTGAAACACTATGATTTTTACAATCGTACGTTTTGCGATTACGCATCGACATTATAATTTTTAAACATTCCGCCCTATAAAATAACATCTGCTTTACTAAATCAACGATGCAAGTCATTCGGTTAGGTGAACGCACAACATCGGAGTCGAAAAAGAAGATCAAACAACAAAAACTGAGTATATCAATTCCGAAAACATTTAAAAATATTTCGCAAAATTTTGAGCATCATAGAAGTAGATCCTTTCTAGTACAATATACACTATATAACCAGTATGTGACATTGGTATACATAGAACTGCTCCTTGACCAAGAAGAAATGAAAGGATCACATCTGAATGAAGAAAATGCTACTGCTATAGTTACATTATACTGATCCTGAACTATACAGCAATTAAAGTATCAGAGCTAAATATGAATTGCAGAGGCATGCTAAGTTTAGTCAAATTCTAGGAGTGGTGAATTGAAACGTTGGAACACAAAAATATGAAGCTACGAGTTTGAAGAGAAAAAGAAAGAAATGAGACCGTACATCTAGTGCGTCTAAGAAAAAAAATTTCAAACCACTTGAAAAATAACCCACGTTTCTTTCAAAATACACAAAAGCATATACATGATATGTTACTACAAAGGAGGAAAATGTTAGAATGCAGGCCATTTCGTCTTTGCGAAATCATCATTTTGGATATCACTTAAACTGACGATGCAAGCAAAACTATGGAAAATTGTCAGGCGAAATCAAAACCACACGAAAAAAGTTATTTTTGATTAAATTTTATAACCTCCCTAAGAATATTTTGATAGATGAGTTTTTGTAAATTGATGGTTATTTAAAAGGAAATTTCGAAAATTCCAACGACTACCATAGTGGTCTACGATGTGATGAGGGATTTGAAACCTCCTTTTAAATTCATCTTCAACATTCGTAGGTCCTTCGATGTTATCATATTGAAAACTATACGTTCATCAAACAACGTTTTATCTTATAAACTTTTTAATCTTCACTGGCATAATATATCCAGACAAAACTTAACGTCAATACTCTTTCAAGCTCAACTCATGATCTAGACATCTTTTGTAATTACATAATTATATCTTTAATAGAGGATTGGGATCTAAATGAACCTTTTCGATAAAAGTATAACTAAAGTATCTATAGATATATGTTGCATATATGCAACCAGAAATTCTGGATTTCAACTAAATCAACCATTTTGCTAATGTTAAAGTATTAACAACAAAAAATTAACCTTCATTTTACATCTTATGCAGTACATATCAGTCATCACATCCCATATTAATAAAAACTTAATTATATATAATATAAAGCCCTGTAGCGTTTATCCTTTCAATTTCTCCACCACCCAATTAAAACAAGTTGAACATCTTTGGTCATGGGATTTATTCACTAATAACATCCTTAGGGAGTTAAACTGTATAATACAAGATAACAAGAATGTTATATTAAATGCGAAAAGGGAAAGGATGTCAGATCATCGGGCGCAAATAAAGATATAAGCATTGGGTAATTGGAGAAGGAAAGACATATGAAACTCTTTTGCATCAGCAAACGAGAGTTAACTATGTTTGGATGGAAGGACAAGTGCCTAATTGAACTGAAGCTTATGAAATTATGAGTTTCTATAGTGTCTCATTATCCAAATCATTTATTATAGATACAATTTAGTATTGTTTCACCGAAAACGGATAGATATATTTCTTCTTTAACATAAAATATATTTAACATGGTGTTTTTTCACTGAAGGCATTTTTTTTTCGAAAATAAAGACAGAAATGAATAAGGGTGTAAAGGTCCACTGAAACTCACCATTGATTTTTTTTTTCAATTTTAAGGCAAATTATCCAACAATAATAGATGTTAATGGGCATGCAAATGAAGCTCATTAATTAAATAACTTAATTTTTTTTTATTTGAAAAATAACACAGTTTACACTTAATTCGCGTGACAACATTAATTCTGTGATTTCAATGGAAATCGATTTTAATGAACAGCTGACTTTAGTTCCTTAAATTTGAACACATTCGATCTAATGATTTGTGTTCGATTTTCCTACTGCTCTCTCTGTCAGTTTTTTACTTGCGATTATAGGTACTACATTACATATAAGGCAAGTTATGCATTCGTGAAAAAAAAGTTTTGAGATAACAATCAAACATGACATTACGATGATAGAGAAAAGTAGGTCAGACAATTCTGTCTGTCTGCCAGGATGTATCGACACCTGCAGCCTTAACGCGGTTAGTCCGATTTTTATCAAAGTTGGTATACTATTCTTAGAGAAATATCCCCGAACGTTTTTTTAATTTTGAGCTAGCTATAAAAATACGAACCTACCATATAAGCGTAACCTATAAATCAATTTTTCTTTCGAAAATAAAATAAATAAAAGATTTATATGAGCGATATTTTGCCAATGGTGATGTAAGCCATCTAAATTTTATTTTCAAAATCAGCTTGTACCTGTCATATAGATATCGGCTGAACCGATTTTGACCATATTAAGTTTTTTAAAACAACTGGTAAATTTGAATGACACTCCACAACTATTTTCCAATAAAAGTAATTTTTGAAAAAGTTTTTCATTTTGGATAAACCGATTATTTTAAATATCTCGAGAAAATACTATCAATTTTGTAATTGAATTTTTTACCGACGGTGACGTCTTTCATATAAATCCTTTTTATATTACATGTACGTACATATTTGTTTTCAAAATAATCAGTAAGAATTTCGAGCCGAAATTTATTAGCTTGGGTCAAAATGTGCTGAGGAATTTCAAAAGAGGCGCACTATGTTTTATCCCGAGATTCCGGGGTTCGCGACCCTATTAATAGTCCTATGGAATGAAACTGGAACAACCGGCACCCAAGTCATTTCTTTTCATTCTTAAAATATTGCCTTCTGCTATTTAAAATGCATTATTTTTCAATCTCTTCTTTTGATCTTTCGTTTTAAGGTTATAGACAAAACATTTGTTATTTATAGTTTGATATTGTTATTTTACAGTGAATTTGTAAAATTGTAAAATTCAAAGTTCGCGAAATATTGAGTATATATGCATATATAAATATTTAATTTTGAACAAAAAAAAAAATTGGCGCCCAACGTGGGCGAAGAAATTCACCGCAAACGACTGTGCTTACTATTGAATGTTGTGAGATAAATTTTTCACGTACCAATGCATCTGATCTCGGTCTTCCGACGTTCCCTGCACCATTGTGGTTTTCTTTCGAATGATTGCTTTGTTGTATCTGGTTTCTTCAGTTGATTAATAGTTTACCATTTTGTGGAGAGTAACTTATCTTTTTAATAAGTACCTACAGTCTATTTAAAGACTGTTTTTTTAATAATAAAAATGGTTACGCTTGATTTCTATGGCTTAAAAAAAAAAATAACCTCGTAAAATCGTGTCAAAAAAGCACCGGAAATGGCCATTTTTGACCAAACGTACCTGAAAAAGCTTGTTCGACCGTCAGTTTTGCAAATATTAAAAATAATTTTATCGGTTAGTGTTCAATTTTTCAAAAGACGCGATGAGATAGGTAAACCTGCGGTCGCCTCCCGGACTATGAGATAAGTTTCACTATAAAGGAATGTAACAAATCTTAAAAATGTAATTTTTAAAATTTTTCTACATTAGAACTAATTTTATTGGGGACAAAAAACAAATAATTAAGATTCGATTCAATATGCTATTTTAGTATATGGTATAGCCACCATTGTATATTGTAAAATCGATAGTACATGAAGAGAAATTATTGATTCAGATTTTGAGATGTTCATCTTACTAATAATTAAGTTCCTTGTTTAACATAGAAATTATTATTCTCATATCATCATATTAGGTATATTTGATTTCATCTTAGGTATTATATTTGATTCAATCCGCCTGAGTAAAAGTAAAACATTATAAGCAAATAAAGCCCTTGAATGCAATTCCAATAAATAAATACGTAAGTATTCTTCTTTTATTAATAATTAAAAACAAGGACTCTCTTATTTCATTCATATTTCAACTACAATAAACCACTTCAACTATACAATTTGCCATAAATTCTCATTTCCCATGCTCCTGCAACAGGCTTTTGCAAAAGATTCAATTTTCTAAATAAATAAATGCAAATTAGAAAAAAACCTCATCCCAGCTTAGGGACACTGATACCATCTCAATGTCGTATTAGAAAGTATGTCAATTGTCAACACCATACCATGGTCCTTTTTTACCCGAATATTAATATCTTTTTATATAAAAAAAAAATAGAATTAATCTTCAAAATTGCACAAATGCATTCATTCACTCATATCTTTTGTTGTCCTTGTCAAAAACCATAAAAAAAACAACCATCCTTCGCCCCTCTCTCACGATCAAAAGAACCCGTAATGCACGAAATTAGCGCAGTGAAGGGCGAAGAAAATCAACAAACAAGGAACGCCATCTAACAAAAGAAACTACAATATAAAAAAAGGACAAAAAAAACAAGGAACATGGTATTTTGGTATTTCGCGATTGCATAATCGTCCGTGGGGAAAGGTGCTACATGCAAGTCCCGCGGATTTGTTTCTTCTTTCTTGATATTAAACAATACAGAATAAAATTTTATTCTTTTATTATTATTTGAAAATTTATTCCACCGCTACGCGAGAAATATGCTAATGAAGCCGCGTCAACCCAACCCCTTTTTATTTTTCCCATTTTTCGCATGTTTTGCCAAAGGATTTCTATTCCATCCATATCCATCCATTCATCCAGCTATATAATCATAAAATCCACTAATGGGGTTGCGTTGTGTGATGTATGTTCTTTGGCCCGATGATTGTTGCTTTTGCTATACCAATGTACGAGTGCACTCATCTTTTACCCTCGTTTTCAAATTGAGTATTGAGTTCAACCCTCTGCTAAGCTATACTACTTGTTGAAATTTTAGATTCCATTATGCAATCGAGAAAGGTGCACACAACCAACTTCATCACTCATTTTATAATGATGAAATAGATTTCCAGGGCATACACACTGTTGCTATGCTAGCAAAAAGCTTGATGACTGCAATTATGATTCTCGATTTCTATTTTGTCCCATAGCAACAAGGACCATATTGAAAAGTTCGACAACACAGAAAAATGTAAAATCGAGAAGGGTCGACGAGAATCCTAGGCAAAATAATGTCCTGTGGCTATTGTGTGTGTATGTATAGGTATCATTTAAGGGTTGTCCGAGTTTTTAAAGAGGGTTGCTTGACTTTAACAAAAAGTAAAAATTTGCGTATATGCACTCATTCATCATATCCAGGAAACAGGATTAAGGATAAAGGACGCGTTGTATTCTTCATACGTGACTGTTGAAAATGAAGTTAATAGCTAGGTCAGAACCAACCACGAATATAGACCCTTTTTCTCTTTAGCAAATATGAGGCGAACGAAATGGGAGTTTTTTTATGTCGTGTTGCCATAGGCGGTCCGGATGATGATCTAGCTTCAGAAACTCGATTATTTAGGTTGGTGGCTGGCCGCGTGTGCGTTGACCAGGAACAAGAGTTTTAATTAAACATTTTCGCAATATAGTATGTATTTTTTTTTTTTTCGAAATATGTGGTATCCATATCAGATTTTGAATGAGGCTTTGGAAGAGTAGAATTTTTTAGTGGAAATTGGGTTACATGAAAATAGATTTGTTTCACTAGCGAGGGTGTTTTTAGATAAAGAACATACATTGTGATTTTGGTGTATTATACATATAGAAACCCATATTCATCGAAATGAACTCAATTTTTTGATTTGATGAAAACGACAAAATTGCTGGCGTCTGGTAAAGCTGTTTTAGAGGGTGGTCTGGTGGAGAGTGGATGAATGAATTCGACTGAGTTGATTTTCTTCGAAATTCCCAATCACGGAGTGGGTTCAAACTTTTTCGGGTGTTCGTGTCAGAGTTGCAAAAGCTTAATTCATTCTTAGCTTATAAGCTTGGCTTTCAATTCACAAGCTATAGTTAGTGAATTATAAATTTAAAAAAAATCAATTCATAAGCTTATTGGTGAATTGTGAATTAAAAAATATTCAATTCATAAGCTAGTTAGTGAATTATCAATTGAAAAAATTTAATTCATAAGCTATTCGGGGAATTGTGAATTAAAAGAAAACAAAATTCTGAAATACAAAATCAGCCAATACAGCAGTAATAAAATAAAGATAATTCGGGATTTTGTATTTTGGAAGTTTGTTTTCGAGTTTTTGGTGTCGGGATTTTCACTAGCTTATGAATTAAAGTTTTTTTAATTCACTATTCACCAAATAGCTTATGAATTAAATTTTTTTCAATTCACAATTCACCAACTAGCTTATGAATTGAATTTTTTCCAAATCACATGTCAATAGTAAGCTTAAGGCTTAGTGTTTTTTTAATTCATAAACTCGCAACCCTGCGTGTAATACATCAAGGATGTGCTCTGAGTCATATTTATTATTTCCACTCATCATTGAGGGTCTTGTGGATTATTTGACAGAGCGCGTTAAATAGATAGGTATATGTAAAAAGAATGTAAAAGAATAAAATAATTTGCGTTAAGTCTGAGTTCAATTTGACATAAATGAATTAAAATCACTGAATTCAAAATGACTTCACTTTTTTCATAAATCATTCACTTTGAATTCAGTAATTTAAATCACTAAATTTAAAATGAATTCAGAATTTAGAGTGTTTAAATGAAATTCAATAAAATTAATAAAATTAGATAGCCTTCAGAATTAAGGATGTTTAGTTGCGATTATCTTTAGAATGAAAAAGAAAATTCAATCGTATTGTAAAAGATTCAATTTTACACAAAAGGATGCAAAATTGAGAGACTGAATGCAACATGCATGGGATTTAAATCACTGAATGCAAATTAATTCAGTGATTTTAAAAAAATGAATGGTATTTGAACACGCTGAACTCCCAATTAATTTTTGAAGCTAGTGATTTAAATCACGAATTCCAAATGAATGGGATTTAAACATGTTTAATTCTGAAATCATTTTGAATTTTGTGAATTAAATCATTGAATTCAAAATGAATTGGGAATCAACTCATTGCAGTCTTCATTCAAATAAATGCAATCACCAAATGATTTAATTCTTTTACAGCACTGGTTTGGGGCACTTATAAAAGCTCTTATCTTTCCGGATGATGTTGTGTTGATAGCGTATGAGTATATGTACCGCAATAGGATTAAGGAGAATAATTAGTCAATTTCTGGACTCTCAAAATGTGTTTTTCTTTTTGATTCAGAGCAGAGTCTGCACAACGCCTAAAATGTTAACATGGAAAAGTGTTTGAAATTGCAGAAACCAAAAATGGAAATACACAAATTAAACAATATAGAAATAGTGAATAACTATTATTTTCTTGGAGTTAAAATAACAAAATGTTTAAATAATATCTACATAGATACCTAGTATGAAGCTTAGTCTCCAAGACAAATTTTTAAAAACCAAAACTTTAATATTGGGCTATTCTTCAATACCTAGATTAAAATCTTTCATTTCGGGCTTTAATATTGGGCTATTCTTCAATACCTAGATTAAAATCTTTCATTTCGGGCTATGACTCACAACATCAAAATCCTATTCCTATACCGATTCAATATGCATATCACTGCTACTCTGAATCTTATTAAAAAAACACAAACAAATTTCCAACAGCCACCATCAGAACGCAGTCTTTTATTATTCTCTTTGTTCGATCTTTTAACCCCCGATAGGTAAAACAGGAAATTATGTTGTAGGTATACCAATGACTTTGACCGGGAAAGTTTACAAGGCCACCCTTTCTGAAAACTTCTCAATTGCACCAGTTTTAACAAACCCAAAGCTGATGGTCGCTTCTTTCCCGCACTGTCATGTTAACATCATGTTCATCCATCATCTAACTTCCTTTGCCAGGAAAACCGACCACCATGTTGCTCAGATATATACATAAAAAGTGAAAGTAAATGTTTACGCAAATCACGCACCGAATTTATGCAAAACAACATTTTAACCCCCTGCTGGCCAGCTATATCCTTTGAATCCTTTAAAAACAGAGATCGTACATCTCACTTCTCTAACCCCTTGTGTATATGTTGCCCCCTTTTAATGTCAACATCTGCGTCCGAAAATTCATTTCACATTTGAAACACAACAATACGCTCCACCGGCTACGATAAGTCTATTTATCCTGGGTGAATCCTTGAATTTAAATGCCCAAACTCCACAAGTGACGCAGTTCTTATTATAACCGAATGCGTGCTGGGAGGACGAAACGCAACTACACTACCACCCCAACTCAATTTCTGATGCTGTCATTTTCGACGATTTATATGTGCATGGATATTGAAACTGTACACGCAGCAAAAGCGTCCTTTCTTTCGTTCGATATAGCAAATTTTGGGCGTCCTTTCACTTTGTGTCAGTGAGCCGTGCAGCTTTTCGTATCTACTCGGTTAATCCTCGAAGAAAATATATTACGCAATACGCAATAGCCTCGAATTGCGTCATAATTTGGTGGCAACAATCCCCTTCTATAAAACTGTACATAAAGTTGACTAGGACCGGGGTTGAAGGACGACCAACGATATGAAAAAACGCCAGCAGGGAGCTTCAACATCAACTTATATCGAACAAAGGATGCGACAACGACAACGATGGCAATTGTAGGATCACGGGGAAAGGATAAGAACAAGGACTAGAGAACAGAAACATCAGAGAAGAAAAAAAAAAACAAGACCTAAAGACCCACATTCCACACTGAATTACAATGAGATATCGTTTTGATATAAAAAAAAAAAAAAACAACCGAAGGGTTGGAAACGCGCTCTACCTGTATGGTTGGCATACATTTTTCGTTGTCTTTGTTCCGTTTTCTAAAGGACTTTTTTTTGTGTTCACAATATTAATTCCCCCCAACAACAGCGGCAAAAAAATTCTTTGTGCAGTTTTAAAAATAAAAGTTCAACACACACTGATTCATGTCAAACTCTCGAGAGGGACTTATCCGCATGGTTAGTGAAGATTTATAAATGGGGGGATATGTGAAGGAGTTGATTAAAAATATATTTTTTGATCTGACAAAACAAAAATTGAAAAAAAAAAGTATTCGCCCAACGTGGGGCTCGAACCCACGACCCTGAGATTAAGAGTCTCATGCTCTACCGACTGAGCTAGCCGGGCAGTTGAATTTTGGTTGACAGAGATTGCACTTGAGACTGGGGAAGAATTAGTTGCTTGTTTTAAAATAGATCGTGCCAGTTGTTGGAAAATTTAAAATACTAATATTGGGTTTGGTTGTGGTGTAATGGAGATTGCGTGATTACAGACTATCATTGAGTTACAGTTATACTACCTTCGATTAGTTACAGGCATATTGTTAGAATGTCTAATTTGCCCTTGGTGTTATAATGTTTGTCTGGTGATATCATGACGTTAGCGATAGGTAGGTAGTTAATTAATGTGGGTATAAAAATAACATAAAGGAATCAAACATAATTTATATTTATACGTAGATATGCATAGGTGGCAGACAATTGTTGAAATGTTGAAATTTGTAATTTTTTGGTGATAAGGTACCTAATTACCTATAAAAATTTTTTTTTTTCTAATACAAATTCTATATATACCTACACTGAAAGAATTAAAAAATAGAATCTATACATACATATATAAATAAAAATCAATTCATCACTTCAAAACTACTGCACCTAGTTGGATAATTCTTTTTTTGTTGTATTTCTTAGTTACTGTCAGGACATGGTTTGTATGAAAGAAAATATTTGAAAAACAGTTGAGTTTAAACATCTCTATAGAAAAAAAACATGGGTAAAAACAGTAGGAAATATGTAGGGAGGTTTTAAAACAAATTAACAAATTGATTTTTATTTTATGAACATTTTAATTTTGTGACGACATCACATCGCTATTTCTACTGGCAGCGTAATCGAGCGGTCTAATGCGCTGCCGCTGACAGAGTGGCTCTAAAACCGGTATCCGTTGATTTTGTAAAGCTAATAAGGAAATAATCAGCCCTATCACAGGCCCCATCGAAACTATTTCGTAGGTACTACCTATACGAATTGCAGAAATAATCCACCATAGTTTATATGTACTTATATTTGTGAACATATTGCAAGTGCAGTAAAAGTAGATTTCAAAATATTCATTAAGGAGGCATCTATGAACAATGCTTTCTTTTTGCCATGCGTTGCGTATTCCGAAATTGTTCCGAAAGGACCTGGAATAGGGCTAAATGGTAAGAAGAGTGACGAGCGATGAGAATATTGTCGTTTATATTTTACTAAGACCTCAACAGTTCTTTTAGTTTTATTGGAAATTTATATAGTAGTGTTAGTTTTAGACACCAGTCTGAAAGGGGCGTATATGTTCGAATTTCACCGAAGCGTTGTCGGTGTTTTTTTAAATTAAACAAAAGTATTTACCTAATAACACTTAAACAGTTTGCTTTCAATGTTTTAAAGATAAACATTTTGACTAACTTTTTAAAATCAATTTTTACAGTTTTCAAGTATAACATGCGTTAAATTCAACATATCAGTTGGACACAATTCCACAATTAAACTTATTAAACTGGAACACTCCAATACATGAAAAAACGTATGAGCTTCTATAAGCACTGTATGTGTGTATAAACAGGCCTTATAGAAGTTAAATTATTAGTTAAAACTATAACTTCTGCTATCAAGAGAAGGTTGATATTTCCAATGGCCTTATTTCCTTTCCAATTCACACGCCAAAGAAAGAATCGAAATCGAAATATTGTTGAAAATTCAAAAACCGTGCTTAATGGTTCAGGGAACGAGCCATTTTAGCATTGACAATTATGTAGACGATTAGAATATAAAAAAATCAGATTTAAATTGATGGCAAAATTTACTTATTTACTGGCGATTGATTTTATTAACGATCCTCTTGAGGAATTTTCCAACTGGATTCCTAGATTCATATCGTATTTGCCCGAAATACCGCCACACAATTAACAACTCAATCTTAAACAACAAAAACTGTGCAATGGAATAAGGCCGTTAAAAGGATAATGAACAAATTAATAATCAACAGTAATTATATAGGAAAGATCAAAGGCGATGAAATTCTAATTCCAAGAATCCAACGAAATCCAACTGACTTTTCTTTTGAATTTAAATAAAGTTTTTCAGTTTCTGGTCCATCTTGCATTCGCAATAACGATCAATAAGCCACATGGTCAAACATTAGAACTATGTGGAATAAAACTTGAATTGCCATTATTTTTGAATGAACATAGTTGTTGTACATTGCGTGTTCGAGGGTCTCCCAACCATCGATTTGGCTCTATTCGATTGCTCTCCGGACAGAAAAACAAATAATATTATAAATTTAATAATTTTAATTTAATTTAATAATTATAAATTTAATTGTTATATTATTTAATTGCTATTAAATTTCCATTACTGTAACTCTAAAGGGGAGATTTTAGTTTATGTCTTTATCTATAGGCGTGCGAAGCCGGGTCGGGCAGCTAGTAATAAATAAAAATAATAATAATTTCAAAGAAGTGGAAGACTAAGCATTAAATTTAGATTACTTGTTGAATTATTGATTCAAATTAACTTTTTATGGCCTTTAGTGCATGAAAAAAGGGCGTTTCGTGCACTTTAGCTTTTTGTCAAAAAAGTTCTGTAAGTTGAACTGAAACAAGCGGAAATTTGCGTATTGACACGGTGATAATAATGTTTAGTTTCTTAAGATGGCCCAGGCGGTGATTATTCAGCATGAAAATACTATAGAAATGTATATACAATGCTTTTAACGTTATTTTATATGTAGATGTAGCTATCTGCCTGTACAAACATACATAAGTAATTAATTTAAAATTTAATTTATTTCTAATGTAGGCAGATGTTTATTTACTTATTTTAATTATTTAAATTTAAAGCAAACAAAAACAGCCGCAAGGTAAAGGTAAATAGCAGTTTTCTTTAAAGGGATTTTTTGCACACAAAACAAAAACAGTAGGTACAAATGTTATATATCCTATTATTTTTTAAAGGTTTTGCGGCCTTTACTTCAAGCATTGCGTTTCGCCCTAGTTTGATGGTGGGCTCATCAGCTAGATGACATCAAACCCAATCTAGTACGCAATAATTGGAGTAAAGGCCACAAAACCTTTAAAATTAATTTTCATTTATAAATACTCCACTAAATAAAATTTTATTCGACTATTTTTAGTCTTTTTATTGTTTTTATTTGTTCATTCTTATATTCTATTATATAATTGTTAAATATGTTCACATTCTATTTAATTTTTATTTTACTTTCTAAAAGTTTTCGATAATTTGACCACTTTTTTTTGTTTGTTGATTATTCGATTTTGGTTTTATGACATGACTTGCAAAGAAGAAAAAAAACCTTTTCAAAAAAATATTTTGGAACTTTGGCATTTGGCTGCAAGCTTTAGATATGAAACGTTCTGTTGAACAACAATAAAACCTCAATTTCAAATGAAAATACCTAGTAAGAATTACACAGAGAGAAATTGAACTGGTTTCTACTCATAATAGAAATAATATCTGTAGGTATCTAATGGTTACAAAATTCTTTAACATATTCCAAGACTATCTATAGATATGAATTTAAAAAGCAACTTTCTTCCTCTTCTGAGAATGTCATTGTAAAATTTCATAACCTTGTTGCAAAGCACTGAACCATTAATAATACTCAAAAAATAAAATCAACCAAATCTCCTTTTTCTTCCTTACATGTACCTATACCTCAGACCCGGATCTAGAATTTTTCCGAAGGGGGGCAAGAACCGGATTTTGACGCCTCCTTCCATAAATAAGTAGATACATTTGATAGTAGAATTATCAACTTTTATGTACGTGTGACGAATGTACATAAATAACAAAACAAATTAAAGACCATATACGATCAGTACAGTACCTACCTATCCTTACACACTTTCAGCTAGTATTTTTAAGAAGAGAAAAGCCTAAGTTCGAAACATATATATGTATTTTAAACGTTTAAGAGAAGTGCTAAGTATATCTGCTTGCAAAAAAAAAACGCTTGTTCTCCCAACCAATTGCTCTTTTTATAATTTGATTTCGTGTCCGTTAATAAAAATATTGTGAAAACCAAAAACAAAACAAAGATGTACATTGCGATTTAGTGAGAGGTATGTGAGTATGCATGGGCAAATATCCTTTTGATTCCTCTTTGCTAGCATCTAAGAAAACGTTTTTGAATACCTACAAATTTAGAATGTGTCGTTTAAAAAATAAAAGGCACACGACGAATTTAGCGCCCCTCAAGCTGGCGCCCGGGGCACGTGCCCACCCTTGCCCACGATAGATCCGGGGCTGCTATACCACCTATATGCAGTATGTAGGATACATGTTTCCATGAAACTCGATACCAAAATGACGTAACAACCTACACAAAAACATTTGGTTTAGTGGTGTATTATGATAGGTATAAATCTATAAAGTTCTTGGTGTTATATCTGAGCCCAGGTAACATGGGATGTGATGGGCATCCCCTCTGGTATATTGTGACAACAATCATCGACTGTCAAAGGAGAAAAAAACAAAAAAAAAGTGGAAGAACATATACTCAGATCTAGGTAAGCAATTGAAACCCATTCCCAATCTGAGTGTGGGGACGAAGGAATTCTCCTTTAACAGCAACCAGGCAACGCCTGGGACCTATCAAACTGTCAAATTCAACTCTTCGCCGTGTATCCAATTCGTCCACCCACAGGGAACCTATACCTAATACCCTTTTTGTTTCCTCTTCAATTTATTGAACGAAAACAAGGAAATCCAGAAGAAAAATCGAAAAAAAAAATAACAGGAGGATGTGGATAAATGTTATTTGTGCAGGACATTGGATATACGGAATTTGTTTTTGCTGATGCTGTCCAGGTAGTGCCCAAGCCTCGAGATGGGTCAAAGTAGATGGATATCGACAGAAAATTGTTCAAAAATCGATTTGAAAATAATAAATGAAGTGGCAGGACGAGAGGCCTTAAAATGCCTACAATAATTGATTCAAGAAATTCTCTTATATACCTACCTATGCGCACTTTTAATAGAACACTAAACATCTGTGTAGGTATACACCCATTTTCCGTTCTTAAGGAATAAAAAAAAAAAAGAAACGGACGAGTATTTCTATTTTTAGCAAAGAGATTTATTAAAAAATTATAACTCTACCCAAATCCATATTATCCCAATTTGAACTATATGGTATTCCCGGTTGTAACGGTGGGTCGATTTGCCCCCCCTTAAGGACTCTCTTACAAAGCAACTTCAACCACACAAAACCACTGCTTATCCAATTACGAACAAGGTAAATTGGTCATCCTTGTGCGGAAAAAAAGGAAATTTCAAAAAAAAAAAGGACGAAAGGAAATCCTACCCACTCTACTACGACAATCCTCCATTTATAACACCGGCCACAAAGCAGCAGCAATAATAAAAGAAAAAAAAAACTTCTTTGAAAAAAAGCGACAAAAAGGACTCATAATCCGACGCACAATTCTGTTGCTACCGATGCCATCATCTCCTTGAAACATTTTTCACGCACAAAACACAAGTTAGTGTGAGGTTAGTAATAACAAAAAAAAAAAAATTAATAAATAGCTGAATTTATATCCATGTCCTTTTGAATAGGTCGCGCAAGGAAAAATAACGAATTGAATGTGGCTAACAAGAAAAACTGCTCAAAGAGAACGACGACGGACGCACAGGAAAAGCTTGTGTAACGACTTGTGTAATCCTTATGTGACGTAATCAATTATAGGTTAGTATACCATTCCAAAGAACCGCTATTTGTCTTTTGTTGCTTGCAACAAGCCACCACCACCACGCACCTCTATTCAATATAAAGAATAGAGCTGCTGAAGCTGAGCTGAATCACCCTCTTACGCAGTAAGGACACAAAGAACAAAAAAAAAAAGAAAAATAAATAAATGCGAATAAAAGGACAAAATCGACTTGATCTCATGGGGGCTTATACTTGGCTTTTTCTTTCTTATTTGTTTTGTTTGTTGTATACCGTAACCGTAAGCCCTTTCCTCATTTAGGATGGATGTGTGCTGGTTTTATCCTGCGTTGATATTTACATTGAAGCATTGGCGGAAACAATGCGACAGTGTGATAGCAAATGGCACTACAGTAGCGAATTTCAGCGAACTTGCTTTATCGTAGAAAAGTATGTTGTTTTGGTGCAAGTCTTTCTTATTTTGTGCTCCGTGTTCTTTTTGAACAAGAAAGGGGACTTTCCTTTTTCTTACCCATGCATAATGATGATGTGACACGGGACCCTAGTAAGATTTTCGTGCAGCTTGTAATATTCTATGTTTTATAATTTTGGAAAAATCATGGGTGTTTTTTTTTTTTTTGTCTATAGAACACTAAAGATCGCTTTTGTATTTCCCATTTCACGAGGCAAAATCACTATAGATCTAGGGAATTCTCTCTGAAAAATCAGTTCCAATTCCAAACCGATCCAATTTTCCATACATTTTAGTTTTTGTTTATTTTATTTTTGATTACTTTTTAAAACGTCATTAAGTTTTATCTGAAAAGTGACAATTATTTGTATACTACACAATTTCGATATTTATTTGACGGACACAATTTTTCAAGTTTCATTTAAAAAGTTAAATTAACAAATTCAACAAATTATTCATTGCACTTAAAACACACAAATTATTGAGAAACGAACGATACACTTATTTAACTTTCGTCCAAACGTCATCGTTTTGTCGATATAGTTTGGACGATTTTGACTTACTTGAAGCAAATTCACAATTGTCGAAACGAGATCGTTTAGACCAAGGCTGCCCAACCTTTTTAACACTTGGGCCAAAATGACGGTTAAAAGTGAATGGCGGGCCAGTCGTAATTTATCCTTATTTTATGCAAGGAAACAAACTTTTTGTATTTGAATTGCATTTATTAAAGCAATAAAATAAATAGCATAGCAGGGACATTTTTGGTGGTACAGAAATAATAGTTACTCTTGTTAAACCTGTATAGTTATTATTTGTTTTCAAAATTCAATGCTTTTATAAATTTTAAGTCAAAAACAGAAAACCGGATGCCAAAATGTATCTTAGTTTTTGAAAAATTAAGAAAAAACTAAAAGCACTTTTTTCTAAGAAAAACACTTTTTTTTTTGGTTTTCCCAAGTTTGAGCTTCTCAGGTCAATTATTAATTAGGGGATTATCCTTTTTTTTTATTTTTTATTACATACCAACTGATTTTAAGCAAATAATAAAAAAAAACGAATGAACTTTTTACTTTACTTACTAGTTTTACTTTTTTTTTTTTTTATTTCTCAAAAACTAAGATTTATTTTGGAATCTGGTTTTCTTTTTTTGACTAAAAATTAATAAGAGCATTGAATTTTGAAAATAAAAATAATAGTTGAATTGAATTTTGATAATGAAAGAATTTGTTTTCAAAATTTTGAAAAAAAAAATAATTTTTCAAAAACAGTAAGCTTAATCAATTTTATTTAAAAAGAATGAAAAAGAATAGACTTCTTGCTTTTCAAAAAGGTATAATATGGCACTGTAGGTTGAACCATTGTTAAATATTTTTTTTTCTGATTTAAGTCAATTTTTTAGAAAACTGCCCCTCCCGACTAAACGGGGAGAGATAGACCCCCCTCCCCTACGATTTTTTTCTTGTATCAATTCAACCTACTCGCTCTATCTTTTTGTCACACCTTAGGTGAATCACCCTGTATATTATTTACTGAAAACATAAAAAATATACTTTGGGTATCCCTATAACTTTCTCGTACAACACAACAAGTGTAGATTCAGATTGGAGAAATATTTTAAAATATTATTATTAATGTTCATTGGGTGTTCGGAAGGAAGCCACCTAACCTGATGCGTCTGCTCTTTCAATAGTTTTCGCATTAATGCAATTATCGCAGTTTTCAAGTTTTTTTTGGAGATATGTCTTATATGCTAAAGATCTGAAACTATTTTCAAAAGTTTCACGTTTAAATGATTGTCAACTTATTTTTGACCTGGGATTCTTAATAAATTTGGTGTTTTATCAATGTTCCTAAATCTTGTTCTTGTCAGAGTCTGAAGAAGACTTAGATATTCATTCTTCCAAGGAGTATAATGCAAAATGTATAATACCGTTTGTCGATAAATAGATAAGTAAATAAAGAAATAAATTAAAAAAACTGTATACGTGATGAAGCTCGACTTGGTGCATTTATGAAGCTATTATATGTTTTTCGTCGACTTTAAGCCCTTGTTTCGATAAAATATGTCTATGATAATCACTTCGCACACATATCAAATATAGTTTAAGAATAATATAAGTATTTAATTGAGACAGGCTTTTGTTTAATGAACAAATAAAAATCATGGATGCTGCAATACTTCCGCATGTCTCCGTATGCTTTGCATTAAAAAGTTACCCTTCCGGCAAATCTTAGGTAGGTATATACATATACATATATACATAATATTTATTTTTTGACTCAGTGTCCTCACCATCTGTGTTTATGTTCCTTCAAACACCCTTTGAGTAAGCACACTCCATCCATAGTGTCATACCTCCACAAAACTTGAAACTTAGAAAAAATACTGTCCAATGTCTGAAATGGCAAACATGCGGAGCGAAAAAAGAAGTACCGACTTAACTTTTTGTCGTTTACTATACTATTTTCAAAAACGTTAAGTTTTTGTAACCTTCATCTCCCTTCAAACACCCTAAACACATCATTCTCTTTCGTTTTCCCTTTTTCTCATCTCGTATTTTATTTATTTTTTTTTTCTAAAGCTATAGCTAAGTTTCTTTTCATAATGAAGAAAAAAAACTTTTTGAATAGATGCATTTGTGCAAAGGATGTTGCTTTTACTGAAGCAAAGAATAAGAAATAAGTAGATCTGGACATTGGACATGCACATTCAGAAGCAGAGTGCTTTGCTTTTGAAAGAAAAGCAAAGGATAATATTGTCCATTCTTTGCTCATAGTTTTTTTTTTTTTTTTTGTCAAACTTAAGTTGGGAATTAAAAATTCTGTAGAAATAAGTTTTGACACAATATACCACTAATTAAAAATAAAAGCAATGAAAAAACAAATTTTAAATTGTGAAATTGTGTAGGGGGGTAAAGAAAATGATTTTCGTTCGAATATATTTTAAGAACAAAACATCTTTTATTTTTTGTGGAGGAAATAGCTTTTAATACTTGAAAAACGGAAAAGTTAATACATAAAAGTATTGAGCGTAATATCTTTTGTGCTTAAACAGTGAATAGAAAATAATTAAAAACGTGCAATTCATGTGGCAAAGTTTTTTGTGTTATTTTTGTTTTAAATGCGATCTATGATATTTGATATTTCATATGTATAATACTTAAGTAAACGTATCTTCACAAAGTTTTTTCTATTACATTTTCAAAAGCAAATAAAATCAAGAAAATAGAAACAAGAAAAGGTCGATCTCGCTGGGGACGATTTTCGAAATCAATTTCAAAATAATTTTTTTTCCTACTTTATTCTGATGCCACTACAAAGAAAAACTTCTTAACTCAATAGAAATATGCCCGTTTTTCACATCAGCCCAAATTGATGTTTCTTACGCAATTAGAAAAATAAATATTAAAAATATTCGATGATTTGGTGAAAACTGAAAATCAATGTTTTAAAAAATTTGCTTAAAACATAAATATTAAAATTATTAATTTAGTCTTATATTGACATATTTAGAACCAAAATTTGAACACTAAGTGAAAAATAAATCAACTAGCTTAGTATAAAAAATTGTTTTATCATTTATATCGTTCATATAAGTGCCCATAATGACTTTGAAAGTTACCTTATTTGGACGCGTTGCACACGCGATAATTTGATGAAGTGAATACATTATTGCTTATTGCTATTTTCTAAAATATTTCATTACCAAGTGGTTTATTCGTTTATCAATTTTCAAAATAAGAACGTAATGCGTACAAAAATGTTTCACGCAATTAACAAATTTAGTGCTTTTTGTACAAGGGTCTGAAAACATGGGATATTTTTGTTGCAATCGCGATAGTGCTTTAAACATTTCTCATTGCTTTTTGTACGTGTTATTTAAACTTTTATAAACAAATAAAAAAAGAACTGCATAAAGTGTAGCCCTTCAAATACTTACTTCATTAAAAACGTTTTTAATTATATTTAAAAGAAACCCTCAAAGTGTATAAATAAATGTTGTTGTTGGAATTGCCCAAAAAATTTAATTTAAATAATTTTATCTACCTATATCTACTTATATAAAAGAGTTGAAAATACAAATATATATAAAGACAGATCATCAATGCTTAATAGATAACAGAAATACAAGAAAATCTTCTTCTTAAAATTGGTTGTTGAGACAATTGTCTATAATTCGATTGGAAGACCGTTTCATAATCGTAGATCCAGCTACAAAAAAAGACCGTTGAAATGCGGCAAAATCAATCGTACCAAAGGTCGGTAACTGGGATATTTTTCCTATATCTACGGACACCTACCATGAATTATGTTGTGAAGACTGATATTATATTTATCCAATCTCAGACCCCACAACGAAGAATTAATATTAAAATTGTCTTGGAATATTGTATATAAAACGTAAACAGTCGTCAAAAGTTAAATTTAGTATATGATGAAGACTTGAGATACCGAAGAACAAAATGGATTTCTCCTTAAACCTTCAAAAACCGCGTCACAGCAGCTTAAACTAATGTTTATTTTGTAACCCAAATACTTAACCTTCTTGACGAATCAATTACTTGGCAATTTAAAACTACCTTAGGAAAATCAAGATTATTAACAATGTTCCAAGAGCACAAGGTATACTTAACGTTTTTAAAGTATATGTATTAGGATTTAGTTTATTTGACTCAGCCGTCATGATCTTCATGGACCATTGCAACAAAATCATCAATTAAAACTAATTCATGAAAAATATAAATAAGGACATGATTCGCATACAAATGTATAAAACTATTCACCAACAACAATTTAGGAAGATCATTTATAAATAACGAGAATAAAAGGGGCCTAATAACAGAGCCCTGTTGAACACCACAATTGACAACATGATGGTTTGTTTTAGTGTTATACTACGACGAAGACCAAGTATGAAAACCCATTAAGATGTATTAGTACATCTTTACAACAGGTAAGAATATCCAGAATTATTACAGAATGTATACGTAAAATCAATTCATTTCAATCGAGGGGTTTGTCACTGGCCAGTTTAGTGGTTCAATGATTGCAATATTTCAAATGACTTCATATGATTTCAGGTGATTTCAAGAAGTATTTAAATTGACTTAAAAATTTTGTGATGGTATTGATTTCAAATAAATTTACTGATTTCAAATGATTGCACATTAATTCAAGTGATTTAGTTGTGATTTCAAATATTTTTAATGATTGCAAGAAATCATTTGAAATCGATAACCAATTTTTTTTTAATTTCATCACTTGAAATAGTGATTGCATCTGATTTGAACGGGATTTTTAATAATTGCAAGTATAATTGTTCAGGTGATTTCATTCGTGACAAACTCCTCGATTTCAATTTCTCATTTTCGCCTATATATTGAGATCAATAATTGTCGATGGCAATTCAAGTGAACTCTGCAAAAGCTAAGTTTTCCAAATCTATGCTGTATTGATATATTAGTGAAAATTGCGACTTGTCTTTTATATTGAAAAAAATCTTTAATCGTTTCGTTAAATCCAGGTTTTGGTGATTTCGGAGTTATCGCCGATATACTGATTTCACTCAGTATTTCTTTGACAGCAGAATTCTTGCATCGGATTTGTGTACACAATTGCTCGATCTTACAATGTCATGAGAAGTCAAGAGAATAATTGTAAGACGATGTTCACATTGGACGTACACACCCGACGCATATTGACGTCTATATGTTCTGTCCCATTCCCACTTTCGTTGTTAGAAAGAGACGGGATTTGGCGTCCGGTTTTTTATTTTTTTCGCTTGTGCACCAATGTCTTGAAAGTTTTCGCAAAATTTGGTCACTTTTGATTGGAAATTGCAATTAAGCATAATCCTAAAAAGAATATTGTAAGCTCCTAGGCTCTTTTCACATATTTTGTTTTTTTGTTTCGTGTGGTTTTGTGCACCCATTGTGTTCACAATACTTTGTGTCTGAACACGGCGGATTGGACGTACGTCAAAATGCGTCGGATGAGTATGTCCAATGTGAACATTGTCTAATATTCTCACAAACCCGTCATCGGCCGAAGTATGATCGGACATCGTCGCCCGAACTCGGCATCGGCTAAAGCGGTGTTTTAAATTCGGTATTTTGGGTTTTTGGGCTTTAAGATTTTCGGGATTTTGGATTTTGGGATTCTGTTTGACTCCCGATATCATCACTATTTTATGAATATTAATTTTTAGTGATATGTAAAAACGACAAATGAAATAGCGCCCATCATTTGCCTTATTGGGCCATGAGGCGGAAGGTTTAATTTATATCGACAACTGCGAAAGAGTGCGCTTGCAGCTTCTTCCTTAAATGTAGAAAAAAGTTTTTATTTTTTTTTTTTGGCTGATAAAAGGTCAACTAATCAAATGGCATTATTAGATTTATCCTTTTTTTTTTCAACCATATAAATTTATTCTCACTCCAAAGGGATACCTCGCCCGCCCGTTGTTATGATTTTTTTTGTTCCTAATAGTTGGTAATTAAAAAGGTGTTCACGTAGAGTTGAAAACAATTATCATAAACTTTGAATATTGCAATGGCAAGGGGACAAAATTATGTATATATATCTCTAGTGTTTATTTCTTTTTTATAAAGATACTTCCCTGGGGAGAGTCAATTTAACCCCTAAAAAGAGTTCCGTAAATTAAATCCTATAGCTATACAACAAACATGCCCATACTCGTGAACATAGCTTATAATTTATATCTCAGAACAGAAAACATAACTAATTTATGCCATCTCTGGTTGTCGACTTATGCTTATTATGGTCCTTCCATGGGGTCCGACAATAATATTGCGATATCTGTCCGAACTGTGTAAAACTTCTGGTACCCAATAAACGAGCCTTCATTGGGCCAATCAGAATAAATTTATAGCTTATTTTCTTTATTCTATTTTCATTATTTGTCATTTTAATAATTTTGCCGCACTCTAGGACTAGGAATAAATTTTATGTTTCGTTCCGAATATTGAGCTTTCACACGCATTTAGCTTTACAAAGGACAGTGGAAGGGTTCTATTTTTGTGGTTACAAGGAATTATTTCCACAGGAAACGTTAAAAATGCCATTTAATTGGTGAAATTGTTTAGTTTGGAACGAAGTTTTGTGTTTTCATTTTGAAATTTATTTTAAGGGTCTTTTGACATGACCACTGACTATATTGACCGTCAAAAATATAACTCATCGTCAAATCGAGGGTTCTGAATCCCGTTCCATATAAAACGATTGCTTGACACGAATTTGTAGATATATAACTATATGCGGTTTAGATGGGAATTTGTCAATCGGTTTATTGTTTTATATTGAACAAACGTGCTAAACTTAATGTATTATGAAGCTTAAATGTTCGTTTTATTTTTATATTTCAAATAAAAAAAATTTCGAACATTATATAAGATGTAGGTAATCGTTTTGATGATTGTTGTAACTGCAATAAAAACAATGATATGAAGGTACATTGCATTTAGTTATAACGGAAATAAATATTGATAGGTACGTTAAATGATAAATATTTGAGGGTTGTTGTCATTTTGTTAGGTGTTACACCTATCAGGTCCTTTAGTCATCAAAGTAGGTAATAAAAGGGTGGGCCGGATAAGCCGCGGCATCTTTTTATCATCTAAAACAAAATACTGGGTGAGTCTTGTACCTACTTAAAACAAGCTTGAAAAAGTTCACTCAATGGTAACCAACAACTTTGAAAATATTGGGACAAACACACTCTCATTAAAGTAAAATTTTTAAAATGTTCCTATTGAAATTGTAATAAAAATTCTTGCGAATTATTCTTAAAGTCTTATACACATAATGAGATAAAGCTCTTCAAAGTTTGCAAAATATTTTTTTTTTTCGAAATTGTAGCAAACGAAGTCTGCCTTTAAAACCGTCCTAAAAATATACTTACTGGGTCCTAAAGGATTATAATCGCTGAAGTTTGAAAGAAAAATCAGAAATTTTCGCATTTTTTTTTTTTTTTTTGAGTTTCGACAAAGATGCGTTCGGTGCTCGAGGCCACACACTTTTGGATTATTCATCAGGCCAACAAAATAAACAAGTTGCATACATCGGATTTTACGCATGTATATTTTTACCTAATATAACGAAAATTCCTTTAATATATACCTAGTCCTATTAATTAAAAACGCTTATTTCGTCTCTAACTCATGACTTAACTACACCACGGAATAAGACATAAGTCACGATTTAAAATTTCTTATTAATAAAACAAAATAAATCATGGAATAGTCAGCCCACATTCGTTAAGAAAATTCAACAAAAATCTACTACAGTTCTAATACAATTGTTTGTTAATGGTCTGTGAGCATGTTTCCACCTGAAGAACGTTATGTGTTTGTATTTTGTATTTTCAAAATACAGGTAAATAAGTTTTGAGTTTGTATCGTATGGCTTACAGACAGATGAATGGAAACTCTTAAAAAAGGAAATACAATCTAATAATTTTCTCGTTTGAAAAGGTTAAATTTAAAATTAAAATTTTCACCGGAAGTTAAGACATTTTTAATGATTATAAGGACTAATCTTAATCCGTCTGTGTCTCATCAATCACTGAACCGATTTACACATATCACATGCTGATGGATAGAGGAAATATCAAACAAGGTCGTGAGGATTATATTTCTGGACAGATGTCCCTGGTTTGGCCAAAAAATGACAATAAAATTGCACTTGCGAAACTCAATTAAATAGGGCGAAAAATACACTTTTCAAATAATTTCTATTCCAAAATAATAATAAAGAAGAAGAAAAAAGAAAAAAAAACAGAAAATGCATTTGCCATGTCGACCTTTTGATATTCAAATTGCACTTGACTTATATATTTTCGATGAAAAAATCTTTTCAATCTTACACCATCGCTTAACCACCGACTTGGGTGGTGTAATTTAATTTAATTTTGGTGGGGGCACAATCCCCATTTATTTGGCTTAATTCAAGCTACAATTCTTAAAATAACTTAAAAACTAAGAAACTACTATCTAAGAAACGTACAACTAAGATTGGAGAAGATAGGGAGGATGGTGCAAGGAGTATTGAGGTTGAAATCGAATAGATCATTCAAATTTACTCTTCGCAGCATGCGGGAGACCGGTTCATTAGAGCCATATGAAGTACGGTGATAGGGTAGATAGAAAAGACGAGGATTACGTGTGTTACGAGAATTGGTATACAAAAACTTAACTTAACTCACAGTCCGAAAAAGCTATTCCGTGTTTATTAATAATGTTTTGACATTAGTTCCGGATTTAACGATAACTCATCGATTAATCGCATTTATTAATAAGGGTGACCCTGTTTTCATTTATATTAAAAAAATTGTAACAGTATTAACTTAATCTCGTTTCGGAAACGGAGTGGTACCTAATAGATATACGATACTACATATTATACTTTATAAACACCGACATCCTTTTACATTAAAATGGTACCTCGTCCCACACTTCAAAGAAAATGTGCTTCAAATAACCAAACTTTTCTCATTTTCTCTAATTTTATATTTTCTGAAAAAAAAAATAAAAAAAAAATAAGTAGAGAAACAAACGATAGAAAACAACATTCTTCTTGATGGTTCACGCTAGAAATTTTGAAAATTTTTCAATTAACCATGATGGAAAGTTTTACATCCGTTCTACACTCAGGGAGGTTGTATCTCTGCTCCCAAAACTAACTATGAATGCAATTTTCTCCAATTGTTTTTCTTTTATTTTTTTATTTTGTAAACAGGGTGCGAGCATTTTCTTTGGTTACCTTGCCTTGGGGAAATTTACATAATCGACTATACATTTTGAAACAGCATTAGACGAAAATTGTCCTTTCGGCAAAAATAACACTTGGAAAGTGTTTTGAAAAAAACTCGAAAGGAATTCTCGGACCGATTCGAAGACCAAAATTATATATACATCCACTTCTATGCGATACACATTCACAATAACTGTTATACTACATCCCTGTGTTCTTGGGCTCCTTGGCTGAGATGATGAAATAGTGTGAGGTCCAATTTCAAAGTCAAAGTAATTTCCGGGTCGCGCAAACTTTTTCATTAAAACTTGTTGACTGCTGGTTAAGTAAATTTTTATGCGCTTTCTTTTTGGCTTGGAACACTATATATAGGAACTTATATATATAAATATATATACTTTGGGGGCATAGCATAAATTCTGCCGCACTGATGATTTATAGAAAATTGTCTCTGAGTGATTTATTTTTCCATTCATTTTAACACACACAAATATACTATATTTTAGTTTTTCTAACAAACATACGCTGGCGTCTTACGAGGAAAATGAATTAAAGTTTTGTGCAAAGTTGTGCGACAGCAAAAAAAGAACCAAATTACTTTCGAAAACTATTTCTTACACTGAGTGAGTAAAGAAATAAGTTGCTCACAATTTTAGCAAGTTTTCTTATTCTTATTTCGGTGGTGAAAAGTAATACTGAATTGGCAGTGGTTGCGAACAAAATTTGAAGTAATTTGCAGCTATATAGGATGACGTAAACGACTTATTCATAGTTTCAAAAAGTTTTATGTATACGTATAGGTATTTTCTTGTATTCAAAGGTTTTTTCATACACTATAGTAATCACTTTCAAAGTTTTGGTTGCAAACGTTTATGACACATATCATTGAGATGAAGGAAACAGATTCATAGAATATTGTTAATTTTTTTTTTTGCCTAATGAGACACCCTGCTGTGAATAAAAGTGACTATTAATCACTTTCCTTTTCCAGCAAAGTTATCGTCGTTAAGGGACTGGAAACAATTAAAACATTTTGTGTGTTATTTTTTCAGAGAAGTTTTTTTAAGCGGCTCACAGCATAGAGTATAAATAGGCTGATGTCGTAAGATAACGATAACTCGCTAGGCAAACTCTAGGAATACCGCAACAAGAGTATAACTTCAAGTATACATACTCGATACTTTACCTTCGATATCAGATACTTTTATGGCATCGATATTTTATTTTCATAATCATATATGTTATTATAGAATGAAAGTATTTTGATTGAATTGAAGTATGGCTCTATTTTCTAATCGATGGTCGACTCTTCCGATATACCAATTGGCGGTATATTAAATGTTTAGCAAATGGCTATATCTAATATTGTTGTTCAAGTCAATTTGATTGTTGGGTAGATGGTTCTCTTGACTTATAAAATGAGTTCAATTATTTTTCTTATCTAAATTTTTTTTAAGATAACCTTAAAATATTTACCTATTTTAATATTAAAAAAAAAGTAGCAAATTTATTTATCAAAAATTCAAGACACAACCAAAAACAAAAAATTACATCTCATTAGTTATATTCACACCCAAAATAGCATATTTGTCATTACACATCATGACAAGCATTCCAATTCCATGTCATACAAAAACAACAATCCCTGCATTTGGCTCCCTCAATGACCTTCCATCCAATTTATTTAATAAAACAGAAAACTATAACTTCAAACGCTGACAAGTTTTATCAGAAAAGGTCCACAACATTATTCCTACC
The DNA here is from genome assembly GCA_951217065.1 of Baccha elongata. Taxonomy (NCBI): domain Eukaryota; kingdom Metazoa; phylum Arthropoda; class Insecta; order Diptera; family Syrphidae; genus Baccha; species Baccha elongata. Next base: position 2,722,117 of record OX578274.1, on the reverse strand, counting down.
TGCATACCAGCATAATATACAGGTGCTAATTAGATTGCTACACACACCGAAAGTGAATAAAGAATTAAATAAAATTCAAATTCACAAAAACCATCGAACCCAGAAGTCAAATAACATGATATCATGCAACGAACCTTCTCACCAAAATACTCACTCTTCTGTAATAATTAAGTCAGTGGAACAAGGAAATTCACGCAAACCGACCTTAGCTTACAGAAGGAACCCTCCCTTTTATATACTATATATTTTTCAGCGAAAGAGTGATTAGCATTTAAAAAACTAATTAACAGGTTGTTACAATGCCAACCTCTCTAGATAGTGATCTCGTACTGGGGTTTCTGAGTTGGTTTATTTTTTTAGTGGCGGGACCATGCACCGAAAAATCTTATTCAAAATCTATATTAAGTCGAAACAATTAAGGCGCATTTATAAACACGCAGATGGCAGAGGTAATAGCTTATTCCCTATATACCAGTGCAGGTCTGGGTAGTATTATATGGATCACTTTTAACTACGTCAACTCAACGCTTTTAAGTCTAAACAATGAAAACATAAAACATTTTTAAAATTAAGAGTTGCCATTAGGTTGATTTGTTTAATATAAAAAAACTGTGGGAATTTTTGTGTTTTTTTTTTTTTTTTAATACTTTTGTGTATTTTTTTCAAAGGACGAAAAAACATGAGGTTTAAAATGCCAGAATTTTTAAAGATAAAGGCAAGCAGACTGCAGAGCCGTCTCCATGACTCGAGGCCGATAATCACTTTTTGCGCCGTCTATAACGCGCCCCCACACTTGGGTTAACTTTGTTGGTATGCTCTTCAGCTTCACTTTTTGATTCTTTTCCAAAATGTATTTGTTTTTGCATTTCCATGCATTGTGATGTTTTTTTTAATCAGTTCGGCTTTTTTTTCAACCATTTTTCGGTGAAATTTCATATGACTAAACTTCACTCGTCATGGAACTGACAAGCCGATTTTTCGCTATCGTAATCTAGAACTTTAAACAAAACCTTTTAAAAGCCAGTTGAAAATATGAGAAGCTCTTCACCATACGCCAAGAATGACATATGACAAAGAACTGTCAAAATTAATTAGTATTAAGTCTTATTTAATAAAGCTATTTCAAAAAGATCAGAATATTAACGTTTTAGCTCCCACGAAATATCTTCACCAACGCCGAAAGGTTACATGCGAATTAAAGTTAAAAAATTAAAAACAGAAAAACAAAACAAAAATGATTTCTTACCATGTTGGCAACTCTTTTTCAATGATTTTTAGAACTGAGCTCACATTACGACAGTTAGTTGAAAGTATTAATTAGGGCCGTACCAGGAGTTAAAATAATAGATGAGGCTTTCGCTTAGCTATCCATAAGATGCCCTTACACTCCATATTTCAGTCATATAAAAATTTTGAGCAGTTGCTTAGCAAATAAAATACTGACCGGAACTTTAATGTAAAGTCAAAGACAAGGAGTTTGCTTATGACTACTAACCGTAAGCTCACTTGTTTAGGTATATTTTTCTAAACTCTATATATGTTGTGTTCAAAGAAGGCGTCTTTGAAATAATAGAGCTGCTGGCTGTTATATTAGCTGGCACATGAACCTACAAAAGATTGAAATGCTTTTTGGTCACGAATATTAATTTAATTTGTTTTTGGCAGGCAGGCAGGCAGCAAAGCAAAAAAAAGAAAACAGGCTCTATGTTTGGCTCAGTGGCGGGTTCTGTGTGTGTGTGTGATGCCGCAGGAAACGGAAGTTAAGCTGGTAGATTAGGTTTTTGGAGGGGAAATGAAATAGCTGATTTCAATCTACCATGGGGCGTTAAAATTGAAAATTTATTTTGTTAAACATTGGCAATGGAGTGGAGTGGTCGTTGGAAAGAATGCGCGTGGTATTTTAACTTCCGATTGCCTTTTGTGACAAGAGATTATAAAGCTTTGCCTAAATTTCAAGTGTGATTCGGAAATGGATTTTTATTTTTTTTTTTCTTCCCTCTCAGCTGTGCTAAATGGAGTTGGAACAATATAGAGTGAATCGATTTTGGGAGGCGGATTTGGATTGTGTTCTGAAATCCGTTCTCAAGGGAAATTAGATAAATTTTAATTATTTTAGAAGGACACAATGTAGATATTTAATTAAATCTATTTATTATATTTTAAATATTTTCTTCAATATTCTAATGGGAAATTAAATATACAGTTGAAAACGAACAGTCTTAGTATAACGGTGTGTGAAAGATGTGTGTGATTTTCTTCTTATGTAACAACAACCCAATTTCAATATTATTTTTTTGAAGAGAATATATTTTTTTATAACTTACATTACAATTTTTTTTGTCAAATTACCTGTTAAAACGATATGGCGGAATGTTTGGTAAAACGTATATGAGGTATGAGAACTTATTTTTTTTTAAATTTTCTGTTTGGTGCTCTGTGTAGCTCTAAAACGGTTGAGAATTTGTTTTTTTTTTTGCGTTAAATCGAAGTACCTGAACTGCATGCTTACTAAATATAGCCCTACCCCTTAAGCAACACTTTTGATATGCTTATGCAATAAAAGCATATGGTACCATTCTAGGCCAAACAGAAAAGATTGGTTAAGGACTACAGAGATTTCGGGGTATATCACCTAATACTTATTGAACCTAATTTAAGAGTGGCGATTTGGGACGTCGAAGCTTCGAGCTGAGCTCCTTTCCTGTCTCTGAAAAAATCCAAAAATCAAATCCTTACCGGAATAATTATTGGGTAACATTTCGAAAACCAAATGACTATTTAAAAGTGGTCATGTACAATTGTACATATTCAAGTATTGTTAGTGTATGTATATGTATGCTGCCTAAAATAGAACTAAGCGAGAGAAAATAGATATGTTTTGGATATGGATGTCCATATTTCCATCCTTAAGATGATCCCAAATCCCAAATGATAATGATAGAAAAATCTTGTTTGTTAGCGGATATTTGAATGAATAATCCGGAAAAAAATATGACCATGAGGATTGCTTTTGTGGCTTATGCTCGTATGGGATACCCATATGGCACAAGAAACCCCCCTGAAAACAGCCTTGTGTCTTAAATTCTATTTTTCCTTAAACGAACCCGATATTGAACCACTAACACCAAAGGCAGGAATGAGACGAAGCTTTAGTGTCATTTGATGGTTTATGAAGCCGCGTTTGAAACATTTTATATATATTTGACAGATTTTTGTATGGAGAGGGAGACAAGTAATAGATCATGATGGAGCTAAATCTGCATGAAGAAGAACTCAAATCATTTAGTTTTTGGCTGATGTAGATGTAAGTCATCATCAGTCTATTCAGAAACTTTGCCAAAGCATAATTAACAAGGTAGCAGCTATTTTCGGTCCTTACGAAAAGTAAAAATGCCTGTTCTGATTGATTTTCAAATGAGTAGTTTCCGGAAATATCACAATCGAAAAAGTTAGTGGGGCGCTAGAAAAATCTTTTAATGGAAAAAAAAAAATTGAAAAATTCGAGACTCACTGAGCAAAAAATATTCTGATAAGGCATTCGATAGGAAACCATATAGAAACTTATATGGGTTGTTCTGAGGCGGAATATGATACCTATTAGAATTGAGTGTTTCTATGGGGTTCTGAGGGTCCCTTCTTTGTACATTTCAATACCAATCTTGTTGAGAAATATTTTGTGAAATAAAGGTTCCAAGAAAAAAACTATTCAACTAAGATTATTAATAATTTTTTTAACAATTTTCTTTAATTGTTTGTTTGTTTGTTCATATACAGAAGCATGCTAACTTCTCATAACCTCATTTCTCTAAAAGAGCCTACCTAAATTGACTCTTATACAAATCTTAAAAGATAAATTATTTGCAATTTTTCCTGCTTAAACATTTTTTATATAGTTACTTAGGCCGTTTGCCAATTGCGTTAAAATTGTTGTTAAATTTGATCCCTTTTTATTAGGGTGAATAAAATTTAAGCTTTTTGCGGTGTCTATTGAATCAAATAGGATTTTTTAAAATACAAATTTTAAAATTTAAATTTCAAATTTGAGATTGCTTGTCTTCAAGGGCCTATCCAGAAATATTTAGATATACCTTACGTACGTTAATAACAATAGTTGACTATTGTTAACAATTTTATTTTATTTAATTTAGTTAATTTTTGTCGCTCCTTTAATACAAAATTGCTACAAATTTCATTTAAGTGTGTTTCAGAATTTATATAAATGCATAAACTTTTTTTTACAATGACGCGAAGCTATCCAGATCGCTTTGGATCCAATAGATAAAAAAAGAAGCAATAATGAACGCGACGGATAATAAAAAGGTGTACACATTAACGCACCAAAACAAAAATGTAAAAAATTAACCACTTATTAAAATTTTAACGAGCTTCTGATCAGGTTAATTTTTGAAGTCTATATTCACTTCAATAGTTTCACAATTTAGCCATGGGATCAAATTTAACATCATCACTTTTAACGCAAACGGCACACGGCCTTAAAGATATTTCTCCAAACACTTTTTTTGTCAGATTCATATGATAGAAAATTACAATTAAGAACGGAATACGATTTCTGTCTCGCCATTTTTAATAAAAAAAAAATATATATAAAAAAAATTGACAACAAATGATTTTTGTCCCACTATAGTTGTCGTGTTTAATATTAACTTTTTTTTTCAATTATTTAATACAAAGATAGCTATTTATAATTATTTTTAAAACAATCTAATATTTCGTATCATATCTATTTCAGAGACTTCCTCAATCAAAGTTTACATTTACTTTATTATGTCAAAAAGAAGTACATATACGTGCATAGTTTATTTCCTTTATAATTCGTAACTAAATTAGTTATCCAAACGTGTTTACCTGTCCTACACCTTTGAATAATATTTTCTGCTGATTTCCAGGACACACCCATCAACAAAGGGCAAATCAATCAGAAACATTTTTTAGGCCACGGAACACTGTAATTAGATTCACCCTACTTTATGTGTCATGTTTACAAATGAATATTCTGACCGAATCCAATATAATTGGAGTCACTACAATACCTTGCTCAATACTATAGCCAAACTCATTCAACATCATTACGTGATACAGGAGCACTGCGGGGCTCTTAAAAGTAAACCGAAAAGTATGGGCTACGTGTTTCTGTTCGATGACACGATTGTTTTTCAAGAAAGAGAGAGAGAAATATACGTCAATAGTGAGCTATAACAAAAACAAAAACAAATCGATTGAAACACCTTTTTTCTTAATTGGCTTGGAAAAAAGTTTCACTTGGACGCTAACAGCGACTGTTGACGAAATGCCACTGCTAAGAACCCAAAATCCACACCCACTGCCACTTGCACGTACAAAATCTTCGCACTAATCAAACAATATGCGTGTATATGTAATTAGCCTTTGCGTGTTGTGGGCACGTAAACACAAAGTTTTTAACTTGACGTGACAAATCAAACAAGTTACATTATTCCTTGATCATTCGATATCAAAAGGTTTATCAATATAAATACCATCCCCCCTTCAAAGTTAATCAAAAATTTGTCTGTTTTCCAATAATCTGCATTGGTCGTAACGCACATAGGACGAACATTAACTCCAACATCAACATGATTAAGTTTTAACTGAAATTTCACACGCGCTATACTATCATAGCGACAACAAAGTTATGCAAACATCAACCATATGATGTACGGGGTATCCTTTTGGTAGTGTCCTTGCGACGAGGGCGTTAAACTGATTAATTGGCTTCCCAACATCAAAAAACCCAGTCGTCATCATCATCTTGCTTTAATTTTCAACGTCATCGTACCGCACATCGGCAAAAGCTGGAATTTTCAAAATTTCAATTCGAAAATATTATTAAATTAACTATGCCTACATGTGAGGGAGGATTTCAGCGGGCTGTTAGGTGAAAACACATAATATTCACTTTGTATTTTGCTTTTGTCGTCGATTTTCCTTCACAGTATGGAATTTATATAGAATCTCTTTTGAGATCTTGTGTTTCACGATCTCCATCATTAGCTAAATGGTAGCTGAAGTACATCTCTGCAAATTGTCATCGATAATAGTTTGTCATAGTGATGTGTTGACTAGTTAACATTAATAGATTTTTAATTAAAATGTCTTACCTTCAATTTTTGTATTATTTGAATAGTATTAACATGTTTAGTTTAGTTTTAAAAAAAGTGCTGTACCCATCAAAACGGTGCCTCTATTCAACACGCCGTAATAATCAAATTTACAGGTTGATTTTCAGGTGTTTTTCAATGAAAAAAACGTGTAGAATATCATTTATCCAATACTTTATATGTTTATTATGCAAAGAACATTCATGATATTTTAAAAATAATGAAAGGAAGGTTAATCCTTTGATATTTTATTAAAATACTTAAAAGTCTAGTCAGGTAAGTACTATAAGGATATGGTCTTTCTTATAAGAGGTGGTTTTCGTTATATTAAATTTTCTCAAAAAGTACAAGACACTTCGTCATCCGGTTTTCCGAGTTTGACTTCGAAAACTAAAACTATATACTTAATTACATCAAATTTAAAAAAAATATTGAGATTGAAAATTAAGTATTCAAAAATAAATTTTTTTATAAATATGAATGACTCTGTCAAGCTTCATTTTTCTTGCGAAACTTATAATATTTATTTTTGATTAAGAGATTGCATTTAATAGCATGGTTATTAAGGATTGCGTATAAAAAAAAATCACCGCAAATATGAAAATTTGTGACTACATTATATAAAAATATTGCCCAGGGTATCGATTTTCATAGTTTTACTAAATATTGCTATAATTACGTAACCCAGCGAGATAATTTTTCTTTTTCACTATTCCCAGTACGGGTATAACCTACCCTATCATCCGGTTTCTGCTTGATGTTGAGTTTCGGGACACCCTGTACTGTATAAACACAACCAAATTTAATTTTGTAATAAAGAGAATCCTGAGGAAAAACACTTCCCAATGCAAATTGTATTACGAAGAATAAGCTTATCGCGCCGATGCCATTTTCCTCCATGAATGTTGTCTAATAAGTCTGTCAACATATGAAGCTCCTCCCATTCGCTCCAAGTAAGGTATTTATTTACTAAATACTTACATATTTTCTGTTTTCCATCATAGTTATAAATCTACAAACTATCGTATTGGTGAAATACTCATTCCATCATATGTGCGCCTACAGAGCATTGCCGCAAGCACTCACACAATATCTACATATTTTTCCTTTGCTGTCTATGATGATGTAGGGAGGCATGAACTGGCATGGTACTATGGTAGTGACAGTCGAAGTTATAAAGTTGGGGTTGGGAACAAGAGAGGGTGGTATCCAGCTCAACAGAAATGATATGCGGAAAAGTAATTAAGTGAACATGGGAAAAATTTGATCATGCGAAAGGATGAAACTTTTTGGAATTAATCGGATGAGCTCTGAGGCAGGGAATGAGTCTGCGGCGCAGCAGCATGGGGGTTTGATGGTAATATAGGGATTGGGGTGAACGATACAAGTATGACTTTCATTTATGTAAGCACTCACAACAGGCAAAAGTACATCATTGGCCAGACACGACGGTACAGGCTCAAGCTCACAAGCTCAAGGCAAATGCACAAGGAAGTCTGTTGGAAACGTGTGCTCACTGTACTGTATCTGATGGATAGATGATGCCAAGGCAGGAAAAAGGTTCTCTGTCTTCCATTAAAAAGGATAATATAACGTTTTGCTTCCGTGCAATTATTCATGTTTCCGGAAATTTACTTACACATATATTTGGTAGTGGTGGTATATAAAAGTTGTTGTTGTTGTTTATGTTACCAAAGCTTTAGAGAGGAGTCACAATAACATATATAGAAGAAGTATAAAAAAGAAGCTAAGTAAGTGCCCTCTCTGTCTCTAGTGCCTAGTATGTGGTTTGAAGCTCTTTCTATAGCTCTAGGGACTTCAATCCTTGTTTTCTTTTCGTCTATATCTGTAATCGGAATCCACAGTGAAATTAAAATTTCGTAGGGAGTATGAAATGGGAGATACTTGATGGTTATTATGATTGGGATGATTTTTTAATTAATTTCAAAAATTGATACATAAAGATCTAGAAAAAAAAACCTGAGTGCATCCAACGACGTAACTCTATTAATTTAGGTCGCTTGTCATCATGTTCATCACAGCGTTAATATAGAAAACATTTTTTCTGTGTTTCGTCCTTTTTGTGCGTTAAGATTTTCTATACCAACAACAAACAGAAGAGAAAGGACTTTTTGCAAAAGGATTTCTGTGATTAATTAAAATAGATGATATGATTTTATGGTACTGTGACTTTCTCAGTACCTAACGACGACAGAGACTGATGGATTTTAACATACGTCTGTCTGTATGTGAGATCGAGTGGGCTTTCAGTAATTTTTTTTGGATTTAATTAGGAGATTTCGAATTAAGTCTGAATGGGATGCTCTTCATTAATTTTATATATTAATATGGAAATAAATGTCGAAAGGTAATATGTACATAACATTTATTAACCACTCAGAAAAAAAAAACACTGATTGGAAAGGTATTTGCCTTTGACTCGAAAGAAAAATACCGGCATAACTTGAAAATGTAATAATTTACTCTGATTAGTGATAATGAATGGTGATTCATAAGAGAGGCGCTTAAGGATGAGTGAAGGCAGAAAAAATCGTATAAAGAGGATTCATTTTGCCCTTTTTTTTTTATACAATCTTGAATATTTAAAAACAATGCATTATAAAAGAAACAAGTGTAAATACTACATATTATTTTGTTAATTAAAAAGAAAATAGATAGATAGATATAGCTAGATAAGATTTTTATTATCTTGCAATTATTTTTACAATTTAAATAAACAATCATTTAAAGCATGGCTTAAATGATTGTTTATTTTATTTAAATTGTAATAAATCTTGTCAATCAGGCAGTTGCAGACTGCAATTTTTGTTTGGGAGGAAAGTGGTCGAAATTCAGTTTTTTGCAAATTTTTCGGAAACTATGAACTTTTTGCAAACAAATAATTTATTAAAAATATTTTTTTTTGAGAAATAGTGTTAAATTGTTGCAAAGTCTGTGTTTAGACAGCACTGCTGCACACTTAATTTATTTGCCGCACTGTTTATAAATGAAATTGGTCCAGCCGTATTGAAGTTCCGGCTCAATTTGCAAGAAGCCATTAACAACAAATTTTCGTTATAAGCATTTTTAGCCAATATTCTGAAATGCATAGTTATATTCAGAACCTTGCAATAAGTATCTATAACGCACACAAGGTCACTTAATGGCTTACGTGGAACACAAATATTTAGGTCGTTTCAGCAAATAGTTCTTATTAAATTCGTATATTAGTTATACAAAAATATTCAACTGAGTTTTACAAATCTTCATAAAAGTTATACAATACGAGTTCCATAAGCTATAGCAAAAGTTGTTATGTCTTTTGGGCGGGGCTGACAATTTATCTTTTTTTGTAGTTACTTCTTACTTGTTACTTTTATTTTGATCAATTTTTGTCACTCCTGATATATGAGTTCTCCTTTCAAAGCATCATTTGCATTTCAGCTGCCTCATAATTGTTGAACCCTGTCCAACATTTTTAATTGAATGCAAGCTCAACTGGACCGTTAAGTGTCTTCTATTTAGCTAAAAGTCACATCAGAAGGATAGTTTTACTGCCAATTTCTTGAACCTCAACACTCAGAGAAATCGGTTTACTCAAAATAATGAAATCTTGGCTTTGTTTTTAAGACATATATTTTCTTTAAAATAAAGCCAAATTTACTTCCATTTTACTTCAATCAAGGACACATTTATTTGTTTTTAAAAATTAGGTTCTTTGTTTCAAAGACGCACATTTCCTTATTTAAAAGACAACGAATTTTTTTAAAAGAAAGACATAATTTACTTTTTTTGAATCCACATTTACTTATTTTTAAATTAAAGTATTTTTTTTGTTTAATTCAAAGCTATATTTACTTAAAACAAGGAAACGGTTTACCTCTGATGACACCAATTCAAAACCACATTTACTGAAAAAAAAAGTTAAACTTAACTCAAAACAATGAAATGGTTTACCTAATTCAAAAAACTTATTTCTCTGTATTGAGTAGGTAAATGTGCCTTTAAATTCTGGTGACGCCATTCAAAGCCATAATTAATGAAGACTGTTTTTAAGGTCAGAGAAAAACATACAAAACTGTTTCTTTAAATTCATTTATTTATTTCTTTCAACTTAACCAATTTAGTAAGTTTATGGTAAAAAAATGAGTTTATAAAGATAAAAAGTAATTTCTGAACAAAACCTAAAAAAAATTATATAGGGAGGAAAAAGGGATTTTATTTCGAGATTTAGGGGAAAAAAAGTCGTATTTGTGCTAAAAATAGGGGAAAAATGTAACAAAAGTCTGGGGACACCCACCAAATAATAAAAACAATAATTTTCGGAATAATCGTTAATATTCAATTCAAGGTTAATATTCAATAAAAAAATATCCTCTCGAAATTAAATTTGGTAAAGATCGTCTCTTATAGGAATTTGCCTTCAACGCGAACAAACATCCTTGCACGTTCTCACATAATGCCCACAATTCTTCGCCTTAGCAAGCGGTTCTGAAATCCTTTCTCTGGAACCCCAAAATCCATCTATCCGGTAAAAGACCGTACATTTTTTTCTTTACTCTAAAATACCACTTACACATATAAAGTGATGTAGGTACCACTTTCCACAAACATACCTATCACAACATAACCCCGAAATCTAAATATTGCAAAACAGAACGATTTATAGTTTCACTCATATCTAAAAAATAAACTCATGTGATTTGGTCATACAAATGGAGCATTAGACTCTGCTGTCACTTGAAAAATGACCAGCTCAGTTGATTCGTTAACCTTTTCCAGCATCATAACCATTCCGTATATATACCGTTATCGAAACCATACAGATCCATTAACGAAAAACATCTCGAACAAGAGAAGTAAGAAAAAAAAAATCGACTATACCACCCACCTTCGTGTCGTCTAGATGGATGATGATGATGGCGAGTCAGTCCATCAGGCTTCAAGGAGTGTGAGGGACAGAGTCTGTGTTAATAATACTCTTAGAAGCGAACTTTTCTAACGTATGGACAAAACGAAACTAAATATACAAACAAACGAAATGAATGGAACAGTATCGCGCACTATATACTAGAAATGATAAATGTCCAGCTATTGTATTAATAAACCATTAGTCTTCCAACGAGCAACCGTTGATGGACGAACAAACCCGTCTCCCCATCCATCCCCAAATATTTGATGCCCTTCCGATTGAAGGGATGATTTTTGTTGTCTTATAGTGACTTTGATGGATTATACAGAAAAAAATTGTTTACTATTCCTTTGTCGAAAAGAAATAGCGATTGCCGAAAGCCTTGCCAGTTAGTCGGTCCATTCGTCCGGACGTTATGCAAATCTAGCGAAAGTTGAGTGCGCGAGCTATATTTCTATGTGGCTAACAATACATCCACGATTCATCATGCTATTGTTCAAGATGACTACCGCACGTTTTATCTCCTAAAAATCTGGCTGTTAGAGCGGACTTCCTGTGCCCTGCAGATTCGAAATTCGCACAAAGAAGCAGTAGCACTAGATTCGGATGAAACAGCATACTGTATGCTATTTAAGGTGCATACACAGCAGATTCGTTATTTTCCTCTGTGACTGAAGATCGTTGTTGGCATGGCATTGCCAATTTCGACGTTGAATTGTGAGTGTAATAATGGCGAAGCGGCGCTTTCCCCTTCTTTTATTTCTGTTCGGCTAGTTGGAAAATCTCTGTTTCTGTCTATACATTCAAATGAGCACGGTTTGGTGGAAAATTGTACGCGGATAATGCGCGAGAGTTACGAATTGGAGCCATCATTGTATGGCTACGAATTAGAGAAAGGTTCGTTTACTTTGGCACTGTGTGTGATTTAGGCGCTGCTGTCCCAAAGCCATTTTTTTTGTGCATCTCCTTTGCTTCACCACAGTGCTGTGTTTTATATCTGCACTCTGCCATGTCGAAGTCAGATTCAAATTAATTCGATGTAACCATGTTGGCTAAATTCAATTATGCCAGCTTTTTCTTCGTATTTCTGTTTTTACCTTTGTGAGTTGAAATCAAAGGAAGAAACACTGTGGTAGAAGCCCGTGCCGCTGCCTCTGTGGGGATCATTCGAGCCTACAAAATATTGTGTGCATTTTTTGTGTTTCAACTTGGGCACCCGCGCCCCAGAAGCGGCACAATACATTGCAATGGTGAGTAGGTACTGCCAATGCATTTATTTTATGTGTGGCCTCAAATGAAATTTGTATAGATGTACGTGATCCGAAAATGTGTTACTCTGGCTCATCGGAAGCAAATTATACTGGAGCTACTGCTTGCAGCTGAAATGAATGAGTAAAGCGTTTTGTTATTGTCATTGAAGTTTTAAAATTAAAAAAAAGAATAATTTTGGGTAATGGTTTTTAAAAGTTTTATACTATAAAATGCAATAAAAATTAGAAAAATTATAAGTGTATTTTTTGATCTAAGTTTTTGAAAAGAAAAGATTTGTCCTAAATAAAGATTTCTGTAAAATATCATCCAAATGTTCACCAAGGCTCTAACGGAAAACCTTAATAATAGTTAGGGATTAACTACGTTTAACATGTTGAATTATGCCGTTCTTTAGCCTATATACCAAATTTTTCTAAAGTTAGAAATCCAACGGTTTCAAATCAACTTATTTGGCCGAACAATCAACTTAACCAAAACTCTTCCAGTTTGTTGCTTTTTTTTTATTGTATACTATTAATACTAGAATATCAGTTTGATTACTTCACCATTCTTTATTCCGTCAATTTTGATTAAGTTTTTGAACAACAACAACTACGAATTTTATTATTTGTTTTTTTTGTTTTGGCTGGAGATAATTATAGCTATTTCAAGTTTGTTGTCAGGTTGATTCACATTCGAAAATCTCTTTCTTAATTTTTTCTGGAAAAGGGTAGGTGTGCTATATATGTATTGGCGAGCTGATCATGCTTTCAAAGATGCGGGAAACCCATTTACGACACCATACCTACAGCTAGATGTTAAAGTAAATCAAAGAAAATCTTTGACACCCACTCCTGAGAAAGAGAATGCATATTTACAACTGTATTTACTTGCGTGTGAGAAGAGAAGAGGCTGATACTGTGAAGACTCTCAGATGTGAGAGAGATAAAAATGGCAGGAAAAGAAAATAAGTACAGCGTAATGTCAGCCTTGCAGAACAAGCTTCCTGCAGCTGCGACAATAGCATCACATTTCATTAATAATTATATCCCATAAATAAATAAAAAAAATAAATAAATAAATAATAAATAACTAAAAAAATAAATAAATAAATGATAAATAAATAATTAAATGTATAAATAGATTAAAAAAGGTATTTTGCTGTTTTACTATTTTTAGAGAAACATCCCCAGATTTTTTTTTTATTTTCGAACTGAAAAAAAAAAACGTTTCCTACCATACCAACACAACCGATAATTCCATTTTTCTCACAAAAAAAAATACGATCAATTTCTATAAAATTTTACATTAGTGATTTGTTGCCGATTTTCGGAATCAGCTTATTAACGGTACCTATCATAGAACCCTTTTTTATTTCACCAAATATCTTTTGAACGGGTGTACCGATTTTAACGAAATTTAAAAATCCAAAAGCATTGCTAAACTTGATTAATACTGCAAAAAAATATATTCTTTTAAAATTTCATGCAATGATATACCGTCGAGTGTATTTCACATTTTGTTTTTTAAATGGTCAACTAAATTTTTCAGTCGTAGCTTGATACAAGAGCAAGTTTGTGCGACCCTGTTATGCTTTTTGTTTTTTTTTTTATAGAAACTCATTCAAAATATAACTTAATTAAAATAAGTTATTTTGCCTCCGTCAAAAAAGATTTTCAAATATTCATAAAATTATTTTATTTTATAAAATTTTATTGTCAACAATTTTTTATTCAAATGTTAAAGAAACCCATCCTTAAGCTTCCATATTTCTGCAGAAGGTATTATTCGGGCATTAGTGCTTGCTTTGTGTCACAAAAGATCTCTATATACATTTCTTAAATTGTCAGGAAATCGGGTATGCTGAGCGCAACAAATTTGATCCCTCTATGAATGGTTCCAATAAGTAAAGGTTGTATTACTTATATGTTGAAATGACAACCTCTGGGTTAACAAGCAAACACTCCATCCATGTTAAATTGCCACCCACGACTTATACAACGTACGCTTTATAAAATAAATAAAAAAAAGAGTTTTGGAAAATGAGTATTTCTTTTTCAAAATGTTCAGTTTGATAAGACATTTTTTGAAAAACTATTAAATAAAACAACCTTATTTAAAAAAACTGATAGATATTTAAAAAAAATTGGTTTTAGAAAAGACACAGTGTGCCATTTGCCATTCTTTGTTTTGTTTCATTAATTTTTCTTCTTTTCTTTTGAAAATTGGCCTGCCCATCAAACGGGGCTAGTTCTGTAGACTATTTTTTTTTTCCTTCTATACATTTTTTTCTTGTCTCAATTAAACCCCAAATTGTTGTATCATTGTATGCGTATATGAATACGTATAAGATCCGCACTTATGATGAACCGATCCACAGACTAACAAAAGCTTCACTAAAATTTCTCGCAATTGTTGATTGCCAACATGCATTTTTTTTAATAAATTAAATTCCACTGAACTCACAACGCGGTAGTTGTCAATTCGTAGAAAAACTACATGCACTACTTAACTGTTTCGGATCTAGCTCTTCCTAGTAAAACTGACAAATAGCTGCCTCGAGCAACATTTAAGTGATGCTATACAACTCAAAACCTAGAATCAAATGCAGATTACATGCCGCTGCATTATGTTAATGGCACCATTCGATGCGTTGCGTTTCAGCCTTTTTATTTCTTTTTCGGAAACAGCAACAGTGAGTGAAATGATGTGCTGCTGCAGCTTCCCCTCGGGCAATTTTAGCCACCACCACCATCACTGTACCGTCCGCACCGACCAAGTATTTGTTTCCTATCCTCCTCGTCACCAACGTCTCTGTCGTTGCGTTCGCAAAATTCAGTTTGTAAATTTGCAGTTGAATCGAGAGTTTTATGGTGTGGTGATTGCATAGGGTCTCGATTCGATCTCCGCGTCATCTGTCCCGAGCACCCCCTTTCCATCACTTCCAAACAGAAACAGTTCCGTGCTAGTTTCTTTTCATTTCCCACTTAATAAGTGGGCGTTTGCGATGTTATGCTTATACAGAAAATAAATTTAACATATAGGTATGTTCGATTCACCCCGAAGAATAAAGAAACAGGTAAAAAGGTGGAACGAATTCCAAAACAGGTAGTTAAATTAATTTTTGCACACAAAACGCAACACAATTACAGCTTTTTTAATGATACAGCAAGCGAGTTGCAGCGAGCCACACAATAAAAATGATTATAAGAGTTAGTTTGGGTTATTATTATTAGCCGGTCTCTGAAATTGGGGTGAAAGTGGTACCATTTGTGAATGAGGGGGCTGTCATAAGGGTATTATTTCTTCAGGTAGGTATAGCTGCTGCACCTTACAATGGTTTGTTTTTTTTTGCAGAGAAACCACTTCTGGAATGTATAATTTGGTTAAGAGGAATTGCTTTGGTAGCACATAATAATATAATTCAATTCATGGCAAAAAGGTCTCAATTATGGAAAAGGGTTGAAACCACGATGTTGTCTCATTCGAAATTTTTGATAAATTGAAAAATTTATAAGTGTAAGAAATTTTATACAATATCTAATAATTAAAGTATATGGTGATTCCAAATAAATTTACTCGGTAAAGATGACGGGGTAAGAATAAACGGGGACAAGAACATATTGAAGCTGCAAAATAAATAGTGAGGACGCATGGAAATAATCTTTCAACTTTACCGAATGTAGATATTTGAATACAAAATAAAGATTTATGCGTGAGCTTCTATACATATATTTAACAGTTTTTCAGTTTTAATTATTTTGATTTAGGTACCTATTAATATTTCTCTTACTAAGGATCTTCAAGATCGGAAATATTGAACTCGGTATAATGTAATGAATCTTGGTATGTAGGGTACTTAGGAAAAAGTGAGGCTTAAAGTGACAGAGATAAGATGTAACAGCTAAAAAAACAGGGTTCTTCTTATAATTAAATATTACGTGAAGGAAAAATCTGTGCATTCTTTCCATATCTACCAGCAGTGTACCTATCATTTAGTTTTTAATTGGAAATCAACTTGAGAAGCTCTGTTTGGTGGTCCCAAAAATAGCAGGTTTCTCACTTTTTTTATTTTGTATTTTTTGTCTTCCTCTTCACAAAGAAAAGAGATAGACTTGCGGTTGTTTTGGTTGTGTTTGTGTGGATTGATTATACCTATATGTGTAACATCCGGTTTTTTGTGAATTAATTTCCTTGTGTGAAATTTCATGTTGAGGCCAGTTGTAACATTTTTGCGGGGTTAATAGTAACATGTTAAAACTTACTCCTTGATTGGTTATTTTTACTGATCATTGTGAACAACAACGATCGAGAGTTGTTTTTTTCTTTCGTTTTATTTGATTGAATCAAGATTAGATAATGTTTTTTTCTTATCACCTTTTAGTAAAATATTTTTTTTTTTTTACAAAATATTTGTTTTTTTATAATTCTTGCTACAACTTACCTCTACCTATGTTACAACTAGCCCTGTTATGGGGTAAGTTGAAATAATAGTTATTTTTTTTCAATGTAATATTTTGACACCTTCCGAGTAGACTTTGCTTAATTTTTTGTGGATCTTGTAGTTGTACCTGAAATATGGTTCTTAAATTCAAAAAAAGTTTGGCTGACTTATCTTCAAAATCTTAGAAGCTACATAGGTTTTCGTGAAAAGTTTTACTTTAATCCCCACTCTCCCCTACCTATGACCACAACAAATTCAATCGATCGAAATTTTAACCCATTTTATTACAAGAAATTAACCGAGGAAGGTATAAATTCCCAAATTATATTAAAATCCAATATACTGTAAGTTTAAAATCTATTTCGAATTTGGACTTAATTCTTACCCCAATTCATATAACATTGTAATACTGGCAGAATTAAATCCATACCTAAAATGTAATGCATTCCATTTTAACCTCAAATTATATATTAAAATACAATTTAAATTATTTTAATGCATTCTTCTAATACAATTAAGAATTAAATTTAATCCAAAGTTGGAATAAACTGCAATCTTTAAATGTAATACAAATTGAAATTATTTGTATCTAATATATACAATAATATTTTAGGATTTCATTTTTATACAATGTAGGTTAAATTTAAGGACTTTAACTTTAAAACCTTTTTAAAGGTGTACGTTGAATCAGTTTTAAAGTCAAAATTGTCAAAAAAGACTTCCAGCTTTGTCGGATGTAAATAGATACATATTTAATTTTCCGAGGATAGAAAGTTATCAATAAAAGATATATGTAGATACTTCATACTTCATGTTGAAAAATATGCACTTATCAATAGATTTTTTTCCGAAATAAAAAAAAAAAAAAATTACAAACCATGTGCCCCCGAACTCCTAAAGATCAACCCAAAAAGAACTATATGCCTATCCATGTGAATGAAATGACACACCAAGAGCTTTACCTACAATACAAAAAAAAATTAGCAATCCTTTCAACTGCACTTGGAAAATAAAACCGAAAAATGCATAAATGCATAAATGCAATAAAAGTCCAGCATCAACGTTTTAATACTTCATGCATAATTCATCAGTCAAGTTAGTCACAGACATCGCCCGGCCGGCTGGGCCGTTTGGCCAGTTCTATACAATATTTACAAAACCATATTGTGGCCATTCGTCCCTCCATCATCCCTGACACCATGAACCAAGCTTTATACAAAATTTAACAGAAAAAAAAAACTTTTTTTATGAAGCATTCTACACAGAAAAACAGACCAAGCGACGTGATTAAAATTCACACGTTCCGAACCGAGCATGAATTAAAAAAAAAAGTTGGTAACTATAAACCCTCTTCTAGACTCGTCAAACGTCAACGTCACCCAAATCGATTGTTCATTTGACAGTTGACACTGTCACGGTTGATCCGTAAACCCAATCCCAAAGACAATGCAAAAGGCTCAAGAAAAGCAACAACTTTTCTTCCTGGAATTAGCGGACTGATCGCAATCATTCTCCCGACTTGTCACGTAGGACACATTCTCCATGGGTATACATGGTGCACGCCGCTGATAGTGCACATTAGTCTCGGAGTCGGAGTATACCAGGAGAGCTATCTTCAGTTTTTGCCTACCTAAAGCGGGAGACATAAGTTGGAGGTTGTACTTTTTTGTAAGTTTTTTTTTTGTTTTTTGTTTTGTTCGTTCCTTTCCAGCTGAACGCGTAAACGTCTTCTTCCTTCTTTTTTGTTTACGTTTTGCCTGGAACAGAAAGTTTTGCTGCCTTTGCTTCATGTAGGTACACTGGTATACACTTGCATCTTGGAGTCTTGTTGGTGTTTTTTGTGTTCGTTTTGAATGCATGAGTTCACGAAAAGAAAATGCATCACGTTCTCATTAAAACATTAAAAAGTTCTTGGGATTCATGGATTTATAATTTTTGCAGGAACATGCCACAGCGAGATACTTAATTTGTAAATTGCCAAAGTGCGGCACGAGTGAAGTTGAGAGGATTGAAAGATATTTGCAATATGACGTTGTCACACACACAAAAACAAAAGGCTGACACTTTTAGTTTTGTTTGAAGCTTGATAACTTTTTGGATAATAAAAGTTGTTTTCGGAAATTCACCACCTTAAGGAGAAAATATGAAAGGAATAAACAAAATAGGTATATAGGCACCTATTAGTGAGAAATGCAAAACTTTGACTAAGGTAAGGACTTACAGTATATACCTGCAGTATACAGAAGTCTACACTCTGTGCAAGCAAAGTAATTTACACATATATAGATACTCTTAAATTTCATGTAATTATTTTGGATAGAAATTTATGAAATTTTCAATTTTCCATGTACCTCCATATATGTATGTATATGTATTTATTTTAACAGGTAAGCTGACTTTGATTGATTGCAATTGTACTTTCTTAAAGGAAACTGAAAATTCCTTAAGAAAACAGAAAAACTTTTGTGAAGTGAAAGCTCCTTGAGTTTTCTTCCTTCGAACTCGATGTCACTATTGCTACCTTCACCCGAAGCATCTTAATCTTCATTAGATATAGAATACCTCAATTTTATCCACTTAAATAAAATACGACAAAAATAATTTTTTAAAGGTCGGCTATTAATCGTAATAAAAATAAAATTGTCTTATTGATCCACAAAATATATGTATGTATGTAACTATATCAATCCACTTCGATGAAAATATTTTTTTTTTTGTTTCATTTTCAACTTTATTGTCATCACTTCTATTGAAATCATCTTGTCTGGCCTTTTGAAATATCCCACACATCACGTTTCTTCATCGAATGGGACATCTCCACAGAAACATCAGCATGAGACATGTTGAAGTCATTACAATGCAATAAAATTCTATAAATAAGGCAACATTACACGAGAAGAAATGTTGTCAAATATGTTTGACGGCTTGATATGATGCAGGAAACCATCATCCCAGTTCCACCCGACAAATCATCGGGATAATGTTTATGTTTATATACCTACATAATAACGTACATGCAGTATCTTTCATACCCAGCACCAGCACCAGCACGACATGCCCCATTGTCTTTTTCGTCTTTTTCTTTTCTCAAGCAGTGAAGTTCGAATATTTTGTTGTTTATTTTATCCCGATCAAAACCATCAATGATGCCCGTGTATCTTATGGATGTATAATATCTTATGTGATAGCATTGCCTCTTCAAAATACGGTTCTTAACAAAGTTCACACTGTTCGTTCAGTTTACCTTTTTAATTGATTTCCTGTCATTTGGAAAAAGATGTTTCTTTAGTTTTTCAAAAGAAATCACTGAAGGAGAAAAAAAAAACAAAATTTTACTACTTTTTTACGACTTTTTTGCGCGCTCTTGGAATAATATACAAGCCATCAATTTGGAACCATAAAACTAGAATAGATCGATTCGAGTGGAGAACTGAAGATATTACAAGATGAAGCAGGAAATTTTCACTTTTAATAATAATAATAAAAAAAAAAACTTATCTATGTATCTCTGCCTATACTGCTATACAACATAAACATTCAGCAATAAAATTTTGAATTTATCGATTTGGTACTTCATTACGAAAATATATAACCAGATATTTTTGGATGGAACTATTTTATAGCCTCGAAATTAACATGGAGAGATGGTTATTAACATAGAATAACTAAACGTAATGGAAATTTGGGCAGTAAAATTATAAGTGACCACTAGAAACAGATTAATTGAAAATTAATCAATAATTTCGAAATATTTATAGCTTACTTTTTAACATTTTCTGGAAGTGTTTCCAGTTGCTCGAGTTCCGAGAAACCAGAAAAAAATGTTCAAATTTGCACTTCAATCTTTTGAAATAAAAAATAAAAAATAGGAGGAAAAAGAATCTTTGGAAAGTCCTGATGCGTTTTTTATTCCACATTTGTTTTCGAAAAAAAAATTTTAAAATTACTTTTTAAAAAAATACTTTTTTCCAAAATGTTTGAATGCAGTAGTAATCAATATTAGGAGGCCGGTAAGAATATAAAACTACGTCTAAATCGGTGCATCCGTTCAAAAGATAGTCGAATTAAAAAGAAACGGTTCTATGGAACGTACCGTTAATAAGCTGATTCTGATAAAAAAAATTCAGGCGAAAGACATCACCATTAGTAACAAATTACTCGCATAAAATTTTATCGAAATTGATTGTATTTTTTTCGAGAAAATTGGAATTATCGGTTTTTGACAAAAAAAAAACTTTTTCAAAAATTTTATTGCATTTTCATTTCAGCTTAGCAGTAGTTTTCGAATATTAAATTTCGTTTAAATCGGTTTAGCCGTTCAGAAGATAGTCGGAGTAATAAAAAACGGTTCTATGGCAGGTATCGTTAATAAGCTGATTCTGAAAATCTTCTTCTTCTCTATCATCGTAATGTTATGTTTGATTGTTATCTCTAAACTTTTTTTGTTACGAATGCATAACTTGCCTTATAGTAGGTACCTATAATCGCAAGTAAAAAGCTCCTCACCATATACTTAACTTCCATTCGATTAGTCTGATGCCATGATTTCGGAGGTATGGTCTTAGCAAAGTCCCTTAGAGTGATGAATATTATACCAATATCGTTAGTAAAGGAATCGGAATATCTACCGATTATCGCATGGCAGCGGTAAAGAATCATTTATTCAACAAACTCAAAAGTTGGACAGTTGAACTAATTCCAATTTTGAATCTAAGCCACTCCTCTGGTTTCAGCTTCATTCATGCGAAAAATCCAAGACAAGTGGTTCAGCAAAAAAAAAAAAGTAAAGAATACTGTATTTTTTCTACCTCATACATAATATTAACTTGACAGAGGTTGACACGGAAACTAGAGCGTTGAACTTTCCAAAACCAAACTAAAGCCAGAAGTTCTATATCAACAACAGCAAAAATGGTAAAAAAAACCTGCTCTTTGAAAACTTTGTCTCCAAACGACAAACCAACAACGACGACCGATAGACGTTCTTTGCTATTTTGTTAACTGTCTTAGCTGTCCAAGATTTCACGTATAGAATATACAACATAAATGGTAGGTGCGGCAACTGACAAACTCAGAGTAGGTACATATAGATAAAACTTTTATCTAACTGCAGGTTACACCAAGTCAAATGTATACCAAGCATACAAAAAAAAGTAGGCTTACAAAAAAAAGAGCGAAAAGTCTAACTTCTATTTCTATATCTATAAAGAACAATGACACCGCGAGCTGCACACCAGTGATACCTACTTTGTGTGGAGATTATGCGAGAAGTAAGACTACAATCAAGAAGTTGGTTCTTTTGCTGCACCAAAACATAAATTCTCAGAGATCGAACTAAGGTGAAGGGTGAAAACAACTCCACCGGAATGATGGATGCTATACAGACTCTTTGCAGCCTTCAGGCGCAGCTTTAACGTAGAGTTGGATAGAAGAAGTTGGCCATTGCAAAAGAATGAACTAGTGAAACGGGTTTCTATGTCTCTGAGAAGCACTGAGGAAAAAAAAGATACGTTTAGAGCTGGGTCAGCCATGGCATGGTGGAGGAACTCTTTGCAGCGATGCCAGCTGTGCCTATTATAAAATATATATTAATTTCGAATAGTATGAGTATAGTTGGTTTCAGATTCACTAGAATCATTTTCTTCAAGTTCAAGACTTTTTTTCTTTTCCGAAGATATTTATATGACGTCGAAAATGACTAACAAATGTTCCCTTCAGCTCTTCATTCCAAAAATCTGCCTCTCGGTATTGAATTGTTTCATGGATGATGCCAAGTGAAATTTTAAATCATTTTATTTGTTCTAGGAGTTCAAATGCCTATATTTTGTTCATCACGATGGTAGGATCTAGAAAATTCGAAAACCTTAGAAACCCACATTTTGTTGAGATCGTACTTAAACCTTGCAGTAGAACTAGTTGGTTTCTAAGGTTTTCGGATTATTTTAAGCTCAGGCAGTCCGTTTTCCCCACCTTGTATTTCCGACGTGAAGGTCGAGTTGACCTCCAAGATTTTTCACAGTCTGTGAAACATCTTCTCCTTCTTGGAGTTTCATAAAGCTCCCAAGTTTATCCTACAAAATCTTTAATAAAATCCAATAAAAAAAAATATAAGGCAACGCTAATTCCTCCACTGTGGATTCAGGGCTCTGTTGCACTTGCGCTTTGTGTGTATAAAGCAATTGCAGCCACTAGAAGCCGTTTCTTTGTGACACAACAAATAAATTGCCATCAACGACCGTACCGTCAACAACGACGACGTCGGACGGAGGTTGAGTATAAGTGTATACACATCAACTATGTATCTATGTTCGCTAACGGTGCCGCTCGCTTAGCGCAATCTCAATAGCTTTGGCCTAATGCTAGGCTATTCAGTCAGCAGCCGCTGTTAACTATAACGATGCCAATTAAGATTGATACAAATCGCTGTCCAAGTCTTCGACGTCGTCGTCGGTTGAAGTCATAGTTGTCTTTTGAATGTCGAAGCTGAAGGCACAACTCGTCTACATAGAGGCGACGACAGAGGTTTATTCGTTCCTATATTCGCAAGGAGTCATTGCAATTGGTGTTGAGCTTTGTGTATTGTGTCAGGAGAAGAGATTGAATTTAAGAGCCAAAGCCAGTGTCGTAATTTTTGTTGTGCTTGTGCCTTCTCTATACCCATATAGTGGCAATGTTGTTGGCCAAAGACCGACGAAGACACAGCCACTGCCACCGCCGCCGCCGTCATTGCAACCCGAAAGAATTGTTTCGTCGATATTTGACGTTTTGTCGCTGGCGATAATTCAAGTGTTATGGGTCGCTGATTAGTTAGCGATAGTGTTTGTTGTGTATCGTCCGGAGTCAATCGAGAAGAAGTTTGCACTTTGATTTCCTGGTTGTTTATATTTTTCTGTTTAAGTATGGACTTCCTATAAATGTGCAATTGTAAGCTACCCATAGTGGAAGTTAATTTACGCTTGCATTCAGAAGGAAGCCATTTGATTTTATTTCTTAGGGAAGTTGCAAGTTATAGAGTTTGAATTGATTTCAAAGTTTAAACACAAAATTGGATTAATAGCAAATTTTAGTTAGCAAATATTTTTCAATTGAATTAGAAAAGGAAATGTTTTCCATAAAAAAGTCTCAGATAGTTGTGTTGGTAAAAATTTGAGAGATAGTTAAAAGAGTATGCAATAAATTGTACATTTATATAGTCCAGTCAGCAGGTAGAAAAAAAGGGGTTTTTAGGAAAAAGGTCAGAGGTCATTTCAATTTCCAGATGTTGTTTTGAAACGGCTAATAATGATTTTCTCAAGTTTTAGAGCTTGAGGATCCTATGCTGAAAGAGAGGGATGGGGGAGGGGGGTAGAAACTTCGAGGTTTTAATCAAACCTGACATTACGATGATAGAGAAGCCTAAAAAAGAAGGTTTCGTTATGCCGTCCACTGGTATGTCTGTATGGATGTGCTGATGTTAGGATGTTCGGTTGTATATTTACCGGATTTTCTTCAAACTTCTAGCCTAGAGAAAAAATTCGAATTTTTGTTTAAGCCCCGGGTACCTCCCATATAATGGGTTTAGTTTTTACAAATATTCTCAAAAACATCTTTAACAATTTTGATAAAACTTTCTGCACGCTATATATGCAGAACTTTGTATATAACTGCATTTTAGGGATTTGGCAGATAACGGAGATTTGGTGTTAACGGTTTTTTACAAATCCAGCCATAACTTGATAACAGCTCCATCAATTATAATTAAATTCCGTATAGAATAAAAATTTGCCATTTAATACAAAATGGCATTAACAATTTTTTGTTAAACAACCGTTTAATGATAACTACCATACAACTTGATCTCGCGTTTAGGCCATTTTTTATATTTTTGCCTTTCTTCAGGACTTAATATATTAAAATTTTTGCAGCCCATATAGTTTGATACAAGAGCAAGTTCGTGCGACGCAGTCGTGCATTTTATTTTATCTTACGTTCTACGGTAAAACTGTTCAGGATTGTTTTATAGAGAGTTAAATTTTCTACAATATTGACTATGAAACATGTGTGTATGTCACGTCGTTACCGAGATATGGCGCTCCAAAAAAAAGGTAATTTTACGAATTTTGGATCCAAAATTTTGGTTATGCAGAATTTTGTTAAACAGAATTATGAAAAACAGAATTTCGACCCCAACCCTAAAAAAGAAAACAGTTCGCCATATCAGGAAGCCAGAGTAAGTAATAAATACTTATGGGTTTAGAAAACAAGCGCGCACTGCAAAACATTTTTCAAACCCCAACATCATTATTTTATTTTCAAAATGTCGCCGAGGCTATCTATTTATAGTTTATGAAGATTATGAGAATTAGACTTGACTTGATATTGACACTCTTTGATTCCTCCAACAATGGATAACTATTTCTATAATGGTCTGTTATTAAAACAGTCGTTAACGGTCTAGACTGAGACTAGGTGCATTCATAAAACTATACCATTGTACAAAAAAAAAAATTATTTGTAACATGAGGCTTTGACAAGGTATACCGACGAACATATTACCTTAACACTGGTTCATTACTAACAAGTCTCAAACAACACTACCCCTTCCGCGATCCTGTATAAAGCCCGTCAAGAATATTTCAAAAGAAGAACAATGGCATCCCTTAGGGCGAACAAGAACAACCACAACACATCCTGTGAATAACATCAATAATCCATTTCCGTAATGAACGCACATTTCTATATGTGATCTCATTTCCACGTCCTCCTCCAACTCGTTGCTCCCGAAACCCGGAAGAATTCAAGAAAATCCTTTAACACAGAAAGTGTATATAGGAACAAGAGGAGAAGTTAAGGACGATGCACAACAACAAAAAAAAAATAAAAACAGAAAAACATGGAAATACAAGAAGGAAGAGGAGCTAAAATGATTACACGATAACATTATGACAAACTTCTCATAATAATAATGGAAGATTGATTGAAGAGCGCCCATGGATGATATCATGTGAAACAATAGTAATTACTGCCACTGGCTCTACTGCCATCATCGGCATGGATGGCTTGGCTATGGCATTGTGCCGCAACATAGTGTTGATGATGATAATGGTGTGCTCCTCGATTATTATGGTATACCTATACATCTCTTTGTATATGTTTCGCTTTTAATAACATCCTCGTTTTGTCGTCGCTCCTGGGTCTTGGTTCTGGTCCTCGGTTTCGTCCTGGCTGGCTGATTAGGTGGATGGTGATGTACTTTGAAGAGCCAGTATCATATTATTAATCAGAAGAAAGGAGCCAACATTTGGTTTTGGTGGAAGAATCCATTCTATTGTGTCCGTCACCGCCGCCGCCGCCGCCGTCCAGCAGCGGAGGAGCACACAGGTAAGAATAAAACACAGCCATGGGAAAGGGTTGCATAGAGAGAGCTAAAGCTTTGGGGTCATCATATACAAAGTGATGTACATTATAGTTTTGTCATTTCAATTATAGTCAAAAGCAAAATGATTTATACTCACCGAATGGAATCAATTTAGCTCCCATGGCCATGATGATGAAACTTATCCTTTTGTCTTCAATGTCCCTTGCTTCAGTTTCTTTCTTTTAAAAGGACTCAGGCCTCATGGTCATGGTGATGATAATTATGGGAGAGATATAGATGAACGATGATGATAATGATGATGACGGTCATTGTCTTTAATTACTACATGAAGTGAATGGCTTTCATCTGAATTTAATCCAAAAAATAGAACAATTCGTAGAAGTATCTATGTATGTATATGTATTTAATATAATGTTAGCTACAGTGTAGTGTATTATAATAGTGATCTGTGAAATTTCATTCTTTCTATTGATTTAGGGTGGTATATGTTCAATAATTTTAATTTAATTAAGCTAAGTGTCTACATACTGGAATTTTTGATAAAGTTAACTTAGAAGTTCATATAAATGTAATCCATTCTTACTAATTGTGTTTACATGTGTCTATGAGTTGTAATTAATTCTTCGTTTGCTGAAGGTGTAGTAATAACTTTAATTACCCTCATTGGACTGAATTTCAGATAACGCAAGGTGTGGTTTATGTACATTTATATTGTCCCTGGAGGCACATAGGTATACTTAATATTTTCGGTGAGTTCAGCGTTCCAATAGCTGGTAGCCCCGGGTTCGTCAATCTTGTGTCTAATGGGCAATGAATATCCAAGTAACAGATATACAGGGTGATTGGTTTAAGGTGCACCAAAAAGCTTGAGCGTGTAGGTTGAGTTAAGACAAGAAAAAAATCGTATAGGAGGGGGGTCTATTTCCCCCCGTTTAGGCGGGAGAGGCAATTTTCTAAAAAATTGACTTAAATCAGAAAAAAAAATCCAGAAAACTACTCTTTTTATTAAGTTGTTTAAGTGAACAGTTTTAAAAAAATTAATTTTCAAACTCAAAATTTTGAAAAAAAAACTAAAAAAAAATTTTTAAACTAATTTTTTTCAAAATTTTACGTAATTAACTATTATTTTTATTTTCAAAATTCAATGCTTTTATTAATTTTTAGTCAAAAACAGAAAACCGGATGCCAAAATGTATCTTAGTTTGTGAGAAATTAAAAAAAAATTAATAGTAAAACTAGTAAGTAAAGTAAAAAGTTAATTCGTTTTTTGTTATAATTTGATTAAAATCGGATGGTTTGTAATAATAAATAAAAAAGGTATAATTCCCTAATTAATAATTGACCTGAGTAGGTCAAATTTGGGAAAACAAAAAAAAAAGTGTTTTTCTTGGAAAAAAATACTTCTAGTTTTCCTTAATAGCCGCCATTCCTACCTACCTACCTATAACGGGTATAGGTATCTCCCATATATAGCCATAACTTGATGACGGTTGAACCGATAATATTTAAATTTTGTATGGAATATAAGATAGACATTTAACACAAGAGGGTATTCACAGTTTGTTGCTTAACAACCGCTGAATGATAGCTTACTATATATAACTTGATCTCACGTTTAGGCCATTTTTTTGATATTTTTCGTCTTTATCAGAACTTAATCAATTAAAGTTTTTGTAGTCCCATATACTTTGATACTTTGGTAAGAGCAAATTCATGCAACCCAGCCTTTTATTTTATTTCTTAGAAAAATGTCATTGAGTAGTCAATCAGCGCTCGGAGGGCTAATCATTTATTATTGTTATTCACAAAACATAACAAACCAACTTCAAAAAAAAAAAAAAAAAAAAAAACTACGTTGTTTTATTATACATATATAATAAGGTGATAGCTATTTCACCAAATCTGAAACTCTGAAATATTCAAACCGTTTATCTCCTTAAGCATCAGTAAATTTGAATCTTAATTTCTATAATCAACCATCCATCAAATATTCATACCCAAAAATAGTAAAAATACAATTTAAATTAACTCTTACTTACCAAATCCAAATCAGAATCACGGAAACCTAAAGAAATTCTTACAAATTGAGTTCTTTATCCGGCTCAAGGATCTTTAAATAGGTAGAGTTATGCATATAGATAGCGTATTCTTCGTCCGACATATACACTCACAATTCACATATATATACCTTTAATCGGGAGTATCTAACACGTATATCTGGGCTGAGTTTTTAAGAACTTTTGCCACATTGCTTTTGCCATCCGAGATGAAGAACATTCTTCCAACTCCTCAGAATCTTTAATTGACAGCCAAAGAGGAAGTCGCTTTCATTAAATCAAATAGAAAAAGAAAATTGTGCAAAGAGTTTAGTTCAGCGAGCAAACGGTTGAAGCAGCAGCGGCTGTGATGGAAATGTAAACAATCGTTCGATTCCGATGTTTACGCGGATGAAATAACTCAGTAGTCAGCCTCAGCAACCCAGTTAAAATATGTTGGCGACTGGCGTCTTCCTTTGCTCCGCAATCCAAACAAAGCCATTTGCGAGGGAGGCCATTGGATATATTTTAATTAAACTTTTCGCGCTACTCGCCAAAAGAAAAACACCAGAGAGGAAATTAATTTCTCGATTCCTTGCATCCGACGAAAATCTCTTCCTCCAGTGTCGACCTCGACAAAGAATCATCAAATTTTATTCTAAGGTCGCAGATCCCACACTACCAACTTCTCCCTTCGTCATCGTCGTCATCGTCCAACAAAAACACCAGTTTTGGGACAATTAATGGATTTGGTCCGAACATAGACAGCCATGTTGTATTTCCATCAAATAAAACTAAAAAGACGCACCGAACTGCAGACATCTTTCATAGTAAATTACGGGCTCCCGAGAGCCATCCATCCAAATTGAACAAAACGTCCCCAGTCTCAGTCTATACACAAGAGGACTCGATATGTCCCGTTTTTTATGATCTAATTAAACAACTTAGAATTTAATTGAATTTAATTTTTTAGCTTCCATAAATTTTCCATCGTCAAATCTTTTTTTGTTTTCTTTTGTTTGCGGACGAACGTATCGAATCCATCTTTTTTTTTTGTCCATGTAGTTTTTTTTTTTTTTTTGGATTGGGGTATCTTCTTTTCCTATACACACGAGCAAGATGGTGCTGCTGGCGGTGGCTATTATGACGACGATCGATGGTCACGTTTGTTAAAGAAGATAAAATAATTGTGGTTCGGTGTAGATGTATAGTAATACATTGTATCCAAGTCCTTTTTTTTCAGCTTTGATATTGTCTATTGTTCTTATTTGGAGAAATCTAGGGATTAGGGAAGAAACAAGGTCACATTTAAATCAAAAGACTGGTTTAAGAATTTTGTGTACCTACTTAAGAAAATGATTTTTTTGTCGTTATGGTGTTGAAATTAAATTCTAATTTTTAATGTTCAAATTCTAATTTATTGTTTGATAAAATTTCATGTAAGTGATTTAATGCCAGCGGTGCGATATTTTTCATTGGAACCGATTTTTTATACACCCACTATCTTTTGAACTGCTGGACCGACTTTGATGAAATTTAATATTCCAAAGGCACTGCTAAACCTGATCTACTGTAAATAAATGTTTTTAAATGTTTTTTTTGCCAAAATTTAATATTCAAAAAGTTCTGCTGAGCCTGATTACTAATCAAACGATTTGGAAAAAAAGTATTTCGTGAAAAGTTTATTTGTAATTCTATTTTTTTAAGAAAATAATATGAAGATTTTGATAAAATTTTATATGAGTTCATTATTGTCGAAGGTAAAAATTCGACGAATTTCTAACTTGCCGTAAGAGCAAGTTTGTGAGACCATGTACATTTTTATACAATGCGGTTGGGGTAATTAAAGTGGATTAAATACTTGTGCATTCCTAATTAAATCGTATCTTTATTTTGTTAACAAAAGTGGGTTTGGAGTTTGACCACTTCCGGTGGGAGTTTTTTCTCTTGAAGACTTTGAACCTCTTTAAATGATAAAGATATGTTCTTGATGTGCATTTATACAGCATTATAGAGATACAAAAGTCCTAAACCAATATTATTTTAAGAAGAAATCTTAGAATATTAAATTTCGTCAAAATCGGTCAAGTCACTTAAATGATAACAGGTAAAAAGATATAAGTACTGTTCTATGGAAGTAAGGTAGGTACCTACTTTTACCGTTGGCAACAAATTACTCATATAAAATTTAATAAAAATTGATCGGATTTTATATGAGGAAAATTTAATTATCGTCAGACGGCAACGAGTATATGTTAAAGGTACCGTTATTTTAAGACCTAGGATAAAAATAAAAATATCTTCCGGGCACAGTCATTAAAACAGTTAATTTATTTAATCAACCCCATCAAAATAAATATAAATTCATGCAGTTTTTGATGCCAAAAAACTTTAAATAACATTAAAAATAAAAAAAAATATTTTTGGCATCAAAAATTCTATAAAAGTTGTTCATATATATAAATATCTATTTATCTACTTATTTAATTATTTTAATGAATTGAATTTAAAATGAATTGCACAATATTTTTAGTCGGTAATTTCTCCTTTAATAATAATAATTTTAAATAATAATATGCTTATTTATTTGCTTACAAGATTATGTATTTATAATACTTTTTATAACTATAAACGTGATAATTTATTTTGTATTAATTATAAAATTAACTTTGTTTTTGTAAACGATTAACCATATTAATGTACCTACTATTTCATAATCTATTTTTAAACATAACTTAATTTTGTGAATTTGAATTAAATTAAAAAAATATTTTTATGACGAAACCTACTTTTTTAGTTTCGTAATGTGAGGTTTGATTAAAACCTCGAACTTTATTTTTACACCAAATATTGAGCAAGTAAAAAAAATTATATCAATTAATATTTCCATTTATTTATTTTGATTAGATGTACTTATATAATTTTTTTAATATATTAAATTTACAAAGAATTAAATAATTTATTTAGCAATATAAGTATACGTTAATTCAGAAGTAAAGTCGATTTATACTTTTTCTCTGTAAATATTGCAACATAATTTTAAGAAACAAAAATCAGTTTTTGTTATTTTAATAATTAACTATATATCTTTTGTACCAAAAAGTGTTGCCGTGGGATAATGCCATGTGTCATGTGGAAATTTTTACAAATATTTACAAATATGGCTATATGATTCATTCGATAAGTGTCATAAGGCCATATTTATAAATATGGCAATTCGTCATTTTGCCAAAGTGTCATATGGCCATTATGGCCTCATGTCACTTTCAAAAGGGAAATACAAAATTTTGTATAAACAGTGAGGTTGGAATGGGGGGGGGGACATGCTGCTCCCTGCAAACTTCCTGCCAGCCTACTATAGGATTTGCAGTAGGTGCGAGTTTGGGTATATTGATGCGAGGTTTTTATTCATTACCCAAACTCGCATCCACCCCAAATCATATAGCAGGCCAGTCATGCCCCCCCCACAAATGCCTTCCTTTTTGCCTTTGACCGTTCTTAAACAGTGTCATAACATATAATATGGCTAAGAGTCGCAAATAAAAAAATATGGCCAGATGATACTTGGGCAAATTTTTTCCAAAGCGACAAATTGCCCTATTTACAAATATGGCCATACAGGGTGAGTCATGAGCAATGCGACAAAATGCTAGGGCGTGTAGGTTGCGTTGAGACAAGAAAAAAATCGTATGGGAGGGGGGGGTCTATTCCCCTCCGTTTAGCCGGGAGGGGCAATTTTCGAAAAAACTGACTTAAAATGGGAAAAAAATTATTTAAAATCAACGGCTTCATTCACAATGCTGTGCGATACGTTTTTGAAAAGCCAATAACTTTTTCTTTCATTCTGTGTTTAAATAAATCTATTCTAAGAAATAGTTTTTGAAATATTAATTTTCAAAGTCAAAATTTTGAAAAAAAAAAAATTGAAAAAAAAATTTCAAATTAATTTTTTTCAAAATTTTACGTAATTAAGTGCTAATTTTAATTCCAAAATTTAATGCTGTTATTAATTTTAAGTCTAAATAAGAAAACCGGATGCAAAAATTTTATGTCGTTTTCAAGAAATTAAAAAAAAACCAAAACCACCTTTTTCTAAGAAAAACATTTATTTTTATTGTAATTTAAGAAGCATTAATCTTAGTTTTTTTAGTTTTTTTTATTCCTTTTATTTTTACTATGTTTTTTATTGGAAGTACTTATAAAAAATTCTCGATATGATCTCCATTGTTTAGAAGGCATAGATTATATCTCCTTGTAATGGCTTCACATAAGTTTATGCTTGACAAATTTTCCTGCAATTTGACTCCAGCGACTTCAATTCGTTCCTTCAGTTGTTCCAATGATACTATTTCCACTTCGTAAACATAATTCTTCATAAATCCCCATGCATAGAAATCTAGGGGAGTTAAATCTGGTGACCTAGGCGGCCATTCCGTGGGGCCCCTTCTTCCGATCCAACGGTCACTAAAATGATCATCCAGCCAGTTTCTCACCTGTTACGTGTTAATGAGTTAATATTCAAATTTGAAATAATTACTAAGCAAAACTGCAATGCCTTTTATTTAGCTTGCGTTGCAATTTTCTTTTTTTTTTCATTAAAAAAAATGCGGTTTTACTGTCCCTATTGTCCCCATAACAGGTAGAACCCATGGGCTGCGGGCAGGCCAAGGCAAAAATATTGACAGGTCAGTTTTCAGAAGTTATCAATGAAAATAATATTAATCCAGGGTTATTCCAATACTATTTAATTTTATTACGTTCTCATAAAACTCCAATTAAAAAAAAAGTAAAAAAACTAAGATTAATGCTAAATAAATAAATAAATTGCTTCGTTACAATAAAAATAAATGTTTTTCTTAGAAAAAGGTGGTTTTGGTTTTTTTTTAATTTCTTGAGAACGACATAAAATTTTTGCATCCGGTTTTCTTATTTAGACTTAAAATTAATAACAGCATTAAATTTTGGAATTAAAATTAGCACTTAATTACGTAAAATTTTGAAAAAAATTAATTTGAAATTTTTTTTTCAATTTTTTTTTTTCAAAATTTTGACTTTGAAAATTAATATTTCAAAAACTATTTCTTAGAATAGATTTATTTAAACACAGAATGAAAGAAAAAGTTATTGGCTTTTCAAAAACGTATCGCACAGCATTGTGAATGAAGCCGTTGATTTTAAATAATTTTTTTCCCATTTTAAGTCAGTTTTTTCGAAAATTGCCCCTCCCGGCTAAACGGAGGGGAATAGACCCCCCCCTCCCATACGATTTTTTTCTTGTCTCAACGCAACCTACACGCCCTAGCATTTTGTCGCATTGCTCATGACTCACCCTGTATATTATGACACATTTCTAATGTCATATTTGTAAATACGGCCATATGACGCACGGTCTCATGTCATGGCACCCCATAAATAAATCAAAGTTCATTTAAGCAAATAATAATGAGTAATAATGAAATATCAATATTCTGATATACAATTTTTATTTAATATTATATAATTTCAAATAAAACGCCTTGAAAACATAAATAAAATAATTCGTTTCAGCAAATAATATTGTCCCATCGATTTCACTTACTAACGTACATCCTGGCAAAAATATAAAACTCTAACAATAATTATTATTTTGTTTCCTAACTTTCCATCCCAACTGTTTCCCTGGTGCATACAAAGTTGTGTACGTTTATTTTTTTGTTTCCTTGTTTCGCTCCTTCACTTTTTCGCTGAACGCGAGGAGATCGGAGTCGAAATAAATGGCTTTCCATTGTGCTGCTATAACGATGAACGTATGGCAATATTTTAACCTTGGTCTGGCCCGAGATACAAATCTTTCCACGTTGAAGTCGTGTCTTTAGGGCACGCATTACAATAACAAGGAAAGGGAATAAGGGCCCGCAAGTTGAAATTTGAGATCCATACGTCATATTGTGCCCCACGTAGTACATCGTACACTGCCATTTGACTAATTCGATCGTCCGTGAAGATTTTGACTAAAAAGTATGAACACATACGTGATTTTGTGTATCTTGATTCAAGAGTTTAATAATAAATCAGTTTACTTATTCTGTCAAGTGCTCTGTCGAAACGTGAACGTGATCGGAGACGGTTAATCGAGAATATGATTAACAGCTTAGAGCAGAGATCGCCCTTTCTAATGCCAAAATATGATCCTATATAGTACGATATCATTTTCATTTTTATAAATGTATATGGCTGCAATTTATGTTGTTGGTTCGAGAGGTTTCATATTTTGAATTTTGACTCCTTTGTGATCTTCCTCGTCTTTTTCTTCTTATATTAACGATCAGCAACATTGTATTGTGAGCGGAACGAATCCGCTTGTAGGCGGTTTTATTTATTTGCATTCAAGACACGCTGTTGCTACTATGTAGTTATCTGTAGCTTACCTGTCAAGACTTTTTAATCGGTTCAATTATAGCACATTATTATACGATTTTTTATTCGTTTTCTTTTGTAATGCAACAAAACAATAATAATTATTGAAGTGCTGTAATAATATAATCAAACAATCGTTTGTGAATGCTTGTTGTTGTAGTTTTTAATGTTGTTAGATTTAGCCATTTACATCGATATGTCGAATGAAATTTCTCTCACGCATAGGTAGGGTAATCATTAGCAGCGTATCGCTATCGCTATACTAAATTGTCAAGTTAGTGGGATGTTTAAAAGTGTGTATCTGTATCTGTTAAGTAGAGATGCAATGTTGATATTATATTATCATAGTTTTTATAATTCTTAGATTCAAGTACACTCTATCAAATATACATTAAAGCTTAAAGCTCAAGAACATCATACAATTTTACTGAATTTAGTAGTCAAATTATGGTAATTTTTTTTGTTAATGGTTATATTAATTATATGTCCCACAGTGGATTTTTTGTTTTCAATGTTTGAAATGATATGTTTGTAGCTAATATGACGCAAGTTATACATGCGTAGTACATTAAATGCACGATTGCGTAGCACAAACTTGATCGTATAGTAACTTATAGGACTACAAAATTTAAAGTTTAATAAACTATGTTGCGAAAGGCGAAAAGCATACAAAATGGTCTTAATGTGAGAGTATGAATAGTAACATTAAACGGTTGTTTTAGGCTTAACTTTTAATTTTATGAAGCCTTAAATGTCTAAATGAAACACAATATCAAATTTAAATGAAATCATGTTCAGCCGTTATCAATTTATGTAAAAAGCCCTTCACACAAAAGCTTCAGTTTTAGACATTTACCTGAATTCCAGTGTTATTGCAAAAATTTTTGAGAAAAATTGTAAAAACAAACTCGATTCTTTTTAATAACGACTAATTTGAATCATCTTGTCGTACAGAATTGTTGTTTGACAGCGGTCATGAACTTGTAGAGGTGCATAAATAGCAACAAATTTCCAAAATTCACTCAACTTATGGCATTGAGTTGAAATGAACTACTTAGTTCAAATGAATTATCTAGTTCAAATGAACTATCAAGTTCATATTAACAATCATGTCAAAATGAACTATCAAGTTCAAATGAACAATCAAATTAAAATAATTTTTTTTATTTCAAATGAACTTATAGTTCAATTGAACTAGTTCAAATTAACTAAACTATCAATTTTAAATGAACTATCTAGTTCAAATGAACTATCTTGTCAAATTGAACTATTCACGACTTTTTAGTTTTAGTTGGTTAGAACATTTTTCGATCGCTTTTTTCGTTTATTCTTTTTTAGTCATTTCAGTCTCTTCTGAAGTTAAAACATTAATTATATTAATTTTAATTATGAGAAATATTAAATTTTCTTCGTTGATTTTTCGATATTGATCTTATTGTAATATAATAATCCACTAATCCAAACAAATCCCTTAAAATGACTATCCCCATAGCCTTAAGAAAATATATTAATTTTAATTTTTTTAATTCGCTTCAATCTCCTTTGTTCTTTCCAGTTCCAAAGTTCCTCTCTAAAAATAATCCACTTGTCCTCTTTCATCTATTCTTTCATCGTTAGTGAACCAAAAAAAAAAAAAATGACAAAAATAAATCCCATCATCAAACAATGGGAAAATTGCCATAAAAAAAATAAAGTCCAAAATAATAAAAGCAATTTGGTCGCCAAACAAAGATGCTTTCTTTTGATCATGCATCCATCTGGCTCGGAAACATGCCAGACTAAACGTCACATCGGAAAAGATGAAGACAAAGACTCTGATGATGGATTCAAGTCAATAAGTCATGTCAAATCGATTGGAACGACCCCATCTCCCCAGGGGGTCCGCGGAGGAGCACTACAACCATATATATTATTATACAAATGAAAATAAAGCTAAACCATCGAACGATCGAACCGCATCATGGCAATGGAGAAACAATGATCGAGATCCAAAAAAAAAGGGCATAGATTGTGTGTTTATTACGACATTAAGTTTCATCATCGTCATCATGATGAAGATCGCTGTTGATCATAGTGATTAAGGCGATGATAATCTCTATCTATATATCCAAACACACGCAGCTGGGGGTGATCTGATTGTATTGCTTTTGTGCTGCTCTTCGATGCAACATTTTATTTAAAATGAGAAAAGAGAAACTTTTAACAGTGTGTTCTTCAGGAAAACTGTCACTTTTTGCGAGTAGAAAAACAAATTAAAAATTATTATCAAAGAATTTATATATTTTTTTGAAATGAAAGGGTATATTGAGTCTTCTTTTCTATTGTTATCTCAAAACTTTAATCAATAAATTAAAATATATTGGCGCAAAATTATAGTCGCCTCCTTTTAAATCATTTAAGTTAATCCTAACAAACATTAACTTAACATTATCACCAGGTAATAAGTTTGTATCGTATTATAAACAATTTATAGAATTTCCAGTAATAACTTCCAGTGAGAGATTTTGTTGTTGGATTTAAACAGTGTTTGCGTGTAGTTTCATTCGCTTTTGATAGGGTGGGTAGTTTATCTGTCAAAAAATTAGAGTCGGATCTAAAAAGATAAAATGGAGATTTCCTGGTTTTAAAGTATGTTTTTATCAAAGAGTTTAGCTCTATCGGTCTATAAGATGAAAAAACGTTAACAAAGTGTTAAATACTTTTTAGGATCGTGTTATTTTGACTATAATTTTGCGCCACTGTCTCACTGTTTGCGTTGTTTCATAATTTTCCACCCATCAATTTCGCACCCGTCCGCTTTAAAAGATTTAAATGTGTTTTAGATACAAAAAATCTATATGCCAAATGTCTTTAATGAAACCAAGCATATATTGAGGACATTACGTTAAAAGTTCTTAAATAAAATCATTATATGGTCTTCTCAAATTTTACACAATTAATGATCAAAATTTCGAATTAAAAAATTGTGAACGTGATTTTTTGGCCATTCGATTATGCCGTGCGTCATTTTCTTTGTTTAAGATTTCATGCACACAAATTATAAACTGATTTGCAACACGCGAATCATTCTCGATGACACTTTTTGAATTATTAAATAAATTTTATATGTGTTTGGAAAACGAGAATTGACGTTTATTGCTAAAAAAAAAAAAACATTAAAGTTATAAATATCACGTGCCAAAAAGAATGCCAGCATACATTTGTCTCTCAAACCGTCATTATCAATCTAATTTAAAGAATTAAATCCAAATAAGAATTGACGTAGTTCTCCATTGTATTCCCCCACATAAAAAAAAGATACTTTTTATAAAGATACATCATCCTCAGTCAGAGGCCATGATTGGCAATAATGTATTTATCATAATATAATTTTAATTGAAACGTTTAATCTAAACTTACATTAATTGTCACGTTAAGGTCTCATTGTGAAGATTTATATAATACCGTTCTGCGCCATTGGTTACCCATCAATGTGCGCAAGCGGATTCACCACGTAAATGCCTTAAATGGAAACCCCCACTTCAAGTTAACTAATGAAGCCGAGTTCAGCGATCGAGAGCTTACATTTTGTTTCTATTTTTCTTTATTTTTTTTTCTCTATTTCCATTAAAAGAAAATTAGTCCAAATGACTGAAAACTTATTTTCTGCTTGAATAGATGCCAGGGGTAGCCGAGAGGTTGGGAAGCACAGATGCCATAGGGGCCACAATCGTATAGCCAGACATAGAGTGTTCGTTTCAAGTCTAGTGAGTGGTGTCGTATGTAGTCGTAGCTTAGTAACTTTTAGCTGGCTGTCTTACATTGCTTCGCCACTGCGTTCAATGCACGCTTAAAGCCTTGACTTAGAGTGGTTTATTCAACTTGTTGCTGCCGCAATAGCTTGATTCTAATGGTTGCATGTAAACTTGTGTGTACATTTGATAGAGGTTCACTTTTTATTTTCGGTAGTTTTTTTTTTTTTTTTCTTTTGTAGGTTTCAATTGGGGGTATACCTACTATGTGAGCTGTG
This sequence comes from Baccha elongata, assembly GCA_951217065.1. Classification (NCBI taxonomy): domain Eukaryota; kingdom Metazoa; phylum Arthropoda; class Insecta; order Diptera; family Syrphidae; genus Baccha; species Baccha elongata. Next base: position 2,683,574 of record OX578274.1, on the reverse strand, counting down.
CTGGATAGTTGCGGCAATAGATTTCTTGCGAAAGTTGGCTTCGAGTGTGTGTAGTTTTTTTTCTTTTTTTAATTTTAGCACAAATTTTGCCAAATGAAAAGGTTAGTAAATTATTTCGAAAATAATGTTATATTATGCTATGAATAATGATCAACGGAGAAGGTGGCGTGCACCTTATATACTCGAGTTTTCTGATTAGGTTATAAGGTTTCATTTGGAAGATTTTTTAAAGTCGCTGTAATGCTTGTAGGAAAGTATCGGGATTTTTGCAATTTTTTTCTGAATAAAGTAAAGTTATAATAAATAGTTTTTTTTTTTTAAAAAAAAAGTTCCGTTTAACAGGCATTCTCTATATGAGCAAAAACAGGATATTGAGTCTTGAGACATATTTGTTGATTGTTTTTGTTTATTCAATTTTCATTGTGGTACAATATGGATGGAGTGCTTGGCCGTTACACGGGAGCTTGCCAGTTCAATCTTCACTCGGGCACATAGCATTTTTTTTTCTTTTCAGCATACCTTCCAGCTTGTGCTGAATGTCGCCCAAGGGGTATGATAGTACGATAGTAACGACACCCTACGAGCCAAATCAGGTAAATCGAAATTGAGAGCAAAAGTGCTGTTTTGGTGCATTTTATAAAAAAAGTATTTCTTTTTTTTGCATTTTACACTTTTTTTTATAAAATGCACCAAAACAGCACTTTTGCGCTTGATTTCGATTTAGCTGTCATATAGCTAATGAAATATAGAATGCTCTCTATATGCTTTCATATATGACACAAGTTTCATTACTGTTGAGCAATGTTGAAAATGGTCCCAAAATGCCCATGGCCCTTTCAAGATCTGACACAAATATATTGAATTTTATTTTGAAGTTTAGACTAACAGGAGGCGAGATAATCGTTGAAAATGATTTCCATCTTCAAAATTTGAACAGTTATTTACCAATAACTTTTTATGGGAAAGATCTGTCAAAAATATTTGTGAGACAAAGTTGTAGAAAATATTTTTCCTCATAAAACTAAAAAAAAAAAAATGTTATATGACCAACAGAAAACGAGAAAATTGCATTAATGCCTTTTTCAAAATGGCGGACAACGCAGACATTTTTTTGCGTGAACTTTCTGAATTTAAAATTTCCATAATTGGTACCTACACCTTAAAACAAAAATATTCTCGACTATAGTATTTATTGCAGATATTTGTTCAATTTACTGCTAATTTTTCGGACAGTACTTATTGCCCCATAACGTTTATTTACTTAGTTATTTATGATTTTTTTTTTAATTTGGAATTTTTAAATTTTGTACAAATGTTGTAGAAAATTTATGAATATATTTTTAACATTTATAAAATATTTATTTTAAACTTTTCTTTGTAAGCCCACTGGCCACTATTTAGATAATAAAGTATTTTTTATGGAATTTCAAACATAGATATATTCCAAACCTCACACATGAAGAAAATATGGCCACGAGTAGAGTACAGTAACTGAGTAGGGAAATGATAACGAATAACCAATTTCCAGACCCACATTTCGATTTCGCTTTCATAATTTGTATACCTATAACATCATTAAAAGGTACCTTTGCTAGATTATGTTTATAAGATCATGTTTATAATTTAAAAGAATGTCAAGAAAACAATTGTCAACTATACTACTACCTGAAAAGGTGAAACCCTCTTCTTGACTCGTTCTTTACGTTCGAGTTTTTTGTCGTATCTTTTGCAAATGGCTCGTATAGTCGCAGTATACAATGAAACTGCAATTACAAGGTTATTACCCTTATTGAGAATACAATAGAATTAACAAAAAAAAACTAAATTCTAGACAAAACTAATAAAATTGTAATGATTCACTTTAAACTGCGCAAAAATATTATTATTCACAATGACTGAGTTTGATTGCACGAGTACCTACTTCAATGCCTGTCCAACAATCAAAAATAAAATTAGAAAAAAAATGGAATATTAAACTCTCTGTTTTGAGTCAAGAACACTCCTTAATTATGTACAAAATAATATTCAAAAGCAATAATTAAAAAAAAAAAAAATACAAAAAACATTTTATATGCTTTGGTCACGTACGTTGACGAGTGATGTTGTGAAACCTAAACAGGGGCTTCTTTTGCATCTAAAATCGTATATTTATGCCTCGTATGCTGTTCATGCTACCCAAACAGAAACAAAAAGCATTGTGAAAACAAATTAATTAGCCATGCATCAAAGCAACATTTTGAATGGATCTCTCTCTCTCTCTAGGCACAACTCCATACAGGCCTGACCACCCACTCAACACCCTCTTGCCCCTCCAAAAAAAAAAGCCCAACCAAACATCATAATTACATCGTCCGAAGCAAAACAATCTAAATGCGTTGTGTTTTGTTCCTCATATTATATGCAAATACATTACAAACACAAAATAGAAAAAAAATATATTCATGTTTCATGTGCCGGACAGAAGACCAATCCAACTATACAACAACGATAGAGAAGCTATAGCTTTCCAACGCCTTTTTTTATGAAAATTCATAATTTATTCCGACCGTAGCTACGTGATCAAATTTCAAAAGATAGATTGGCGAGGGCCGAGCCCGACATTTGCGATATATGCCCGCTGCCCGTTGCCCGACACCAAAAGCCAGAACTCAAACCACTTAGCGCTGACTTGAATGCTCACACAGGCTATTTTTTTGGCTTTGTTCCAATTCAGCAGAAACAGACCAAAAGTCAGAGAAGCGAGAACGCGCCTAGCTAGTTCAGGAAAAAGGAAGAAAAGTTTTATGTTGAGTTGTGCGGTTTTGCCGCATGTATGTATTTAGTTTTCCTTTTTTTGGTTTGGTTCTTCATTCGTAAAGTGACTCCGTTATCTAATGTGGAACATTAGCATAATCATAGGCGGATAAGATGTCGAAAGGGGTGGCTAAAGAATATATGGAGCGATAACGGTTGGTTGGTGGTTGACGGCAGTTGAGCATAGGTTCGAACCCACGCACATTTTGTATGTGCGCTGTCGGTTGTGGTGTTAAATGCGATAACTCATGGTTTTGGCTTTTGACTGAGTTAGGTTTTCATTCCTTTTTTTTTTTGCCATTAGGGGGAAGATGAAGTGATAAAGACACAGGCAGGCAGGTGAGGTTTAGGGGATGTCTGCGGATAAGATATGAGACTCGGGTGGTGCAGAACTTTGAAATTGGTTTATTAAACAATCAGTTAGATTAGATCTGCAAAGGATTTATGTACAAACCTATATCAGGATAAGTTAAGACCTTGTATAATAATTATTTTATGAATGATATTAAGTATAAGGATTTAATTATCAGCTTCTTTATTGTAATTTTGTAGATGAAGGAAACTTAAATTCGGTTATTAATTAAAAGAAAATTAAATGATTTATGTCTTTATTGTTGGCATAAGAATTTAGATAAAATATGTTGGAAAATTCTTAATAAAGGGGACTTTTGAATTTTCAACTTAAAGTTTTTTTTTTAGTTAACGTTGGTAACAATAGTTTAAGTAAAGAAAACTTACCATATGTATAAAGTCAGGGAAAGAAAATCCAAAGTATTAACTCTTTAAAATTTAAGTTTTTAAGGTACGACACATATTAAACAATAAGGCATTTTCATGTTGAATGTAGATACATGTATGAACTTGAATATGACAGTACACTTCAATGAGACCGTTCATTTGAACTAGAATTGTTGTTGAGATATTTAGTTCTTTTGGACTAGGTATTAGTTTAAATATTTGAACTAGATAGTTACCATAATGTGAGAACTAGAAAGTTAATATAAACTAGACTTATACTAAAACTTTTCAATTGAATAAGGATGAAATATTGGAACTACATATATATTTCATTTGAAAAGATAGTTGATTTTAAGCTTTTCCATTCATTTGAACTACAAGTAGTTCATTTGAACTATAAAGTTAATTTGATAAAGATAGTTCATTTGAACTGGAATTAATTTTATGAATTTAGTTCACTTGAACTTAATTGTTAAATTGAACTACATATAGACATCATTTGAACTAGATATTTTGCTTAGTTGGGTACGAAATCCCGACTAGACAAAAGCCCGACTGAGAAATGAAGGCAACCCGCCTGCTTGGTCTCACTATAGGATTCGGGGTGAGTGCGAGTTTGGGTGTATGCAATTTTTTGTTCAAATTTGATAAAAATATATGTAATATTCTAAATCATACTTTTCTCAGTCGGGATTTTGGCAGTCGGGATTTTGTCCGGTCGGAATTTCGGCAGTCGAGATTTTGTCTCTTTCCCATCTACCTATAAGCGTTTTTCTATTTTAGCTCGAAGCAGTGCACTGAGCTGCCAAAAATAGATCTGTGTTTCTTGTCAAAGCGCTTAGAGCGCTCAACTTGTGTTTCTTTTTTCAATCAAAGCTTGCACGCAGCGCGGATAAAGTGATGGAGTAGACTAAGCACGAAGTAGAGTGCTCCCAACTTCATATAGTTTTCATGTTATTTGACAAATTGTGAGTTGATTTCTACTGATATGACAGTGAAGTGCTCAAGTGTGTTTTATACTAAATCAGAACGCTCGGAGCGTACTCTGCTCTTCTCTAATATGCTCTGCTGAGAGCTTAAAAAGAAAAACGACTTATACTAAAGGGTCCCAGTCCCATTATGTTTAGCAAAAAATATCCTATATAATTGGCTACAAGACTTGATTGAAAAATGGAAAAAAAATTAGAAAAATGCAATTTTTAACCATCTGATTTAAATAATAATGTGTTGTACACTTGACATTCGAACATCAGTTTCAGGTCAATCGGTCAAGTGGTATGTGTATTCGAGTCAGTAAAGGACGAACAAATAAAAGAAAATTATTACTGTTTACGCAAAAAATATATTTATGGCAATATTTTCCTAATTTATCAAAATTAATAAAGTAACACTAGAAAAATGAATATCATCAATGAATATAATTGAGATAATAACTAAAAAATATAGATACTTACCTATGAACATATTTTTTAAAAGTTTCATTAGGCTTCGTCCGTAGATATCGTTGGGGAATAAAAGAATAACAAAATGCGAAGCTCTCCATATACAATAATAAAAACAATAAATTGGCCTTCAGTCTCCGGTTTCAAATGATATTTTAAAATTTTATAATATCTAATGAGACTGTCAAAAACTTAGCCCTTAAACTTGATGGTAAATAAAATGTTTTGTAAACAATATACGGAAATAACCTTCTACATAGAAGCCACGTCACTCTCGCTTCATATTACCGCCTTCAATTACAAACTTTTGAAAAATAAAATTAACATAGTCATAATCATAAGTGGAGGCGTATTATTTGCCTTTGTTTGCCACTATCCCATCACAAAAGGTTCCACAATAAGATAGTCACTTGAAAAATAAAAAAATAAAAAGACGTTACTACTAATATTCAACTTTATCCCAACTCCTCTTGTATACACTTTTGATATATCTTACGTACGAAATACTTAACATCTATACAACACCATCTCCATTAGCACGTTTCGTCGAGTGTTTGCTGTAATAATTTATACCGCTGATAGCCAACGACTTTTATTGCTAGTATTACGGCCTCGTTCTCATCTCGCCGAGTATGTTTGTTTTGTTCCACTTGAGGTCACATCTCTATATCATCAAGTCTGTACAACCATTTCCAAAACTTTGACCGTAAATTGTATAGTCTTCCCTTTTATGAGCATTTTTTGTTTTTTTTTTATTTTTGCCCTTTATTTTTGGATCTTTTTTCACAAACATCTATATCTATAACTTCATCAGCAAACTGTTAATTATCAGCTTAACATAACAATAATTCATCGCATGCATAATTAATTTAGCTGCTTTTTTTCGTTGTTGTTGTTGTTGTTGTGGTTAGACTTATAGCCGTGGACAAAGCTTTGGCATAGAAAATTCAACCCAAACTCGGGCAAATATCAACAAAACAATCGCATCCATTGTGTGTTTTTAATTTTATCCAAACACAGCTTAGTTGTGCCCAATTAAGTCCCACATTTAGACATACTTACTATTTATAAACCCTCCTCCCACCACCTACCTATGATCTGCTCTCTAAGAAAAATCTCAAGCTCTGAAGCTTGAAAAATAAAGATTAATTGATGCATACTGCTTCATCCATTGCGAGTAAGTTTGAATTTTGTCGTACCTACAACTGGTACCTCACTCCGATTGCCGACTTTGAGTCCCGTCCCGACTGACTTGGCTTCTAATTTGCTCGCTATATGGCCTGTGCGATAAATTAAAACTGACAACTTGATGCGGGCGATATAATTATACATCAGCGCTTTATAGCTTCGGTGGTGGTGTTTATTATTATGTGTACCTCCAACTACAATTTATGCAAATTAATCCTTGATAGATGTTGTTGAATTACATTTGACCGACTACGGTATTGAGCGGCAGCGGCGGCGGTGGAGTGGTGTATATAGCTACTGATGCTGACTAGGGTTGCCATAATTTACAAAAAATGCAACTTTACAAATTTTGCAACAAAAATTAATTTTATTCACATAATGAGGTGCTAATAAAAATTCAGGGTCATTACATGTTTACGCATTGAATTATATGTTTTTTGAAAATCATCCTCGAATTACGTATTCCAAATGCCTTAAATGTAGTATGAAAACAAATTAAAAAGTTAAAAAAAAATGTTAACCTCTGGGATGATAAGATCATTATATGCGTTCTAATACACGAGCTGTGAAAATTTATAGGTAGGCGAGAAAAGTTTCACCTCGAAAATATTTGTCTCGTATAATATTAGAACCCCACGTTGGGCGCCATTTTTCAGTGGAGTTTAGTTTATTGTGTTTTACTAAAATTAGACAACAGAATTATTGAACAATATTTTACAAAGACTAAAGCATAATTGTTCCTTGAGTTTGATTCATATAAAAATCTTGTGTGTCTTCTCTTAAAGTGCGAGCATTTGGATTGACAAAAATTTTGGAACATAAAGACGCAGAATTAATATTATCTACATTTAAAAAAGTCAAAAGCAAAAAAGCCTCATATAACTCCCTACGATGACGATTTTATATTTTATATTTTTTTTTTTAGTTTATTTATGAGTGAAATTCAATTTAGAAATTCAACTTTCCATTAGGTACAATTTTAATTCCGTAGGCAGATTCTTCTATGTTTCTAAAAACATATTTTCACCCACTCGCTTTAAAAGTAAAATTGATAATAAATTTCCACTTTGGCAACCCTATTGACGATGGCAAACGACTAAAAGATAAACAATAACAACGCAAACAACAATAAAATTAAATTAACAGAATATGCTAATGAGTAATTAAATTCTGTCCATCCAACCACAACCATCATCTACAGCAGCATTCGACACTTTATTCAAAAACAAGCGAAACACGTTACATGAGTATCTTGCAGATGCATTGTTATTATAATTATTTTATTATTATTTGTAATAATGGCGAACACTCGAATAGAGCTCGAAGCTTAATTTTAAAAAATACCATGCAAGCTGTCAAAAACAGACAATGGAGGCTTTCAAATATAAAAAGCCAACCTCGTGCGTTGAAATTGGATACTCAAAAATACAAAAAAAAAATAATAATAATAAACTAAACAAACGTGACTTGAATATGGCATCATTATCTGTAAAGATACAGATCAAGCAACAATCTGAATTGAAAGCAACGAATCACTTTGAGTTGAAGTGATCCGTCAATGATCAAACGTTTTTTTTTTCTTTAAATTTGAATATGACATTGATTGTTTGATGGAAATGTGGTGGTTTTCCATTTTTCTACATACGAGTAAATGTGGGTTATTTCAAGTGAAGAGAAGAATGAATTGCTTGTATGTTGAGACTTGTTATATTATGACCCTCGCTTTGGTTGGTTTAGTTTCGGTAGTACTGATGATGCGATGTTGATGTCATTTATTGGTAAAGAAAATATTGTGTAATTGAGATTTTATTCAGTTGCTGGATGGAAGTATAATTTGTACTGATTGTGCGATATTAATATAATAGTTTCTTTGATTGATTTTAAAACAAAATGTGATGGAATATAATATACATGTTTCATACACAAATCGAAAACTTTAAGTTAGGGCATATGGTTAATCATTATAACTGCCTTATTTATAAAAGCTATATAATTTCCAATTTTTGAGAAAACTAATCCATGTATTACGTTTGTTCTGAAACCAACTGGAACAATAAATAATTGCGTTTACGGTGAGTGTGAAAATTTTGTAATCCATGGATTAGTTAAATCGGAAATAAGACTTAAAATTTCAGTTTATTTTTTATTAATACCCATATAAGGCTGTTAGTGTTTTAATTGACAATTTAGAAAAGAATCTAACTTCAATGACAATTCAAAATATATTTAAGAACGAGGTCCAACGGCAACTAATGCGTGTATAACCAAAAACGTCAGAATATAAAAATAGTGTGTAACGTTTGGAATCAAATTTGAGCTTTTATACTGAAAATAAAATCTAGGTAAACTTTTAACAAAAATGTAGATTGAATCAACAAAACTTCTGCTTAAATTTATCTACGACCAACAAAAACCTCCTGTTAAATCAACATAATTTTACAAAAGGTTTTTTTTTGTTGCAAGAACAAATCGCTTTTCTTATTTATGTGTTAGTTTACATTGCAAAAACTGTTAGAGGTTTTGTTTGTTAAAACAAAAGATTGTTTGTTCTATTAAGAAAAATAATTTGTCAATACAACAAAATTTTGTTGATATTGCAAAAATTAGTGCATTCTATAAAACTAATTTGTAAAATAAACAAAAAGATATATTTCCCAAAATGCACTTTTTTAAGTCGCAACCAAAAAACTGGAAAAAGTCCAGTTTTCCAAAGCTGCAAACTTGGTGTCTTACAGTGCTGACGGTATATATCTATTCTAAAAGCAAAACAGAAATGTAGTGCAGAGCAATTTTTTTTAAGCTAACGCGATTTACTTTTTTGTTTTGAATGACTGGCCTTTTTTTGAAAATCCCAATTTGACGTATATTATGAAAATTTTGTCGCGTTTTGATCATACATAACACGCTTATCGCTTTTTATAGTATTTTCATTGCAAATATGTTCCAAGCGATGAAGAAAGTAACAAAAGCTGATTGAAGCGATAAAATTAATATTGTTATAATTTGCATGAAGGTATTGTTATTCTATTACCATTCTAAATTTTTACAGGAAGCTGTCATACATTTTTTTTTTCGAAAACTTTTCTGATTTTGATATAATAAATTTCATGACAACTTGGAACATGCCTTTTAAATCTCCCTGCGAGCCGAAAAAAGGTCTAATTATGTTCAAAAATTAATTGAATTAACTTTCCTTACAATTAAAAAATATTTTATCGAGATTTATGAGAAAATTACCATATTCCATTGTTTAAAAATAACATCCAACTAATATTATGTATCGATACCTTAATTCGCAAACCAGCTAACAGCAGAGCAGCTAATTCCATCATAGGAACCATTTAAAACCTTCGAATTTATTTATAAAAAATATAAACTAAACAAAACGAAAACTCGATTTCGAAAAAATGGAGTTAGCTGATATGCGAATTAAGGGGTGGAATCGCGTAAGATGATAGTTGATTGTCACATTTTTGATCATCACTTGTGATCAAATTGATTTTTCCTTCTGCGTAAGGTGATCACATTCACCAATTCAACTCAATTCAACTTTGTTCAGTTTTATCAGTGACATTTGTGACATTTGTGAAAAACATTATTGCCGTAGTCATATTTTCAAATAAATTCATTGAAATTGTTATTTTTTTAGTGAATAAATGCCATAATTCTAAATTTAACCATATATATTTTCGATTGTTGTATACTCATATGGTAAAAGAAATATTGTTTTTGGTGACTAAAATTGAAAAAAAGTTGAAAATTATAATCTTTGGTATGCGTGTGGTAACTCTAGTCACATTGCCACAAAAATGAAAATGAAACGTCAGTTTCATGAGAAGAGGACTATCACAATATTTTGGTGATTGGTTTTTAGCTATCACTGTGATGATCACCTTACGCAGACAGAAAGTGTAGATTTTGACGTCACATATCACAAATCACCTTAGCCGATTCCACCCAAGGTATCGACATCAAAGTTTTAATTATTTAAATAAACTACAATCAATGCTGTACCTTTTCCTACTCTCCTTTTCATTTGTCACGAAAAACTCTATACCTACTCATTTCCTTCCATATAATTTCGCTATCAACTTTCATTTAAAATTCGTTGCCATTGCTACACTTCAATCGAAATTAATGATTAAATCACACCAGGCCCTCAGAAGATTCGCTTCGATTTAAATAACACAAATTCACATTATGAATAAAAGCAAATTGATTGAATTTCAGTTCTCAATGTTATCCAATATCAAAATGCTTTTTATTGGTTCCAACGGCCTTCCCCGATTTCATCAACTCGATATAAGTTGGTATAAGTATATGTATATATCCTTGGAATGATTTTTGTTTACCCTTGCACGCAAAAATAAAACAGAATTACCACGAAATCGATTCATTGACACCAAATCATTTCATTTGCCACTACGATATTCAATCACGGGCAAGCGCGATATACAGAGACCCTCCAGGTTTGCCAGCCATCAAATTCTAATTTAATCAATGCCATCCGAAAAATTGGCAATTCTAATTTTATAATCAGACCCAGATATTGTCCTTGAATGTCAAACAAATTTGCCAGCCCAGCTAACCCACATTTCGAGTGCATTTAACTTTACCCTTCAATTCTATGTGTGGACGATAGGTGGGGATAGAATTGTGTATTCGTTAGTTCGCGTAATGCTAATGAATGCCGGCTTCATCACGATGATGATGATGCTGATGATGATGATGAAGTCTCTTGGATAAATCTAATCGTTTCTGGTGATGCAACAATCGTACAATTCGTCCGACCATCCATCACAATATTCCGACTCTGACATACCAGAGATGCTCACTCGGGGATCTCATTCTCATCATCATGTTCGTACATTATACAGAACACAACCCTTATAGCAATGGATTCGGATTGTATTGTGTGCGGGGGCATTGGTGTGATTCTATAATATTTGTTAGATCTCAACGCGAAGTGCTTCACTGGGTTTGGTTCTGGTTCCGTGCTGTTCAGCGATCCAGCGAACCGTGTCGGCGTAAACACTTGAAATTGTATATTCTAATTCCAATCGCACACGCCGCGCTAGAACTCGACTCACAATCACAACGCTGTCGTTGCCGGTTGCTTCGCTACCATAGACAATCAAGAGGCGGGTGTTATGGAATCACTTGGACCGGCCGCTTCCATATAGTGTCATTACACACAGTCAGAAATACACACAGTCATTCAGCAACGAGGAGATAGAGCTCGGGTGGCAAATTTGTTTGTGCGAATTCGCAAACTCAATATGACATCACTTTTTATGTAAGCAAAGCAAGCAAATCCTATCTACATATATATACATAGATAAACTCGTGCTTCTCGTGCATTCAGTGAAGGGAGTGATGAGGGTAGTTCAGCATTCTAATATAAAGATAGGCGCTAGAATTGAATTTCAAATTAATTTGTTGTTTAGCGAGCGAGAGATTCTCAAATGCTGGTTAACAAACAAGAGGGTGGAAGGTTTTGGGAAATTGGTTGTCAAAGTCGAGAGTGATAGTATTAAGTACTCAAAAGGAGAGAAACGGATGATTCAAGCTTTTTCTTTTGTATAGCGGGCGACCTTCAACTTTGTGCCTATATTGATAAATATGTCTCTTTGCATGTCAACATGCACAAGGCTCTGTACAGCACTCCTTGAATCTTAATTGAGTCTTACGTCAGAGACAAATAAAACAAAATTCTATAGGTATACAATTCAAGGACTATATAAGAAAAAGAAATTTGACAATGTTTTTATATTTAGATTATTTTCGAATAGAAGGTTAGCTCAGCTTCGGAATATAATTGATGTGTTCAACTGCTTTGAAATATGATGACGAATTTAATTTACTTTAATTCAATATATTCAATAGATTAAAAAATAGTTATAATTAGGTTAAATTTTACAATGTGGTCTTTCTTAAAACGCGGTCTTCGATTGAATGAATCTGACGTATGTGTCATGTTGACACATTACGATGTTTGCGTTCAGTTGGTCGCCAGATTCTTTCGGAACATCTAGCTATAGGTGCAGGTTGGTCCAATCGTGATGGAAGTTTTAGGTCATTTGAATCGCTTCTTCTTTATCATTTGATTGTTGTGGGATTACTGCTTCTTTATCATGATTTATCTCCGTAAGTAATATTTTCTTCATTAGATTCAGGAATCGAATTTGATCCGCATGCCTACGAACCTCTTTTCCATCTTCTGCTATTGCGACATATGATACTGGACCTGTTTGTTTGTTTATTTTGGCTGGTACCCATGTAGGCCCGGTAGAATAATTTCTTATCCAAACTTGTGCATCAGTTTCCAGATGTAGGTCTTTGCTACAAGCGAGATCTTTCTTTGATGAACGAATCGGTTGATTGTCTGGATGTATCTTATCGAAGTAAGTCATTGGACGTCGTTTGAATAATATTTCTGCTGGCGACTTGCCAATCACAGTTGATGATGTTGTATGATTTTGAAGAAGGAATCTTGATAGACGAAGTTGAATACAGCCAGCGCTGTTGCTTTTGAGATAGTCTTTAGTCGTACGTACTACTCTTTCTGAATGTCCGTTACTCGATGGGTGGAAAGGAATCAGTAACTGTCCAAATGCCTCGGACGTAAAAGCTGTTCCATTATCAGAAACAATTGAATCTGGTAATCCATGGGTTGAAAAAATAGATCTTAAACTGCTTATAGCACACGCTGAACTCGTCGTGGAAACGACTTTGACTTCGAGCCATTTCGAATAAGAATCTACCAGAATAAAGAATATCTTACCTTGAAAGGGCCCAGCAAAGTCTATTTGGAGGCGTGACCATGGTTCTATTGTTTTGGATTATAAGTTTTCACAAAACCAGACAAATACAAATGTCGTTAGATATACAATAACTATTGCGGACAGAAAGATTTGATTTGTGCGCCTGGTTAAAAAAACAACATACTTTGAGCGTACAGAACCATAAACATATCATTATGTAAGAAATAACAATGCCAATAATGATATGTTAACACCACTATACCAAAGAAACTTTGGGAAGAAGTCGGTTGATCAGGCGACATTGAAATATATTTATAAATTATTGCAATTAGGTATTACTTATAGCAACTTCAGATAACTAAGTTCAATAAACTTCCGCAAAGTTCGAAGAGCTTTAAAGAAATTTTAACGTCCAATGCATTTTTATAGTCCGAGGCATACTAATATTTCTTAGAATAGATCGAAAATCAGACTACATTTTGCCTTGCCGATGAAAGCTTTTTTGATTTGATTTAATTTATTCCATAAACTATTAATTAAAATGCTTGAACAAATATAGAAAAATGTTCTTATCGTTTAAAGATATTGAAATGATTTCGGAAAATGTTTAATATTTTTCCAATTACTTCATTTTGATTATTTTGAACTTATGGTCAGGATTTGTTTTTGAATATATTAAGACTATGTCACTGCGGCCATTTCGAGAAACATTTCTATAATTTCTTTCATTTGATATTTGAGCATCTTTGAAGATTTGCTTTTACATTTTGAAAGCTCTATTGTGATTGAATCGCTGGGAAAGCAGTTGGTTATTTACTGGGTAATAAAACAGTGCTGCAAAAAAATTTTAATAAGTTCAATAATGTTTCCAAATTCCATTATATCATCGCCTTTATCCAAGTCTAAATTTTATTTAATTAATTTTTACAAATACTGGAAATATTTCACTACAAAACATTTTTATTTTTATTTTGTTGAAGACTGCTTTATCAGCAGAAGTGACAGTAATATCAACAATCCAATGTTTTATTGTGTGATAGTTCTTATGAAAATCAGTTGGATTTAAGTCATTTATGTAGTTCTTTTTGAATTTCTACGTTTTTAAGCCCAAGAACACTTTGCAACATTATTATCATGTGAAAGATTTTTCTAAATATGTATTTGAAAACTTGCTTGATTGTATATTATATCCTTGTCCAAAAATGACAAGGAATGCGCTATTCTGGTACCGAATTCTTAATGCTATCCCTTATCATTATACCAATGATTTTCGTCCTTATATGACGCTTAAACATGGAACTTTCTCGCTAGCGGAAAAATGATTGATTAATGCTTATTATTTAAGCAATAAACACTCTCTCGATCGTGAAAGCATTCAATAAACTCCCGAATTTTGGAACATTCTAGTTCATCCATTTTTTTTTTTTATTATTCCTCTTTAGTGATATTGGGTTCTTGCTTGTCATGGCTTTATCGTCTGCAACTCATGCAAGATTATATTGATGGCATAACACTTGGTTGTTTTAATTAAAAGCCTAAGAATCTTTACGAATTTATGTATCTAAGTATCAAAAAAAAAACAGAATAAGTATCTCAGTTCCCGAATTCAGAATTCTATATCAAAGGGGCCAGTTATAGCGATCAGGAAAACGAAACAGGAAAAACTTTTTAAATTGAAATTGAAACACAAATGCTACATTTATCGATGCCAAATGACTCACAGAATTACTTGTGATAATAAAATTTTCAATAACGCATATTTTTTGTAAAAAAAAAATACATTTAACTATTTTTCTGATGAAATTTCCGTACGGAAAATTAGATTCCATCAGGAAAATAAATAAATGCATTTTTTACAATAAGTATTTGTTCAACTGAAAATGTTATCATCACAAAAAAATTCTTTGAGTTATTTGCCATCGATAAGTTTAACATTTTGAATCGAATAAAAAAATAATAAATTAACGATCTGAAAATTTTTCCTGTTTCGTATTCCTGATCGCTATAACCGGCCCAAAGGCAGCAATTGAAAAAAGATGGTAAATTAAAATAAACGAATAATACGTTTTCATATTCAAATATTACTTTTTATTGACTTTTATCTAAATTTCAGAACAAAACTGTTTGTTTATTGAAGTCCCGAATTGCAACAATTAAAAAGTTCAAATACTATTGTTCGGTATTGTCCGATAAGTGCAGGCTTCGGTTCTCAGTTTAAAATGTAATGAAAATCTACAAAAATAGTTGTAGATGTAAAATTGTAAGCATATTTTATGGTTAAGGAACGTTTGAGAGAGAGATTTACGTTTTCTTTATTTATTTTTTGGACTTAAAAACCTGCGAAGAAACCTCTGTCCGTATTGTTTATACGCCAGACAAATATTGAAATTGTAAATTAGCATAATGGGCACTCAATTCAGATGCCATACATATCAAATATGGTCATAGTATATGTATCTTCCATTAACAGAACAATATTCAACTATTATTTAACCAACAAATTTCTGTAAGCAATCTTATGGATTTGTTATTCGTAATTTAACGACAAACAGCTAATACAATACCGTACCACAATCCTGAAGTTTTTGTCACTCATTGGGTCCGAGACAGCAATGAATCGTCGTAGTCTTTGCTTCCTATGCCTCTATCAATATTTTATCTTATAGGTACCTTATATGATCTATCTAGATACAAACCAGCTTAGGCTTGTTTTACAAATTTGAATTCATCTCATCCACCACCATTGTTAGATCTAATATATTAATGTATGAACGTGTCGTGTATCTGTTTGAGGATTTGTATTTTGGATTTCAGATTTTGAATTTGAAGCCTTAGCGACGAGGTTCCCGTTCCTCGCTGTATTTATACATTATATTTTCGTGTTCTTCTCTTACTGTTGTGTGTTGTGTGTGATTGCCATGATTAGATTTCCACTTTGAATACATAATAATAATCCAATCTGAAATGCAAAGTGTGTCTCCCTCGATTATATTGTTCGAGTGATAATTTATGGGTTTTCAAGTTGTTTTCTATTGTTTTTCGGGTGCGGGTGTGAGTGCAGGCGCGGGTGACTCGACCCCCTGCCATGTATTGGATTTGTTTTGATTCCTATGTGTTTCTATGCTGCATGTTGTGAAGTATTTTTTTTTTTTTTTAATTTCGCTAATTTATGCGCGAATCCATATCAATTGATATTCGAGGTTTGGAGTGGGAGAGAGGGTCTTGCCTATTTTCTGAGTAATGAACCCTACAAAATGTCCCAAATATGGGGATTATGTTTGAAATTGGTTTTGGATTCTTCTTTCCTAACCCTAAACACGTCATATTTAGCATTTAAATACAGAAATTAAGCATAATTTCTTTGAGGTCGATCAGGGGTAGGGGTTTTTATAATTGATTATTCTATAGGTATAAAAAGAAAAACCGTTTTCGTGGTAAAGTTAATTTTGAATGATCAGAAGTATTTGGAATCGAGAAAACTAGGTGAAAACTTTTTAAAAATAGTAACTGCGGGTCAATAAAAAATATAAGGTCTCTAAAAAATTAATTTTTTTATGGCATATCTACATTTTGTAGTATTTTTCGGGTTTTCAATTTCACTAGACACCCCTGAGTAAACTTTGGAAACCTTTATGGACTGGACTAGAGAAGGAATCGTAAAGATAAGCAACAGCGTCGAATAAGAAGCAAATAGTACTGCAAGGAAATTAGCTTTTCCTTCAATGACACTTCTTGAAGAAATATGATCAAACCGGAATCAAGGAGCTCGATGATTTTTATTCTTGAATTTCATCTTCCAAATATTTTAAATCACTCTCTGTTATATACTGTAACGAACTTAAGGATTTCCATGATGTTTAAACCTTAAGAATCAGCGCGACAACCAGTTTGTCGTCTAGGTGAAGGCTGTCAAATAGAAAATCCATCGACAAGAAAACCACATTGTTAGAATTGCGTCATAAAATTAGAGAAGACGATTACTTTTCCCACATGTAAAAATTGATTTTTTTAAAACGGCATTGTTTGCCTTGAATTCTTTAAATAAATTAAATGAAATAAGTTAACTGTTCTCTTTTTCTTTATTTATATAGAACATTCGTAACAATACATTAACTGTGTCAAAACGGCAGCAACAACAGCTTAGGGAGTAAAGCAGCACATTCAAACTGTTGATTGCAGCAGTATAGTACAGCCCGATGGAGTGATGCTGCATGCAATTAGTTATGCGACACCTTTGTTGATAAATAATTTTATTACTTGTTTTATTATTATAAGTTTTAGATTTTGTTGTTTTTAATGTTCAATTATTATAAAATGAAAAAATTGAAAATCTATTCACAAAGGAAAAACTTATATATTTATGCATGTTTCCCAAATTAAATATTTTAAATCAATAACCCAAGCAAAAGAACAACTTAAATAAAAATATCTTCCCCTTTCTCGTGTAAGCGACGCCACTGTTTATTAATAAATATAATTCAATCAACAAACGCAACATTAGCAGCGATGAAATGAAAACAAAAAAAAAATGCTTCCTGAAGTGGGCGCAGCATAATTTAGAGAGCAGGCAGAGCCAACAACACACTTAAAAAACCACAATTGGATTAACCGCTTCCTACACTCATCGAGCGTTATTTTTGTGTACGATATGCCGCTACTTTCCAATCTGAGACGCGTGCACACCAAATACGGTTTTTATGGCTCAAAACATTCGGGCTATTATGTGAAGGCTATTAACTAAATTTTCCATAATTTTATTAACTTGATTAGCTTCTTATGGCAAGTTGACTTTATTAGTTATTGTCGCTTGCAACATCAGATGTCGCACTTGAATTTTAATTTGATAAAACTGTCAGCGCGGCAAATCGCGGGACAAATAATTTAATCAGATACAAATTAAGTACACCCACAATCCGTTCTCAATAAAGTTGCATTTATATATTATCTTTATATCTTAATATATATGTATCTCTATGTGTTACATGGAAGAAGATGTAAATATTTATAGTTATAGAACTTTTTGTTCTCAAAATTTTAATTTACATATTATTTTCTCAGAGTGCTTGTTGGCATTGAAGTTCTGATAAGTGAGGCCAATTCGAAAACAGTGGTGCTTTATTTTGAGGTCGGGCTGTACTAGAATATAATTATGTTTGTACTGCGGGGGAATTTCATTCTCAATTCCAAAGTGTCGTTGGCTCGATGAAGGTTCTTTTCAATTAATGATAATCTGCTTTTGAGAAAATGATAAATAAAAACAATTATTAATTTCTTAATGAAAACTATCAGCTAGCGCCCACAACAACAATGATGTTTATAATTTGTTGGGGTTGCATAAGCGTGTTCCGCACACTTAATTTAAGATTGAACGTGCACCGTGTAATTAAACTGGAAAATCATTTGATAATAAATTACATGTTTTGAATATGGAATTTATTTAAATAAAATCTTTTATTTCGTGATGCAAATGATTGGGATCAGACGGAATGCAATTATACTGATCTGAATATAAATGATATTATCAAAATGTTTATCTACAATGACGATTTGATTTTAATTTAATTTAATTTTAAATTAATCAATTGACACAAATAAATTGTATATGCTTTATACTTTTTATTGTTCAAGACTTCTAAGATCAATATTAATTTGTCAACTCGACAATACAATATACTTTATAAAGGCAATATAAACATTAGATCTGTTCCAGAAAAACTTGGACTAAAATGAGCAGCTTGTTAGATTTTTGGTAAAACTGATGAGAAAATATTCGGGAATGCTTTAGTCGCATTAAACAACTAATTTCGATCGTTTTATTTTTAAATGAAATTGCTCGTTTTACTTGCATTTATTTTAATAATTCAACTGCGCAACTTCTTTGCACATGTTTCCATTAACGAATCATCATCATCATCATCATCGGCTCGACAACCGGGGTCCGGTCCTGGCCTCCTTCAACAAGTCTCTCCACCTATCCCGGTCTCGAGCCGACGCCATCCAGTTGCGCACCCCAAGGCTCCGGGCGTCCTGGTCTACGCCATCTCTCCAGCGCAAGCATGGTCTACCACGCTGTCGTCTGCCATAGAATGTACCACAAAGAACTTTCCGAGCAGGTTCCTCTTCGCTCATGCGAGCTAGGTGCCCTGCCCACCGAAGTCTACCGAGCCTAATTTTTGTCACTATATCTGCTTCAAGGTAGATTGCGTACAATTCATGATTGTACCGTCTCCGGAATCGTCCTTCCTCACATATGGGGCCAACAATTCTCCTTAAGACTTTTCTCTCGAACGCGGCTAAGAGGTCAGAGTGCCTTTTGCTAAGCACCCAAGTCTCGGATCCATATGTGAGTACTGGCAGAACCATGGTCCTGTACAGCAGTAGTTTTGAAGTTATGGTGAGATTTCTGGATTTGAAGAGCTTTGACAGACTGTAGTAGGCTCTGTTGGATTTGAGAAGCCGCCCGCGTATTTCTTCTTCTATATTGTTATCGGCTGCTACTATTGACCCAAGGTATTTAAAGGATTGCACCACTTCAAATTCGTGCTCCGCTACCTTGATTGTTTGACCAACTGTTCCTCTCGCATTCGACGCCACCATGTACTTTGTTTTACCTTCACTAATGTGCAGCCCCAGATTTTGTGCCGCCTGCTCGATCTGGATGAAGGAATCGTGTACAGCTTGCTCGGTTCTTCCGATGATGTCGATGTCGTCTGCGTAAGCCAGTATCTGGCTGGACCTGTTGACGATGGTCCCTCTTGTTGCCGTGCCAGAGTCACGGATTGCTTTCTCCAACGCCAGGTTGAAGAGGAGGCAGGCCAAACCATCCCCTTGTCGGAGTCCATTAAAGATGTTGATTGGTCTGGATAGCAATCCGGCTATTTTTACTTGGCTTGTTACGTTGGTCATGGTCAACCTACATAGTCGTGTCAATTTATTTGGGATGCCGAATTCTCTCATGGCTTTGTAAAGTTCTACCCTGGCTATGCTATCATAGGCGGCCTTAAAGTCTATAAACAGGTGGTATGTTGGGATGTTAAATTCTAGACATTTTTCCATCGCCTGCCTAAGGGTAAAGATCTGATCAGTTGTTGATTTGCCTGGAATGAAACCACACTGATATTGTCCGATGATGGTTTTAGCGTATGGGGTTATCCGGTCTTGTAGGATAGAGGAGAGTATCTTATAGGCGGTACTCAACAACGTGATACCTCTATAGTTGCTGCACGTTGTGACATCTCCTTTCTTATGTATGGGGCATATTATACCTTTTCGCCAGTCTTCTGGCATTTCTTCACGCTCCCACACGTGCACTATAATATCATGAATTGCCTGACGTAGAGCTGGCCCACCGTGTTGAAATAATTCGGCTGGTATACCATCAGCTCCCGGGGCTTTGTTTTTCTTTAGCCGGTCTATAGCCTTCTCAACCTCTTCTATGCTTGGTGACGGCAACATAGGGTATTCGTCTTGAAGCAGTGGAGCCTCCACTTCTGCAGTGAGTTGACCATTTAGCAATTCATTAAAGTACACTTCCCATCGCTCCAGTATGCTTTGTGGATCGGTGATCAGATTTCCCTCTCCGTCCTTGCAGTATGTGCAGCGTGGTGTGTACTGCGTCATGTTTCGGATGGATTGGTAGAACTTCCGCGCCTGGTGCTGACCTCGCTCTCGGCTTTTTTCTATTTCACAGATTAAGTTCTTCTCCCAGGCTGATTTTTTCTGTCTGTGAAGCCGTTTTTCTATTCTTCTGAGCACGAATCATATACCTTTAAAATACTCCCAGATGGCAAACAAATTTATAATAGAGCCAAAAACTTAAAAGTAAAATCACGAATAAAATCACAGTAAAACTTTGAATGTCTGATTTGTTTTGATTCTTTTTTTTTAACTTGTCAATCTGTGACTTTTGACAGAACTCTGTGTTCAACTGAAATTTGAATCTTTCACTCTTTCAGGACCTCTCTTTTCTGTGAAAACTAAGAAAATGTGTCATCTGGAACAGTAATCGACCATTTTTTGTCAAAATTAGTTGGTTTTTATGGATTTGGATATGTGATTTTGTTGACACGAGACTCGATACTTGACATTTCTTGAGATGGTAATTCGGATATCGAAATTACCGAATTGTTTTCAATAATCCGCAGAAGATTAATAAGAAATGAGGGGGACAAAATTTAGAAATTTGTTTTCGCAATTAAATGGATTGTTAAAAGATATTTTTGTTTTTCACTGCAAGTTATCCATCCGCAAAAAAAAGTTTTGAGATAACAATCAAACATGGCATTACGGTGATAGTGAAGACGAAAAAAGTTGGTCCGGCAATAGTGTCTGTCTGTTTGTCGCTGTGTGTTATTCTGGTTCTTTCGACACCTATACCCTATAGGTGTATAAAGCTTTAATCGATTGGTCGATTTTTTTCAAACTTGCTCTTTGTATTTTTAGAATAATAGGCCTAGACGTAGTACAGAAAACAACGCAAGGTACCTGCCAATTTTCTCGAAAAAAAATATGATGGATTTTGACGAAATTTCGTATGATTGATTTGCCAACTGTGATGTTTTTTGTTAAAAATAAATTCCCAAAACCTTTACAACGCGGTTTCTTTATATAAGTGTGTCAGATACATAATTATGTTTTTTTTTAAACCTGATCAATTAAAAAAAAAAACTGTGCCAAATTGTTGCCAACGGTGAAGTTTTTATTTTTTTTCTTAAATTTTTTTTTTTCTGAAAAAGCTTATTAACGCAGTTCGTGCCCTAGAACCATTTTTAAAAACTGAATATCTTTTAAACGGCGTCATCGATTTTTACAAATTTTCATATTTTAAGATTTTTGTTTTTTTTTTTTTTTTTTTGAAAAACAAAAAAAAATAATAGGTACCCAACAAAAGTTTGGACAAACGATTTTGCTACCATATAAAGCATTGTTAACTTAAATATTCCCAGGTTTTTCGCAGCAAGGTAGGTATAGCTGGACACAAAAACAAGTTCGTTGAACCCAGTCGTGCTATTAGGTACTATTATAGGGTTTTAAGTGTTAAGATTACTATTATAGGGGTTTAAGTGTGAGTATACTGAAATAGAAGAACGAACGAAGAACGGAAAGGGGTTGAGGGGATTTAAAATAAGACACCTTTTTTCAAATATTATCTGATGGTGAAATACTATACTCGCCTAAACGTATATATAATGGTCTTATTTCAAAGAATAATTTTTGGCGAAAAATTTTGAGTATGACGAATTTTCTATGTTTTTCTGACAATTTTCCCTGATAAAACTTAAATAAGTATTTATTTTTTACTATTTTAAATAATACATCTACTTTTTTTCATTAAGGTTTGTTATTGGGTTTTTAAGTTAAAGAACAAACAAAACAAGAAAAACAAAAAATAAAAAAAATCGCTTAGGAGGGCAGTATACTCGTATTACCATCGTTTGTAGAATCACTCATATAACATTTTTACACTAACTGTTTTCGCACTAATATATATTTATTATGAATGACATGACTTTTAGAACTATAATCACAATTCTTATTTGTGATTTTAGGGTTTTCTATAAAGGCATGTTGTTTTATAAAAAAAAATATCAGCTGACTTTGAAGGATTTTCTATATTATACCTATACCTACCTATATGTATTAAAATCAGCTTTCATAGAAGCATTTTCTTGCTAACATTCTTATCGCTTCAAATCTCACTCACTAAATCCTGTATAAAACGACTTTAATCCAAACATAAATTTACCTTTAGTTGTGTGTCCCAACAACAAAACCAACATTGCAAGTCTTCCTATATTGTTAACTGAGAAGAAAATAAGTATTATTATGTTACTATCATTAATCTACAACCATGGCTAAGCACGAAATCCAAAATGAAGAAAAATACGAAAACTTAAAAACAAGTTAAAATGAAAAAAAAAAAATAAAAACCTCTTCGTTCCAATTTTGTTAAAAAAAAAAAACAAAAACTGAAAAAAGCGAAAAACAAAATTTAATCAAGATAAATTATCACGATAAGCGGCCGTTACACTGCACAAAAAGAAAATGAAGCACACAGAGGCACAGACATTAAAGAACAAAAAATAAGACAAAAAAAAAAGGTTTTTATTGTTAAAAAGGTATAAGAAAGTAATTTTTAAAAACGTCGTCGCTCTACAACTATAAAGCCAAAAGTTGCAAAAGTACAAAGTGCCTCTTAATCCGAGCTCATAATCGCTGTGGTTGCAGCAACACCATTGAACGCCTACATTTTTTTTTTTTAAATTTTTTTCTTGCCACACTATATCCACACACGTATAAGTGTTTGTGATATTAATTAGCATTCCGAATCGATATCTAATCACGTCGATCAATAAGCAGCAGCGGCAACGCTGTCACACTTTAAAATTGAAGTGAGGGGAAGGGGAAGTATATTAAGGCTTCAACCTCATGCTGGGTGAACCTTTGGGGCATTGCACTGTGTGCACCATGTTTCTGCAACTTTGTGTTCATGACAGCTTTTGAATATTGAACGTACCCACATAAATGGGTATCACTATAGTGCGCCCTCTTTGAGGGGCAGCTGAGTCCACATAGGCTCCGCTGTCGCTTGCTATTGCAGGCATAAAATGAGGTTATGTTGACTTTGTGTGGTGCGCTCTAGGAGGTGTTTCAAGTGACTATGAAGCGTTGATTAGAGATATCAGCAGAAGAGAAGTGCTTTCTTTGTTTTTGTGTATTTTTTTTTTTTTTTTTTGTAGAATCAAACCCAATCATTGATGTAAGGAAGGTTGTGATTGTTAAATTAGGTTGTTATTGTGCTTTGAAGACATGGTATATGCGGCCTTAACTGATAAGTGGGCTTAAATGTGATAAGTTAAGATTTTTATAAATAAAGACCAGGGGCTATAAATACTTTTTTTGTTTTTTGTTGTTCTTTATAATCGAAACAATTTTACAATATCAACGTTATAAAATTGGGTTTTTACGAAAGCTGTTATTTTTAGCTGACTTTGGATAAGATAAATGTATGTTTTTGTGTCAGAAATTTGATTGAATATATAGGAAGATAGAGATACCTTCTATATCAGAAGGTTGTGGGAGGTTATACCTAAATGATAGCCCCGAAATGATTTGATAACATTAAACACTGATCACAGTATAGAATATCTAATCTATCTATGGTATAAAAGCTGAAATGAGTATAATAAAGATATGGATTATAATAATCAATTTCTAAAATAGCTACAATGACATTAATCATCAAAGGTTTTTATAGGTATTTAGGGTTTTGCACATCCAACAGTCTCGAAAAAGGAGATATTATCGACAAGATCAAACAACAGAAACATCAGCCCTTTTAACATCTCTACAAGTTCTTTTATAGCGTTTTATGTAAATAAATATCAATCTAAATACGGAGGATCATTGGGCCCTATAAATCAGGTCTAAAACCCAACTGGGAATGGTTAAGTAAGAGTAGACTGGTCTGCCCTTGAGATGGTAAAATTTTACAGAGATGTGTGGCGTTCAAGTGTACAACGCTATTTATATATCTTCGAGTGATTAGTCAGTGAATTCATCTACTTGGGCGCTTCAGAAAGCTGGAGAACAACATCAACGGAGAAATCAATTTTAATTAATTTTTCGAATATCTGTTTTTTCGGACTAAGTAAGCATAAATATAAGGCATAAATCTCTTTGGAGAAGAATCAAATCGATTATCGTATCACTTCTGATATATGGTGCAAAAGCATGGACATTAATGAAAGCTGAAAATTCGGAAGTTAAATCCTACGAACGATTTTTACATCTAATAGATGTTAACAATTACGTGCAACAGCTTACATTTTTGTTAAGTTGTAATTGTAACTGCACGGTATAACACTCATTAATTCCACAAGCTCTAAAATCAAAAGTTCCTTAACAGAAACAAAAAACAAAGTCCAACATATTAAAAAAAAAGGCAACTCTGAATGTATGTTGGTATTAAACGAGTGTTGAAAAGAATTGGCCTACCAGAGCGCTATGATTGAAGGTCGCGGGATTTATGTCAGATGCATTCTGAAATTCATGGGCGGATTTATACACTTTTTACACAGGATTTCTTTTAATTCATTACGATAAGCAATTATGGAACGCTATTGATTTAAAAAAACCTTTCCCATAAGTACAACATACAAAAATTTAAAATAAAGTACACCTACTTATTTGAAAAAAAAAAAAATTAAATAGAAAGGTACTTACCCAAATTCAGTACCTAACCTACATTGGTTTTGTTTGTTACTTTAAATTTTAAGCAGTTGGTAACCAAAGCATATCAGAAGTTTAAATGTGTTGAGAATAGTATGAGCTGGCTTGCTATAAATGCAACTTCGTGCGACGCAGAGCAATCAATGCGAGCAAGTATTAGGAAGTGCTTAATTAGCCAATACTTAACACTTCAATCATATTTCCAGGCACAACAACAACTCAATCATTTATGGGAAGTGATTCTATCCACACGCAATAAACGTTCTTCTTTTTGAATTCTATACTAAAATATCAAATGGAACGTACTGATAATTTATATGCAAAAACTAAAGTTGCTTCCTGCATTTCCCTGTAAGTAAAGCGTATAGTCAGACGTCAGCTTTCCGAGAACACAATTTGAAAATTAAAAATGCTTGCCCTCACTACAGTTGTTTTTTTATATCGATAATATGATTTTCCTTAATTATTGTAAAAAGTCGTAAAAAGTCAAAACGATAAAAATGGCTTACGCCTCCACCTTCTGTCAAACCATTAACAATAAAAACAATTACGAAAAATCGACCCATGCACAGAAAAATAACAAATAAACGCCTGAGGTTTTGAACACGCAAGTTACTGTCCATGATATATACATATACATATAGGAAGAGGTCTTTTCGACTAAATAAGAATAAACACGAATTAATTGCTGCGGGAATAATTTTACGATCGACTCTTCCCTCATTCCACCATCATCACATAACATCCATGCACGTCTGGTCTAATGACGGCTGAAGACCAAAGCAGCAGATAAATAATTCGACAAGATTGAAAATTTTTCGGTTTGGAAATGACAGTTTTTACGATCGTGTGCGTTGCGTGTATTTGAATGGGCCATAAAGTGCAGGAAGCGTTGTTAATATGATCCGCTTTTGTCATGGGCTATATACATATATATAGATAGCTTTAAGTTGCCCTCCTGGGTTATCGACCTCTAAAGATAGAGAAGTAATATGAAGAAGACACTATCATCACTCCATTGTTTGTCTAGAAAGAGCGCACAACTTCAAAGCACAACAATTCGAAACCTAATTACCGAACAAATAACGAGGAAAGTCTAAATGCATACACTACTTAGCGTATATGCAAACCGTTTAGTCTGACTGCGCGGATAGACATCAAGGCACCATTTGAAGTTGAGCCGCCTTAAAATTCTCTAGTCTCTAACTCTCCACAACAACAATATTGTGAGATAAGACTTTAAATGCTACGATACGACGTCAATGGTTACGGGATTAAGTTGGCTTAATTTGAGAGATAATGCTGTGCTACCAGATGCTGGGATGTTATAGGGTTACAAAGATTTGTATACACCAACCGTAATCTGCAATCCAGTATTCAAAGGCTTATCAAATGACTCCGTTTGAGCTTCCATTTGGGTGCAGTAGTCGTGTGCTTGCAACATCTTTTCATGCTGCATGGTCCGGGGGAGTCAGGCAGAGGCAGGCAGAGCGTCAGCTTCTAGCAGTTAGTGTGTGCACTTTAGGTAATGCGATATAGTTGCCATTGAACGAGACCGACCTAGGGAGTTGGATTTGCTTTCTGCGGTTTTAAGGTAAGCCGCATGTTTATGTACCTAGATAACCGTATGTTAATGTTAATTGAAGTGGAATGGATGTGGTGAAAGTAGATAAAGCTAGGCTATATAGTGATTCAACTTGGGATCGTTAATCTTTACAGGTAAATCTATCATGTAATTATTATTGTTACAAAAAGATGGAAACAGCAATTGGAGAAAGTATAGTTAAGGCGCCTTGCGCATTTAAAAGGGTATTGTAAGACAAGATTTAATTTAGTTAAGCTTACTTTATATGCCCGTACATAGTTTTTTTTAAGAGAAATAAAAAATAATATAGAGCGATCTAAAATGTATAGTATAGTTTTAAAAAAATGAGATCACGTCACAATATCGGCAATTAACTATTCGCACATATGTTAGGAGAAGGGACTGCAAACTTGTCGACCTTTCTTCCGTTTTTCCTGCATAATTTTTATGGCTTCTACAAAATAATCAGAAACTCAAACTATATTATTTGACTCGACTAATATCTAAGATTATCTCTATAGAAGGAGAAAAAAATTCTATAGAAACTTCAATAGGACCAACCAAAAGGACCAACAAAAATTTAATTATGTATTAGTGATGACGAAACCAACAAAGGCTATAGAAAAAAAATCGGTTTATCAATATGCTAACTCATGGTGTAGATACAAATAAGCACCCCCACTCGAAGTTACTTTGGCTTTCATATAGTTCCAAGAAAAAAATAACAAAGAAGGAGTCTATCGAACTGATAACAGAGATTTCGAAAATACTTAGTAGAAAGCTGGGAACAAATATTTGGGGCGATATTTAAAGTGATATTCAATAAGAACAATGCTCTCACCACAACTTTTTAATTAAAATTGTGCAGGCTTTTATTTCCAAGAATCACTCCTGCAAGGAAATACTTGATATCACAGTTGAAGAAGTTGGTGTGGCTGTTAAAAATTCTTAAAATGAAAATAGAAAACTGATGGACGATAACGGTCCTAGATGAAATGTCCAAAATTGGAAGGTTAGATCATATTTTCTGAGGTCACCCCTGAAAACCACAAAATCCTAAAGAGTGTATTGGACTGTATATATAAGTAAAGAGGAAAGACCAAAGTTTAAGATATTGTTTCACTGGTTTATGACTTCTTTACGAACCTGAACATTTTCTGCAATAAAATATGAGAGTAAGTATACAACACACTCATTCATTATATTCCTGCTTTCATTAATCCCAATGTTAAAACCTCCTTAAACATTTGTAATAATATAAAAACAAAAAATCATAACATATGAAGTAATTTTCATCAACAAAATAAAGACATTAAACACTGTGCACCAATCTGTCAAGCCATTAGATGAAGAAATAACCCATTACGCATTTCTTTCACTTGAATTCCATTTGGTTAAATGAAAACGTAAAAAAAAAATTCAAATAAATACATTTTCTTGTTGAAAGAGAGTTTTCCTTCCATCAACAAAAGTAAAGCAATTACCCCCAAAAGACCGCAGCTCTCCCAAGAGGAGACACCTTTTTTTATTATAGGTACACGCATCACGTGAAAGTAGATCATAATCAGCAACAAAACTGAAATGCTTGCAAACAGTATACGCACTCATAAAAGATAAGTACCGCACTCTAATATAATCACCTTCAAGAGCAGCATACATGTAAAACATTTGAAACATCAAATCCATTAAAATCTTCCAAAAATAAAACATATCCAAACATCCATGCCTCTCTGCGCGCACTTACATTAAAAACAATCTCACATATAATTTAATATTATATACGGATACGGATACTGGAAGGAAAATGTATGATGGCTAAAACGTAACGGAAGAACGGATAACTTTATCACTAACACCTAATCAGCTTCGCTTAAGCGGCAATAAAGTTCATCTTATAACAACCTCATACATTGTAATATGCAATAAACACCGATAGATACTACTAAGTATCTAAAATACTTTTTCACTCGCAACATTTTCGCAATAGATATATACAACAATGTTTTATAGGTATTCAAATCTGAGTTTGAATTCATTGGAGAATTCTACTTTTCCAGATCAAGCTTGAGCATCAGTTTAGTTCAGTTTCAGTGTTCCACCATTTTGGAAAACCGCAGCAGAAGCACTCTTGGGGATATAAGACAGCAGTATTTTACTTGAAATGCTTAGCTGATGGTATTATGGTATGGCATATCGTTATGCCACCCCCTTGGAACAAACATAACAATCAATCTATCTAAAGTGTAGTCGAGGATGAAAAACAACAACAATGTGGAAAAAGATACAAGACAAGTATCTATATCTTTATGAATTGAGAGGAAACCAGACAGACCTACAGATATTACTAACTTATATTGTCGAATGTGTACAGCCATTTTTATACAATTCAAGGTTCCAAAACAATATCATTGTCTTAACAGGGTGCTTCACGTTTAGTTAAACATAAATGTGTATCTATCTATTAAAAAAAATACCTTGGATTATTCGAAGTTCCTCTCGTATAGCCAATTGGTGTTTCAAAATAAATACAAAAATCATTGAAACACTTCGAATGCGGAGAATATTAAAAAACGGCTTTTTCACTGGGTTTTCAGTACGGAGTGAATTTATCTCTTTACAAACTTTGTCTTTTGAGGCAGTCCTGATTTGGGATTAATATCACCAAATTAAACTCAACTTAATTCTTGTTGAAGAATTCTCTTGAATTAAGAAAGATACCAGCCGACGGCAAGGTGGCTCAATAAAGAAATGCCTTCATCTAACACATGTGGTCAACTTTTGTTTATTTCTATACCAAAATACGTTGTGGTCCTGCATTTTCCATATATAAGTGGACGTCTTAATCCTATTTTAAGTAAAAGATGATTTGTCATTTTTGGAGTTTTTCTTTACCTAAATCTCAAAAGTTGTTCTGAAACACCCTGTTTTATGAGGTACTTTTGCGTATGCCTTGATTTCGTTATTTTGTCTCATGTTTAGTGTTACTTTTTGTTTGCTGTAAGGCAAAATATCATTCCATTATTTTAAGTGAAGGCAGGCGGTGCAGTAGACGCAGTAATAGAGCAGCAACAATAAAAATGAAAAAAAACATCAAAACTCTTCTCCTACATCCATCGCATCAACTGAACTTTGCTCGAGCAGCAAGAGCACCAAGAAGATAAAACTCTTCTAATGGAAAAGATTAAAAGCAAAATAAAATTTAAGTGTATAAAGCTTTGCCTGCATTGATGTTGCTGCTGCTGCTGCTGCTGCTCCTGCCACGGCGCGCCGCAACTACTTCCACTTGATGTGAGTGTTTGTTCATTGTATCTGGAGCAGATAACACAAAATGCAAAATGGATTTTGTTCTTATTTATATACACAGTGCGATAAGTTTCTTATATATTTTTTTTTTTATTTGCTTTGGGTACACTTTTCGATGAATCTTTTGTTCCTTTTGGCATTAAAAACGGGCCAACACACTTCTACTGGTGCAAAAGGATGTCATGAGAAAAGATTTTTGTGGGAAGATATTATTTTTGTATGCATGTTGATACTACAAAGTATTAAATTTTGGTCACGTTTTGCTTTTAGAGGTCAGAGAAAAGCACCTGTGGTTGGGTTTCTTTGGGGGATTGCCGCGTGATCTAGTTTTTTTAATGTGAGCACATGAAGTAAGACCATTTTGCAGTCAAGTGTTTGTCGTAGTTTTTAATGTTTATAGGTAAAATAAATAGTACATAAACCTATAAAAAAATAAGACTTTGTCAAGAAATAGGACATGTATATATATTAACAAAGTTGTCAAAATCAACTTCAGCTTCCCAACACACAAGAGGCCCGATTTTCGGGTTTAATTTTACAACAAAATTAAGCCCTAAAGTGCAGGGGCTGCGTACTCGGATTCTCAAAATATCAAACGATTTTTTTAGCCGACAACGACATTCAACTGACGTTTCAAGCCATCAAACCGGGACTTAAGGTTTTTTAAAACATTATCCTGGTTACCGGAGACCCATTCCGGAAAAAGAGCACTACACTATTCATCCAATGAAGAAATGTTCGCATGAAATTGTCTTCAACTTCAACAACCATCAAGTCACCGTTAAATGCTTACTTCAATATCATAGAAAAGCATTCAACATAAAAGCATTCAACTACTTTTCACATTTCACATGTGAGTCACCGTATGACGCACTGGAAATATCCTTTCCACGTGTAACATTATTTGGCATCAATCTAAATTTATTTGATTTATAATCTTAGTGTTTTCATAAAATGTATCTTTAACTAAAAATAACACTTCTAAACAAAAAAAAATAAATAACAATACGACTCGTGTGGTATCACTGACGGTAGCAGATTAAAAAAAAATAATATTTATTTAAAATTAGAGACATGTTCCCCATTACCTACGATCTATAAAACATTCAAATCCATGTCCAGAAACTGATTGTATCTTTTTACTTTTATTTTCTTTGCATTTTCTCATTATCTTTTATTTGCGTAAAATAAATTAATTCAGTCCACATAAATCGACAACGTCATGACCTATTATATGGCAATGATCTTCAATTTTTTTTTTAAACCAGTTTATGTCTGGTTAATCCTGAGATAAAACGATTTTACTTCCTTGTTAACTTTATCATTTAGTCCATATGGTCAAGATGGACAACAAAAAACTGGTTAAGTTGCTTTTGCCCATACACAAAGTAGGTACTTTACCTACACAGATACTTGAAAACAACAACAATAAAGATGCATTTTCAAAATTAGGCTATCAGCGGGATGTGAACTCGAATGTCAAATCGAAGCTATCGATAAACGCGTCTGCCCTCAATCATCGATAATAATAAATACTGATCATATTAAAAGAGATCCGGTTTCAGGCAGATTATCGGTGAATACGGTAAATGAAATCAATATGGCGGCGGAGAACAAAAAAATAATAATGCAATCGAAACCTCGAACACAATAACTGGGGATCTGGTATAAAGAAGTTGAGTCCTTATCATAATGTAAGTGCGCACGCGACCTTTTGATCTCGCACTCTATATGTAATATTGTTATCTACTTTGGGCGCGATGTCAGTCAATATATATACCTATGTACATTATAGCATGGTCAGTTTGTTATAGATAAGACATAAATAGCAAACATTTATGTCAATATTTATTACAAACAGCAAAATGGAAGATAAAAGAGAGATTGTATAGGTAAAAAAAATTGTGGCAGCTATAGTGCATTCGTAAGATAGATGATGAAGTCAAGTAAGTACGCATCCGTCTCATATCTCTATAAGAAGGTGCCTTTCCAGCCAAGTCAATGAATTAAATTAATAAACTAATCTGTCAAAGGCCAAAGCGTTTTAAAACTGAGTATAGTAATAACGTGCGTGGTGGTTTGCCTTTAGTGCTTCGTTTACATTAATCTGGAGATTGCAGAAAATTAAACAAGACTGATACGAGTTGTAAACCACCATCTTTCAACTTTCTTAAACATGGTGCTGTCGAAATATTTATGCCCGGTCTGCACCACAGCTCATAAAAATTAACTAAATATGGAAAAAGATTAGACAATTTATTCGATATTAAAAGTCTTACTGATAAACTTGACTTAAACATGAGACTTTTCATGTGAATATTTAATTTTGACACCCCAACTTGATTCTTCATTCGTAACATTTTGTTTCAGCTATACGCATTTCGTTTCTTATACCGTTACCATAACTATACAATGCATCCGTCATCACTTTTCCCATGTATAGAATTTCCCCATGTATAGATACTTTTCTCAGGTGGTCGTCGACAAAGCACTCACATAAAATTGTTTTCAAGAAAAATGGAATTTAATAAACAGGCTTTTTTCAAAATACTTTTTTTTCAAATTTTTTTAAAAATTTTATAGAACAAAAAATTTCTTCAAAATCGATGCAGCCGTTTAAGAGATAATCGGTTATCAAAAAAAGACCGTTCTATGGGCAGGTACCGTTAATAAAGCTTCTCTTTACTCATAATGTCATGTTTGATTGTTATCGTAAAACTTTTTTTTTACGAGTGCATAACTAGCATTAGTGCCTATAATTGCTAGTACAAAAGCCACTTGACAGTTCGAAGACCTATTTGTGTCCACTGTTGAACTGTTGAAGCAGATACAACTTATGAGAATAAACAAAAAAATTAGGTCCAAGATGAAATTTCAATTAAGCGGGATCGATTGTAGTGTTATAGCAGAAGGCAATCTTACCCCCAACTATTGTCTGGTGGTGCACGGCCTTCTAGAGATCGCAACTAAGGCGGCACTGTCACTAGTTTTGACTTCGAAAACAATTTCATATAAATTTCGACTTTCATTTGAAGTTCAAATCAAATATTTGTTAATTTCTTACTCTAAAGTAAGTGTTCTTGTATTTTCGATGAAGCCTTTATTGTGATTTTTGTTCACATTCGATTGAATGGCGAATTGAAAAGCAAAAACTGAACGCAAAATCCTCTTAGCAGCTTTCGGTTCCAGGAAGGATCAACACCAACACGCGGCGGGAAAAGTGTAAAAAGAATAAAATTCAGAATGTAAAAAAGACAAATCGCATAGGCCATCATTATCCATTACTGTTGTTTTTCCATATCATAAAAAAAAACTAGGGCGAAACGCAATGCTTGGAGTAAAGGCCACAAAACCTTTAATATTGAATTTCATTCATAAATACTCCATTTAATAAAATCTAATTCGACTATTTTTAGTCTTTTTATTGTTTTTATTTTCTTAAAAAAAAATACCCAATCAAGGGATGGTCTCACAAAACAACACACAAAGACAGAAATTTAAAAACATTAGGTATCTCCAAAAAAATTTATTAAAATATATGGCGCACTAAGGGCCAATCTTTTCAGCTCTGGTTAAATCTTTGGTTTGTTCACCATAGAATTTTCTTAACCAGTTGTTTCGAAAGTCGGTTAACCACAGTTCGTCTTTTCACCATTTTATCTACTTTGGTTACCAAACTGGAAAACTGGAACTATCTCTGGTTCCAGTTTTCCAGTGGTCCAGTTGTGAAACGGAATGTCTGGTTATGTTTGTTTATACTTTTTTGAATCCGATAGAAAGAGATCGAAGATCTTGTCAATAATTGATAACAGCCTGTCTCGTTTCGATGTACATGGATAAACTGAATTGATTCATTTACGAACAAAGGAAAACAAAAATATTTACATAAAATATAGGGGTGTAATTTATTAAGATGGTAGATCATCATTTTTTTTAATTTTATTCTTTACGATTAGTAATAATGATCAATAAGTATCTAATATATTATTTATCATTCAACACAAATGTGAAAAAAATAATCGCTTACCATAGAATTTCTGTGGTTAACCAAGCAAAATTGACTGGTTAACGAAATCTCTGTTAACCATAGATTCTCTGGTTAAAATTTTGCTGAAAAGACCAAATCTCTGTTAACCGACTGGAATAATGACACTTACCACGGAAAATTAGCTGGTTAACGTAATCTATGGTAACCATAGATTCTCTGGTTAAGATTTTGTTGAAAAGACAGAATCTATGGTTACCAGCTGAAATAATCATTGATTAAACCTTACCAGAGCTGAAAAGACTGGCCCTAAATCTTTGCAATCGATACTTCCAAATTACAATCCGAAACGTAATATGCCGATAAACTAACCAATTCGCGATAACAGTTTGCAAATCTACATTTATTTGCGGACAAATAAAACGTACATACGTCATATATGTTTTTTTTGCCGAAAATACAATAAAAGTCGAGGCCTTATTATTTCACACGTCCCAAAACTATGTTAAATATTTATTTTCTATATGCAATTAGACGGACTTTAACATCGATGTCCGTTCAACAGAGTACACGTGTAGCAAAAATGTCTGCCTTGTTTTTCTTTAAAGTTTGTTCGTCCATTAGCGAAAAAAATAATATAAACAAAATCTAAATTTAAAAACTAAAATACACGTGTGTCGTTTTAAATTTTTTTTTTTCAGTTTAGTTTCATTATATTATTGAGTCACAATAAAAAATGATTAGATGTCGCGATACTTTTGCTATCACCGTTGTTTTGTTTGTTTTGCAAATTTTGTTTAACTTTTTCTGACCTACTTATATAATGGTGTCTGGAAATAGTTAATTAAAAACTATTCAGGGATAATGAAAGTGGTATGTTTAGTGAGACATATTGGTTGTCTTTAGAATTCACGAGTTCACTGCTCTCATCACTTACCTTGAGTGGTTAGGGGTAATGACAACAAAGTTTTATCACTTTTTTACAACATGTTACCTATTTATCATGTAAATTTGTGTCATAAAGTCACTTTAAGATGCGACTTTTTTAAACAATTTTTAATGTGTCTCGTTTTTGGCAAAGACAGGCTCGTGCAAATTCACATGCGGGCCGCGATGCAATATCAGGCGAAGCACGTATACGTTGCTTATTTTGTATTGTTGAAGCATGTTAATTCTAATGAATTTGTATTGCTGGGTCAGTTGTGAGGAAAAGAGGGTATACATTTAAAAAATAATCTAATTTATAGAATGACTATCTGTTTTTGTTTTTTTTTTTTCTTAAATTATTTATTTACCGTGGGTAAAAATGCAAATATACGTCATTTGGTGAGGCAGAAGCACGACGAATGTTAAGTTTTTGGCAAACGCTTCTGCACTGATGCCATATATTCAGAGGATGCAAGCGTACACTCAATCAAGATCGCTGTCGAGCGTAATAGATTTAGAAATGTTTTCCTGTCGATTTGACGTTTTTAATGTTTTTCTGTTTTAAGTTTTTTTTTTTTTTTCATTTGTTGATTTGTTTATTTTTGTTTTGTTTTTAAATGCGATAGCAATTTGCTTAGAGTTTATTTATAAAAAATAAAAAAATAATCAATTTAAATTAAAAGTAAAAGAATGGATCTTTTAAGGAATAAACGTTGATCGATTTGGCATATTTCAATATCTACATGATTTTTTGAGGGAACGATTTATTGAATTGGCATCGATTTTTGGTGTTATGTGTAGAAGTAATTTATTGTGTTTGTGACAAACTAAAATTTTTGAGTGGGTGTAAAGGAGCATTTTAATTAATCCATGTGGCTCTTAATAATAGTAAAATTATTGTTCATTATACTGTCTTATCTATTCTCTATCTTTTTTTATATTTTGGTATTTTGATTATTCAAACAGAAACTTTAAATTTTCTATTTGCTTATCTTATAGCAACCAGTTATACAACATAAGAAAGAAACATTTTCAACTTTATGTATATTAAACCAAGGGTTGCAAAAATTATTTTTTGTGTAGATCCTTTTTCAAAAAAGGCAACCATAGAATAATAAAGAATAAAGTTTAACTCGCATCTGGTCGTATCTATATAAGAGAAAAATAAAGCTTTCATTTAGCACATGTTATGGAGATAAAATTATAATGGTCATTTAAGCTTTGACTAATAATAACAATATGTATCTATATAAGAATGTATTATCTCTAAAAAAAAGTTCAGTAGATATGAAAATGGGTGGTTCTACAAAAAGTGGAATAAAATGCTCATAATTTCGTCAAAATCGACCAATAAAAAAATAAAAAGTACATGACAATTTTATGATAATTTTTTTAAAAAAGGTGGTATGGGAACTGAGATTTTGCTACCAGGGCACTGATAAAAAACAATTATATCTTATAAATCATCACTTATTAAAATCAAAATATTACTTTTTATTTAAATGGCAGAAACAACTGATCGATATCAGCATGATTTATCGTGATAAGATTATGTTGGATCTAATTGACTCTGAAAGTTCTTCTAAAATAGGGTTTCATGGATTCAGGCCATAGGCCAAACCATTAACACTAATGTAAGATTTATTAATGACTTGTTATTGTTAATCTGAAGAAATAAAGAGTCAACTAAAAGTAAAAGTAAAACTAAAACAAAACTATAGCTTCAATATCGGCTTTAAAAAGTAAAGCAAAACAATTGGCAAAACCAGTTAAAATGCATTCCTCTGAAAATTTCTCAAACCTCTGGAAAGAATTTTAGTCCCTTTTTCATAAAATTACCAGGATATGAAGCCCAGGGGACTGAGTTTTTTTACATTTTTAACCAAAAAACATAAAATCGTTTAATTTAAAAGAGAAAATATAATATAGTTTTACTTGGCCTATAATATAATACAAACAAATATGCCTACTTATACATATACAAAAACTATATGTACGTATATAGTCACCGAGCACAAAAGTATTTTCTTAAAAGTGACACAACAAGCAGAAGCGAAATGTTAAGTCAATTTTGTTTTAACGAGACTCGATACTTTTAAGCTTTCAGCGGACTGATTACAAATGCGGCAGACAAAGTTTAGTGACTTTTTTTTGCATTAAAATGAATTATTGCTAACTAATATTTATCTATGTGTTTCATAACAATTTTGTGTTATTTGAGATAATACAATGAAAGTTTTTTTTAGTGTGATGGGAACTGTTTATTAGAGTGCTTTATTGGTCAATAATAAAAACTCGACTAATCTTCCAGTCGTTAACACAAAGGTAACTTTCCACAAGATCAAGTTCGTGTGACCCAAGTAGTGTCCCAAATTGTTTCTGTTTGTTCACAATATTAATGCATTTGGCAACCATATTATCAAATACTTAGAAAATTCAATATTTAAAGCAGTTTTTTGTACACTATTGCAACTTTGAAGTTTCTGAACGTTCGATGTGGATTACCATCCGAAAACAATTATATCAATTGCATTGTTTCACATAAATTTAATTCACTGAGCTTATATTTCGTTGTGTATTTCTAGGCTTTACTTTAGATTTTCAATAACAGACTTTAATTGAGAATCCTTTCTCCGCGAATCCGATTTAGAAACCTTTCCCAACTTGTTAGACGAATGGAAGAAAAAAATTTTGGAATGTCAATTCCTGTCAAGAAAGACAAAACCAAATGACGTTGCATGACGCATGCCTAGAAACACCAATGCTGATGAGCAACTTGTTGAATCGATTGATTATTATGAATGAAATAAAAAAAAAAAAAAAACAAAGACTCTAGGAATTTATTTATTTTGATGTCAACAACAATAAAACAAGGTTAAGTTCTTGTATGAGTATTTACAACTTATTGGCGGTATTTTCCTGTCGAGTTTTCAATATGCTGCTGATGAAAAACTCTCCTGCTTTGTATGAACTCTAGACCAGTGGCCCACTGGCTGTATAAAGGAATCCCATTTCTTGGCCCCTTTCCTCCCAGTGTTTGAACTTTTCTGGTGTAACGTACTCGATGACTTTTAAATGTTTTTTAGTGGGTTGCATGTATTGACCAAGTGTTACACACTCGACCCCAACCTCACGAAGGTCGTTAAGAGTTTGCTCGATTTGTTCGTCAGTTTCACCCAGACCCAGCATTATTGAACTTTTTGTGACTAATTTTGGGTTGAATTGCTTGGCTTCTTTGAGGACTGCCAAGGTTTGTCGGTATTCGGCACGACGATCCCGGACAAAGGGAGTGAGTTTCTCGACAGTTTCGATGTTGTGAGCGTACACATCGAGCCCTGATTGGGCAATTGTCTTTACTGAATCAAGGTTGCCTCGGAAGTCAGGAACCAGACACTCTACGAAAATATTGGGATTTCTTGCTTTGATTTCTTTAACAGTTTCTGCGATATGGGTAGCTCCGCCATCAGAAAGGTCTAGAATAAAATAAATTTGTATTCATCTATGTACATTACATATCGTACTGTAGTTTCGACTTAGAATTAGAAAACTTTCACAAACCTTCAAATCAAAAGAATAACTTCTTCTAAGAGTTAATCTCAAAAGAAAAATTTAAAAAGGTTTCATAATCTTAACTTTCCTCTTTTGCATATACCAAATTTATAATTTACGATTACATCGTTATATTATACTTTCATAACAAGCCGTCTTTATTTGGTCATCTTTATTTATGTG
Organism: Baccha elongata; assembly: GCA_951217065.1. Lineage (NCBI taxonomy): Eukaryota > Metazoa > Arthropoda > Insecta > Diptera > Syrphidae > Baccha > Baccha elongata. The sequence goes on along the minus strand of OX578274.1, from coordinate 2,644,886 downwards.
GGTGTGTCTGAAGTCCCAACTTGTCGGGCCAACCATTGACTGCGACAGCTTGTAGAAATGAGTTTCTCCATTTGTTTCCATTTAAGTAAAAACAAACATTTGTTTATTTATTTATTTTCATTAAACCTTTTTTTTTTTGTGAAGACATGAGAGACACGTGTAACCTGAGTACTTTTATTGACTGAAACGATTTGTGTTGTGTTTAATTAGGTTTATGTCATGACTAAGTCGATCAAATTAATTTGAATTGCAAATCAATTAAAACAACTTTATACTTCATTGCATAAGACATTAATTTAAACAACCATGACTGTTTTGTTTGAACAGGTGATGATTCAAGTTAAATTAATATGTAGTTTAATTTTTTTGCATTTTTATTTCTTTGGTCGAAAGTGACCAAAACAATCTTTTGTTATTGTTCTTCTATTTAATCGTAATTAGTACGGCATTAAAAATATCTCGTTGGTATGGTCGTTGATAGCTTCGCATTCAGAAAACTCAAAAACAAGATAATTCGTATGCGTTCGCGAAAAAAATTGTAAATTTTAATTCACAAACAAGGAAAATATTTAAAATTCAATTTTATAAAATTATGCATCTGCGATATACAAGTGCTTGTGTGGTTCGATCTTGTTTTCGTGAATTTCATAGACAAAAGGTATAAACAAATCACCACCATCACTATAAAACTGATGATCTTGTTTACATCCGCTTTAGATACTTTCTAGATATACGACTACAGATGGTCCGTTTATCAAAATTTTTAAAAATATCACATCGATAAATTAAAACAAACAAAAATAATTAAAATTAAGAAAACAATTTTAAATGAACATTCGAAATCGTGGGCAGGACGAAAAATATTTATGGAACCATTCTGACCGGTTGCCAAATTCTTGAAACAATTTAAATAGCATGGCACACTCGCACTTGGTTAGTAATTACAGACTTTTATCTTAAAAATCCGATCTTAGGAATCAATTTTGTATGATTTGTGAAGTGTCTTCAGTCTAGACGGTAATTGCCTTTATATACCTGGGTTATAATAATATGATCTGAGGATGGACAATTCCATGACAGCAATTTGGCCCTTACGTAAATTTTATTCGTTTTTTTTTTTTTGGGGCGTGATTGGAAGGTAATTTATATCCCAGAGGTTGTAGGGACCTTCTTTTGGAACATATGTAATCAGAAACGCAGGACCTACCACAAGGTTAATGGTTAATTTGTTTGGTCGTTTAATTTTAAATTACCCTGTTTACACATGAGGCATTCGTAAGCTGTTGTGTTGTGTGAGTTGTGATGTGATATGGCAAGTGTGTTGAAATCGAGTGAAGATGTTGCATCAGTTGTTTATTTTTTAATTAGGGGACACTTAGCATGTTATGCATATTTTAAGTGCCTATTACATTTGTTGTGCTGAGAATGTTATTGATTTTGATAAGAAGTTGAGATCAGAGCTTGTTTTGTAAGTGGAAAATCAAAATGCTAAACGATGAAACGTGTTGAATTGATATTTTTCCCAGACTGTATATATTTGCGTATAGTTTTTCAATTGGTTTGATTATAAGTAAAATAAAATTATAAATGAAAGATAAAAATTTAATTTACTGAAAGAAATACAGGTAATTGTGTATATCAACTCTGAAGGGCAATTCAAGGGCTTGACTTAAATACACAAGATCGTAAAATCGGCCACTATAGATTAAAGATTGACAAAAGCAATGCAATAATAAAACTAAGTGTTATAATAAATTAAATAAATAAAAAAAAATTTTAATATTGAAATTTTTTATTTTTATTTTTCAATAATTTTCACAATTTTAAATTTGTAGTTTCAATTTTTATTTTAAATTTATATTGGCGTTTTGGAGTGTACTTACTCCATCATCGAACGAATTACTCAATTTGACATTGGTGTTAGTTGTCTAAGCCAGTGATGTTGTAGAATTTGGATTTGTTGTTGAATAGATTAAATGTGTGGTGCTATATCTGTCTTCTTCCTTCTGTTTTGATTTTTATTGCTGTGTCGTATAGTTGTTTTGTTTTAAAAATTAATTTGTCGATCAGTAATTTGTCCTGCTCTAGTTTTTTAGCTTTATATATCTCGTACTCTTCTATCGCATCTAGAATTCTCCCTTTCTTGCATATATGGATCGCTGTCATGTTGGTGTTAAAATCCGTGTAATTGTGATTGTTTGCAATCAGATGCTGGGCGTATGTTGATTTTGTGTTTAATTTAGGCTTGTGTGCTGATCTACTCCACCAGATTTGAGTACTTTGTCGAAACAAACAAGACTATAAATCATCTAAAGAATTTTTGTCTGAAAAATACCAAGGAAGCTTTTGTGCTATCAGAAAATGGTAATTGCTTCTGCACCATATACAAGAGGACTGGAATAATTTTTCAATCTGATTTAACAAAAGAAAAAATAATTGGTTTTTATTGCTACAAAATTTCTGTTCATTTGTTTCAAATGAGAAGTGAGTTTTCACAAACGATATATTGCTTACAACAAACGAATACTTCTTCTCATAATAGCACGATTTGTTTCCAATAATTTTTTTAACTGTATGTGTCTTATACGAAATAAAGAGAAGGCTGCAAACCAAATAGATAGAGGATATCCTCTAATTAGGTTTAATTTTATTTTGGCTGGCCTGCAAAAAAAAAACTGTGTTATGATAGACCGTATTAAAATGAACATTTTATATTAGTACCTACACCAAAGTTATTCCAAGTCTGAAGAGATTTTTTTTACAATTATGTACATATTTCTTACATCAGATACAAATTTGTATGAAAAGTGGCGGATGTCTTTGGCCAGCAAACGAATAATTTCTTTGAGCAAAGCTTGCTTTTCAGCAAACAGTTCGTTCTATCAGTGATGTTTTGCGTTCATTTAGTTTAGGATTTTTTTTAAAAGTATCATTACCATTTTGATTATTTCGTGTCCATATATAAAAAAATTAAAAAAAAAATTAACATAATAAATAGTATTTAAAACCGAAATTTGTGTATCAAGAAACATAAACGTTTTTTATTTTAAAGGCCATAAATATAAACAAATAGCCCCGCCTACCAAATTTTGTATAAAAATATTAATTTATGTGACAAACCTCACTCAACAATTATAATTGTTTTTTTTTTTTGTAATTTTATTTTCACTGCACTTTATTGTGATAAGCTGCGGACTTAATTGTTTTCATTTTAGAGCTTCATGATGTTTTTTTCTGTTTTTAATCTCTATGAAGTGTGCTTTTTTATCAGCGCTGCATATGTGCATAATCACTTCGTTCCGAACACACATTCCTTCCATTTCATTTAAATTATTTCAACATTATTTGTATATTACAAAAAAAAAAAAAAAAGAAAACAATTGTACACATCTGTTTTCGATAACATTAGGTTTACGTTGAATCAACATTTCATTTGACATTATTAGTCTATTGCTCGTACAATATACACAGTAACGGATTTGTATAAAATATTTCTGGGGCGCCATAACATGATGATTTATCCGTGAAGTAGGCCATCCACATAAATGTTTATTTCTTAGGAGGTAATTTTCATAACAACTATAGAAATCAGAAAATAATAGCATTTGAGGTGCCCTACTTTGGTAGTATTTGTTCTTTAAGAGAAACTTTATTTATGAAATAGTTCTTCCCAAGTCCAAATAAGAAATTAAATCTTTGCCGTTAAGTTAAAATATGACAATTATCATCGTTTTTCACTATGATCCAATAAATATATGCGAACTTGTTTTTGAAGACTATTTTGAGGATTACTTAAAAATTTTAGTGCTAGATTTTAGTTTGTTATTTTGCTGCAATACCTATATCCACAAAGCTTATAAACACATATTTTTTCAACTTTAGCTTTTTTAAATTAAAAGAAATGCTTTATGACTAATGCTAGAACAAGCTCTTTTAACTTATTAATGACACCGACATATGTGGGGTTTAATCAATAACGAACCAAGTTGCAATCAAAAACAACTTCTCGTCAATGTTTAAAAACCGTACTAAATTGTGCTATTAAAAAATGCACACCAATTAAAAGAACAACTAGCTACTCTAGGTTTATAATTATATTGACGTATACTTCTGCATTCATCAATAACAGATACTTATGACCAGAGTTCGGATTCTGTGGCAATTGCCTTCTTTTGCCTTTTTTTTATCTTAAATGCCTTTTTTTGGCTTTTTCCCCATTTTCACTTTTTCTATTTTATTTGTATTAAATGGATCAAATAAACAAAATGACACATATATTAAGTTGTCCTCAAACATGGACCAATCCGCAACTGTCGACGCCGATGTTTTTTGAAGTCAACCAGGCACAAGCAGAGGCTTTGGTGAAGCAGTGAACTGGTAGAATTGTGGCCCAATTTTATAAGAAGCAAAAGATGAAGAAGCTCTTCTTTTATCAAAAGCACACATAATTTTACCATAATAATGCTTTAACTCTATCAAACTGTTATCGTTCACTTTCTAGCGCCAATTATCATGCGTCAACACCAATCATGTAACTTCTGATTCAGAAAAATAAACGAATGAATAAATGGTGATTTGAACGCTTAAGTTCTTGGAAAAGAAAAATTTATCAATATTGTAACTTAAAACTGAGGCGCTTCTGGTTTTAGCACATATGGAAAGAAAGTTTAACCTTTTTGAGGCCTTGAAGCTGAAAATATTTAAATACATTATGTACCCATACAAAAAAATTTTATTTTCTTATAATTAATTTTAAAATGCATTTTTTGCACTTTTCGAGGCTTTAATTCGCCTTTTTCGATGTTTTGATTTTTGATTTTTTTTTAGGTTTTTAAATGCCTCAAAATCGGAACCGTGCTTACGACATAAAAGTGATTATTTATGCTAGCAAAAGTACAACTTTTAAAATTTAGTAAGCTATAACTTCTATAAACATATCATAAAGCTTGTGTATTAAGATGTTAACAATTTTTAAGTAACATTTTCATTACAAGCTTTCTTAAATCATGGAGGAAAAATAAAACGCCCATATCAGCCGTTGACCATAATCCGCTCTTGACAATATATTCATCTCCATTGCATTCGTTTTGCATTATAGTTGCAGTTCAAGCATAACTCACAGTATGAGAACCATCATCCTACATCAACACAAAATAAAAAAATAATTCTGTATCTGCATCAGCTTTTTACGAGTAAAAATAAAAACAAAAAAAAATAGCAAAAACATTTTTATTTGCAAATGTAATCCAAAACAATTTTTCTAGTTCCTCATTTGATAACAGCAGAGCAGCATAATAAATAAAAAATGATAAACAAAATCGAATAAAAATGATAGAGCATGCTATTATTGTGGAGGTTGTTGGTACTGGACTGTTTTTTATAGTTGCAATCCCTTTGGGACTGGGATGAGTATTCCGTTGGGTATGCATTTCAAAAATGATGTATCTACATACAACATAATTACGTTCCTATAACTGTTATAATTTGAAACTTGTATGAATTAATTGCGTTTAAAATTTCGCTGAGTTCAGCGAAAAATGTTTTGCAAATTATAATGAAACCGCTTGGATTTAAGCAAGATTAGTTTCTATTTTATTGTTTCATAAATCATAACAAAAACAGATTCCACAGCTACCTACATACCTTGCACTTAAATCTCTATTTAATTTTTTTTTTATGATATTTGAGTTGAATTTTGATAATGAGCTCGCTCGCGATAATCAAATCCCTGGGATAATGTTCCTATTGCGGTTTGCATTTCACCTGAGTTTATGGTTAAGATTTACCTTGTTGATGTTTATTTGTTTTGAGATACTTTGTTTTTTTTTTGTCACGTGAAGTTTCTGAATAAGGGCTTGTTTTTGTTTTTTTTGTGGTTTTATAGATGGTTAATTAATATTAGGTATACCTAGAATAATGTGAATATTTTTTGAATGACAAATAAAGTAGCAAATAGAAAAAAAATTACATAATTTATCTATATGTTATATGATGCAATGATCGCAATTTAGTTGTTTTTTAGAAGTTTTTTTTATAAGGAATGAGAGACAATAATACAATTGTTGGAACAAATATTTATTATCAAGTTAGAAAAATCTAATAAATAATAACCATGCGAAGAACTTAATACATTTTTATTTGTTTAGTTCCCTGACCGTATGGTTTCACAATTTATAGAAATAAATAGTCGATAAGATAATAATAATAAGATAAGATAATAATAATGGGTACCTACATTAACCAATGTTAGACGAGGATATTAAGCAATCCATCCATAACTATCCTATCGGCATATCAAAAAATGTCGGCAATCCTATAATTCTACTTATGTTACATGTCTTGGGCCAACTAATTACTGGTGTTTTGCAATATTTGTTCGAATTTTTAATGTTAACCTTTGTTTTACGGGTTGGTAACGAAATCTTGCAAATCAAAATCTCTCATTACGAAATCTCTCAATCTCATAAACCCGCAATTACAAAATCCTGTTTCTCAAAATCTCGCAATTACAAAAAACCCACAAACTAAAATCTCGAAAACTAAAATCTCGCATTTAAAAAAGCATTGTCAGTTTACGAAGTAAAAACAATGAGATTGTAGATAAAGGTTCAAAATAGCTTGTATTAGGCCTTCCGAAGTTGTTTACTGATAATTTTAAAGAAAATAGCTGCTATAAGGCTCACCACGACAAGTCAATGCAAACAACTTGTGAAAGGCTTGCCTATAAATGCTTAGTACGAATTTAATTATTCTGCTTATATGTCAATTGTCAGTCTTATAAATAACCTCTTAGTAACAACATTACAGTTCTAAAGAAAAAAAGGAAAGGTAAGTATCAAAAATCTTTAAACTGAAATGAAGTGCTTACAAAAATAATTTATTAATATGAAAATATGAAAAAACTAATAAAGATAATTATTTCTCTCTCTTCACCGTTAACGTTTTCTTCATATCATTTTCTAAACAACAATGTGGCGTAGAGGTAGAGTGCTGGAAGTTCTCGATTCTGAGTTCAAAATCCAGGTAAATAAACACTTTTCTTTTTTATTAAAAATATAAATTCAATCTTTACAGAATACAGTGAAAATATTTTTGGGCCCTGACTGCGAAGGAGGAAATATCTAAAAATACAAATACAAAAAAAAAAATTGCTTAATGTACTAATACCTAAATTTTGTATTAATTTCTTAATATGGCCTTTATAAGGCATTATATAAACATTTACGGCAAGCTGTCATTAATAAAATGGATTGGGTAAGGCTTTTCTACAACGTCCAACGCAAGCTATTAGCAAATACGTCATTAAAATGCTTGTGTAAGGCCTTTTTACAACATCCAAGACAAGCTATTAGGTATAAGCTGTCATTAAATGGGTTGTATAGAGCCGTTTTATAACATCCAAAGCAAGCTATTTCCTGATATAGGACCTGACACCAAAAGTCTTATAAGAGCTATATAGCTTGCGCAATGTGCGCCAAAATAACTTATATAAAGCCTTTTACTATTTCTATAGAAGTCTGAAAATAGCTTGTGTTGAACCTAATACAAGTTAAATTGTTAGTTGGGATTGCTTGGCCTCACAATATAGGACTTTGGGTATGGGTGCAAGTTTGGGTGTATCCAGTTTCTTTTGGATTTAGTATTTATTTAGTGCGATTTTATAGTTTGCTTTCGGTTGAAAATTGCAGGATTTTTGTGTGCGAGATGTAAATGCGAGATTTAAAAAAACAGGATTTTGTGACTATGAGTTTATGAAAAGCGGGATTTCGAAATTGCGAGATTTCGTTTTTCGACATTTTAAATTGCGAGATATCGCAACGCTCTCTTGTTTCACTTGCATATCGGGACTTGTGTCGTACAAGGCCGGTGTTCTCACAGTCTCAACTTTGGATATGAAAAAAAAAACAAAAAGGTATTTTGAACAGAAAAGCTTTCTTAATTCGATCCTGCTGTCATGCGAGCTACGGCAGCTGCTGTCAATCTGCTGTCATATTCTTTTCATGGACGACGAGAAAAAATATTGAAGTTAACATAACAGCATTTCTGAATTTTAAGGAAATTCAATTATTCATAGTATCTATAAGATCTAAAGAAGACTACAGTAACAGAACAACAAGGGATGACGATAGCTAAAAACGAAAAAGAAGAAGAAGAAGATTTTGTAGACTCAAACATATTTTTTTTGGTCTACCTACAAAAAGCAGATTTCCAAAGAATTTCTTTAATAGGTACGCTCTAGCTTCCATATCCCAAGTCGTGAGACTCCCTTGTAAATTTGAGCAAATGGGTTGTCTTTCTGCAGACAATAGTGAAAGATTTTTGCTAACAAGTAATATATTGAGCCACCATTATAATCTGACGCACAGTCCATTGGATGTAAGAATAGCAGATATATAATAACACAATTAATTGTAGTCTTTAAATATTCCGCTTTTTTGTATTCCAAAAAAAATTTCGTGTCCCTTTTAAAAAAGTCTACCTAAATCAAAATTCTACGCCTTAAAAAAAAATTGAGTTAAGTGCAAAAGATCTTTTCCGTATTTTGAAAAGCCTTTCGCACATAAATGGCCTATATTGTCCTAAAGTTTTTCAGAATTTTCCAATTTTAAGTTAAAATGGTAGGGTAGGCCAAACCTGGCTTTTTTTTTAAGTTATTTTGTATTTTACTGATCCTTTATTTTTTACCATAATTTTTTCGTTTATACAAATAAATTTGCAAATATAGTAATGAATTTAAAGCCTATTCATACCTATATGAATCACATATGACACATTAAACTGTAGTAGATACATTTAGCAGAAATATCAGTAGAATAATAGCATTGATTTTTCACAAACTTATTATGTATTTCCTTTTATTAATTTTTTGGTAGACAAAAATTTACGTTAGGTATATTACATACATTAATTAATCATGTCAGTGCCAACAATGTCAAGTTATATAATCTGATACATACCTAACATAATATATCAATGTAGTATTTATCTCCCCTAAAAACAAAAATTAATTATATTCTTCTAAAAATAACCTTTAACATTGATTAAATATCGTCAGAGCGGAAAAAAAATCTTTCTCTTTTTCTGTCGTTTAATAAAACATATTCTACCACCCCATTCACATGACAGCAAATTCAACCCCTATAATGTGTAAGCGTGTGTGGAAATAAATTCTCATCGTTTTAGTATGTGTATTATATTTAAACAGCACTTTTCGCTGTATATTTGTTTAGCCCCATATATTGCACACCAAACCCCACCAAAGGATGACAAACGTCAAGTTTGAATTCTGATGGCAATCCTTCCGTTCTGTCATAAATGCTCACTGTGTTCGCGCGATGAACAGAGACTGACTAAGTATGTAAATTAAATTATAAGCGCTTAATTGGAAGTTATCTCGAGACACTCAAGCGTATATGTAAATGCGTTTTGTTATATGCATTCGGAAATATTTACATTTTTTTTTTACCAGCCCCAGGGTCGCTAAAGTTAAAAGGGGGTAAACGTAGTGTCTATCGCGCTATCGCACAGATTATTATATGAGAGCCTCTTTCTCCAGATAACGCTCGCTCAGCTCAGCTTACAGTTACAGTGTTTTTTTTTTATTCATCTGTTATGTACACATTAATTGAAAACACAATGTAAATTATTCTGATGTTTTATTTGTATATTTAATTGAGTGTAATTAGCACATTCGACATAATGATGTCTCGAGACAATATAGCGGCTAAGTTACTTCTACTGACTCACCCAGATATCTTGAGAAATTGGTAAGATGCTGGTAGTCATTATTTTAATGGTTATTGATCGTAACCGTAACCGAATTGACATTATAAAACCGGAACAAATTGAAAATCATTCATAATACATTTTAAAAGTTTGATAGAAAACCGCCTGTGTGAGACTCGTTGGCAACTCTATACTTTCATACGTAACCTTTTCGCAACATTAACAATAGTTAAATGAATAAACAACAATTTTTATTTATTGAGGCCTTAAAAATCAATATGTTATTTTCTTAACATGAATCTGTAGCCGCGGCTTTAACGTTTGTCTGGCTAATGGCTATATACATTTAATAAAGAATATATACATAAACTTCTTAATCTAACATTAATACATAATAATGTGTGTATATGTATGCTTGCTCAGCTATATACATCGCTCCCTTGAACATATAAAATGCATATAAATATAACTTAATATTTTAGCTAAATCATGTTTTCATATTCATTAAAATTGTAAAGTTTTATCTTTTTTGGCGGGTTTTCGCTTTGGTATTTTTGAGAATCCTTGTAGTAGGTTTTGCTTTTTAGACGATATTAATCTCACCAGTCTTGCTATGGGCGTATTGAAGAAAACACAAAACTTTAGAAGAAAATTTCTTTGGAACCTTATTGCGGGATCTTATGCGGTATACGGAGTGATTCAATCCATCTAGTTTATGGTATTTTATGTTCTGAATTCAAGCCTTTCTCGCAGTAAAATTTTGGTCAGGTTCAAAGTCCTCATATTCTATTATCGGGTAATCTAAAACAAAGTCTCTGGAATGGGATCAGCATAGACGTTTAGCAGGTGCAAAGCTCTTGGTGGCTTTTCTTCCAACTTAAGCCCATTTTGTCTGGAGGGGGAGGTCTTAATAGAAAACAGCTGGACAGTCACCTACCTAAAGCGAACCTTACAAGTTCAATCAAACGACGTCAATCATTGTTTATGTTTACAATCTCTCATCATGCAAAATCAAAAGGTTTTGATTTTTCGTCAAGCAAATGTACGCCATACATGCCTTGTTTTAAAAAAAAAACTATATTATGATTGATGTCAAGTGATTATGATAGTGCGTAAGTGTAATGTTCACTTTATACTTTCTAAGAAATCCCTATTAGTACCACGGTAGGGGAAATATTGAGAAAAAAAATGTTTTAATCAATATTAAAAGTCGGTTTGTCTGTGAGCTTTATGGATTGTTCAGTCCGGCTGTCAAGTGGGGTTGTTTTCAATAGGCATTCAGCCACGGTGATAGTGGTAAGATGACCCGTATGGTCAGCGTAGAAAGGCACTGTTTTGTCGATTGGGGTATAGAATCCCCTCGTCTAGGGTTTCCATTTTCTGGAAGTCAACTTAATGCTGATGTACCTATCTGCATTTGTACCTATCTTTTGCGATTGTACTGCAACGTTGTATGAAACTGCCTTTTGGACCACTTCAACGTATTTTTTTTTTAAAGTGAAACTAAGTTTATATGTACGAAAAACCGTTTTGCGGGACCTTTGACCCTAAGTCAAGTCGTTGGCGGTGCTCATATCGATGGGGACTTTTCACATTTTCTCTAAAACACAGCAAAACTTTTTTTTTTTTTTTCTTTAAATGAGAAAAGCTCTTTAAGAGAATCAGTGTCCAAATAAAGTAGCCGTCGAACCTTTTATAATATGTGCATCTGTTGCACCTTACAATATTAGATACAATTCAATTTCTTTCATGGTAAATATATAACAAAACTACATCAGGTGCATGTTTTTGTGTCACTCATCCGATTTTGTATCTATTCTTATATGTCCTACAGTCTAAAATGAAGAAATATACGCTTTCAGTTATATTTTCATGCCATAGGTAGAAATAGACAGGTTGTCTCGATGTTAGACTCGACCATCACAATGTTAAAGATTATTATTATAATTAAAACAAGCACGGGCCGCATCTTAATTAATCCCCAATGAATGTAACCTGTCATCCCACACCAAGCCATATCCATAATAACCTCTTTATGGACTACTCAACTCTCTAAGCACAGTTTATTTTTTTTTTTTAGAAATACGGAAACAACTGGCCTAAAACATCAAAAAGTACTTTGGTTCTGCTCAGAGACCACATCTATTTCCCATTCTAAAACTTGTTATTCTGACATGAAACCCCTTTTGGGTAACTTTTTCTAGAAACCGTTCATCTATGCCAGCAATCTCCATCACGTAACGTCACGCACATACTGCCCACAAATTGTAAATTTCACCTAAAAATTCAACATAAACAAAAAAAAAAAACGTATTAATTTCCATTCGGATTCGGACCCCACTATGTCCACCACCACCACCGCCTTGACAGACTTTTATCTCCCAAACTGCATCGAATCACGTGCATAAAGCAGAATCTACAGATCACACAACTTGTAAATCCAGTTTTCCTGTATCTTGTATCTTTCGTTTTATGAGTTTAAGTTCTTTTTTTTTTTTTTGTTTTCCTTTGGATTTTGTCGATATTTTTTTGGTTACTTTTTTTTGGTCAGACAACAGCAACTTAGAGAAGAGAGATTCATCTCTGCGGTGGACAGATTTCTCTGTCGCCGCTCGAACTCAGATCTTTTTTTAACCAGCAAAGCCCGTCAGAGCCATAAACTAAAATCAAACTCTGACCAAAGAAGAGGCGTCCCCTAATTTCGTATGCGACTCTCGTAGTCACAGATGCACACAGCTTCTTCATCCCACCATATCCCAATGCAGCTGCCCATAGCAAGCCTAACTCCATAGACGAGAGAAGACGACCAAAATTTCCATAATTCCCTATAGATTTTGTATATATATGTTTAAATACGAACAACCGAGCCGAAAGAGGCCGATTTGGTCGTTCCATTCGTGTCAATCATTGGGAAACTTATTTTGTCTTATTCTGGATTTTATTATACCTACTGTTTTTTTTTTTTTTTTTTTTTGAAACTTCTGTTCATTTCGGAACCTGAATCCATTTGAATGATTTCTTGATTCAATTTCACCCAAGAAAGTCGTCAACCAGTAGTTGGATAGATAGGTAATTGTAGGTACAAAGTATTGTAGACTTGAAGTGGAAATTGAAAACTCGTTTCCAAAGTCACGTTGCATTTTCATCCCAACCCATCTATCTTGAGGCCAAAACCTATTCCGAAAGATGACGTATAAATTACCACAAATTTATTTGAATGCACTCGAACAACAGGATTTCAATTTGCCAGTATAGTTGCCTGACTGTTTTTTGTACCTCTGATCTAATTAACCTTACATTTTTTGGTCAGCATCTATAAAATAGGAAAAATGTATTGAAATACCTTCGTCCCTTAAATAGAGGAGAGAGGTGTCGAATGTCATGGAAAGGGGTTTTGTCTTCGAGAAAAAAGTATCTTATTTCTAAGAAAAAATGGAATAAATTATGCATACAGGGTTGGGTGTGTCCTTTTACTTTTTTTTTTTTTGTTCCGGTTGGGTTCCTATTCTTACCTACTTTCCGCGGAATCAGAGTTATCTTTCATCTATACCTATGTAACTATACACACCTTTGCTGTGTGGTTTTCTTTTTCTTTACAAAACAAAACAAAAATACCCACAAATAATTGACAGCAATGCACACAAAAGATAAACACAGATATAAAGTATTTTGTATTTGTGTTGGGAAAATTGACGACATCTTCGGATACGTATATTATGTATGATTAAATTGAACAATTTTATACATCATATTGACACTTACACTTACATACTTTAATAAATGATGAGAGTAAAGCTGAAAGTTTTTTTTATTTCAATTTGTAATTTTTCTAAAAATCCGAATAGTTTATATCTTAAAAATATACTGCACTTAACTGCAATTAATTTTTTCAACTCAATTTTATTTACCTATTGGATAATACAGTTAGACTTAAGGCCATATGCTCAAATGATACTTAAGCGCATCTACATAATGTTCTATACATAATTTAAGTAGTTTTTCCTTTGCATAAACTATTACGTAAGGATTTATGTAGAACATAAATTCTTAAGTATCGTTTCAGCAAACGGGTCTGAATTTTTAACAGTATTTTACAAAATTAAAGTAAATGTAATGTTATAACAATTACATTATTTTATATAATTTTTTATTAATTTAAATTTTATAGAAATTTAAAAATTGAACAGAATTAACTTCTTTCTATTATTCTACTTTTCTCCTTTATTTCTTTCATTGAAAACAAAACTTAAATTGTAAATAGGCATTCACAAAGTTTTTAAATACTTCAGCTTGAAGTTTGCAATATCTCCTAATCTCTAAAGTTATTTAATCTTTACTGGCAAGAAATTTCAGAAACGAATGCTATATATTATGGGTTTTCTAACAAGAGCTTTCATTTTCAATGACAGGATCGAGTCGGACAGTAATCGTACCTATTCTATTAATAAACTTATAGAATGGAAGAACTATAGAACTTGATTTAGTATTTCTTGTTAGAAGACCTTTTATAAAAAAAAAAAGAAACTCACTAAATTCCTTTTCCCAAAACGACGGTGTTAAAAGTTCATAATCACCACTTTTCTTTGTTGAAATATCTTAAAACATTTGCAACACCATTTTCAAATTTAATTAATATAAAACCCACGGGTGGCGCCTTGTTTTTTGTATACTTATAGATAAATTATAGAGGCGCCAATTGTCGATAATTGTTTAACAAATACTCGCCATTATTTTTCATCCTCCAGTGAAGAAAATTTATGCTTAAGTTTTGTTTTCAATGAAAATCGACAATCTTCATTTTTCTTCGTTTATTTTTACATCCCAAAAAATACACGTATTTTTTAACAGAGGAAATTGAAATTAATTTCACCTTTCATCGATGGTGCCTCAAACTCATAGATAATAAGTGAATGCAACAACAATAAAATTAAACTAAAAAAAAAGCAATCCTTTCTCCTTCAAAACATCTACATACGTCACCCATGTACCGATAGTAGATTTTTTACCATATGCTTACAAGATAATTTCTTCAATTTTATTACCAACCAAATCGATTTTTTATATCTTTAATTTATTTGTTTTAATTCGCTATTCGCGTGCTAGATAAATTGCCATGTTATAGATATATTTCTATCGCACATCTTGTGAGATAAAGCGGTTCAAAAAACTTTCTGAATGGTCCATTTCTTCAAATAGCTTTTGGCGGAGAGAGGAAAAATAATGGTTTTGTTTATGACTTTTGCTCGTTTCCTCGATACAAATTTCGAATTGCAAGAAAATTCCTAAAAATAATCATACATTCGATTCAATTTTTTTTCTTATTTAACGATTTGTTATTCGAATTTAAAAAATAACAAATCTATTTTCATGTTTTTTTTTATATATATATATTTAGGTATGTCAGGAGAAATTCACACGCGATCATTGAAATACAAAACATCAACCAACTCGCCCAAGGACAATCCAACGACGACGACGACACTGACAATATGAGTTAATGTGACCAGCGAAAACGAAAACAAAGCTGATGAAATTTTGATAGTTGCAATTGGAGGAGTCTATTTCATCAGACCCTCTGAAGCCGGAAACTAGCGAACGTGATTTTTGATAACAATTTTGTTTTTGTTTATGTTTACCTACTTATTTCGTTGTTTGTAAGTGTGCGTTTGTTTTTGTTTTCAATTTTAAGTTTTGGATTTAGATAAAATTATGGTTGAAAAGCATAATTTTATCATGAATAGTTTTTTTTTTGTGGCCTTGATAAAATTATGCCTATATAACTAGTAAGATTGAAACTATTTAATTGGTTTGAAGGCTTATAATGAGAATATAATATATATATTAATACATTATACCTACATAATATTATACGATAACGATTTTGAAATTTAATTAAAAAACATTCTTGCATTTGAAACACGGTAGCTAAGCTATAAAAATTATTTGAAACAAACAGTGACTCGCAGGTTTTATTACTTTTCATACTGAAACAAAAAACAGACATTGTTCAACAATATTAATATGATTTTAATTAGCGATCCATTTTTGAATGTCACAATAAACTTTTCATTTAGGTATTAAAAAATTTAAATATAAATTAATAATTTAATAAAATGTTAATTGCAACAATAAAACTAAGTTTATTAAGAGTTAAATCCGGAGAATTAACGACGTATTAATACATAGGTTTATTAAACATTTTAAATGGCACAATCAATTCATAAACATTACATATTATGTACATTGTACATATATTTTAAAATGTAGAATTCGTTTCTGATATTATAAAGTTTATTAAAAAGAGCATAGTGTGTGTCCCTAAATTATCAGAAAACTTCAAAGAAATAATTAAAAAGAATACCGTAGATGTCAAATTAGTCTACAAATCCACAAAGACGCTAGCATCGCTTTTTAGCAATTTAAAGCCAAAAACAGAGAAAGATAAGTGCACCGATGTGGTATATAAAATAAATTGTCTAGGCAACGAAAAAGAAAATTGTGACTTATGCTATGTAGGAACTACAAAACAATTCCTGCTTCAAAGAATTTCAAACCATAAATCCGACATTAAACTTAAAAGCAGCGGGAAGACAGCACTGGCTTACCACAGCATAGAACGCGGACACAAACCAGATTTTGACAGGGCGGCAATACTAGAAACGGAGCGACATATTTCAAAGCGGTACACACTAGAAACCCTCCATATCATAAATAACAAAAACAACATGAACCACAAACAAGACTCACAAAATATTTCATCTGTTTACTGCTCACTGGTGACTGGGAGGAAACCATGACAAATCTTCATTTTGAAGTGTTTAAGTAAACAAATAAAATAAATTTAAATATATTTTTTATCTTTGTTTTATGTAACTTTTTTGTAAATTCAAGTAAGTTTCTAATGTTTTGCATACATATATGTAAGAGTATAATGTTTATAATTGTTCATTCCATTTTGTTAATAAAAGATCCCTTGAAGAAGATATGGCAACCACCGTCGAAACGTTGGGAAAGAAATGAAATCTTTGTTTCATTTATAAAAACATTGCGACCAAAAAAGCCGAAGAAGAATAAGCACAATATTCTCAACTTACACGAATATTCACATTTGGTCAAAAACTCACTAGAAATATTATAAACTTGGACACATTTATTTTTTTATTAAGTCATATATATCAATTATTTAGGAACATGTTTGATGAAATTAATAGACATGTGCCTACATATGTATGTATTAATTTAACCAAATGAGTTGTTTCTTCAGTGAAACGTTAACACGTGAACTAAATTTATATTTGTCTGATTAAAAATCTGCTTCTCAAGCAGGAATTCTACACAGTTCAATTTTTACCTGTGAAATTCATAGGTAAGTCAAGTGAAAAGTTTTTTCATTTAGAATAATCTCTTATGTATAAAAATCAATTCTTATTTGTGAAGTCTCGCTAAAACTAGAAAACGGCTGGACCAATTTGAATGGTTTTTTTTTAAGTTTGGTTCGTTTCAATACAAGCTTACCACCTATTTATCTTACATGTTTAAAACTCCATTTCAGCTATATCATAAATCTGATGTACATACAGTCACACTGGAAAAATTGCAAGGAAAGTTGCAGTCTCAATTATAAAATCGGAAAAATCTTGGTTCGAGGAATGGAAAAATATAGCTGACAGATGTGAACTGCCATTCAATCTGTCTTTGGAAAACTTAATTGGATAACCTGTTGGAAAAACTTGAATCTAAGCTTCCAGAAGATTGTATAAAACAGGCACAGAGCTCACTACATAGAGCAATTTATTCGACACTCCAGTACAACTTCGGCCAGGATAATTATTTTAAGGACCTACACTGCGTAGAGAAAATATCGATAATTTTTATAACGAGACTAGAATTACTATCCTTAAACTTTATACCACTAGAAGTGACCTAAACCTTATCTGTTCACTGTGTAACACCGGCGAAAGAGAGAACGTGGTTCATTTCCTCGCAAAATGCCCAATATTGGTAGAAGTACGCCGGCAGTTATGGCGAAAAAGATATTTGGAACACGCTGAACTCTTGGCCGTATTAAATGGCAGCGATTGGGATAAATTGTTTAAATTTGTTAAAGTAGCTCTAGCTTATAGAAACAAAATTGTAAGAGTAGATTTAAAAAAAAAAAAACAAAAAAAATGTATAATATATGTAAATTTATTTAAATTATGGAAAATATTACTAACAAAAAGCTATCATCTGGCTGACGGCCATTATGGCCATGCCGTAAAAGATTTAAGTTAATTATAAGCAAATTGTAAACCTTCCTCTGAAATTTAAATAAATCTTATCTAATCTAAATCTAATCTAAAAATCTAATCAATAAAAGAAGAGAAAAAAAATTAAGAAATCAGATAGTAAAAAATTGCATTTTTCTGCAATTCTTATAATTTTTCGTTTTTTTGATAGGTAATGCCGCTCAATCGATTCAGTTCAAATTTAAAAGGTTGGTTTGATTGATATAAGAAATATGTAAAGCCTCTTAAGTTCTTCAGTTTAAATCTATGTAGCTCATAGGTATAAAACATTAATGCAAAGCTTCTACATGGTTAGATCAGATGGAAAAATTATTTTATTCTAAGTTCATTATTTACGCTAAGAAAGTGTATCGTTTTAAATAGTGGTGGGTGTTTTAGAGGGTGGAAAAAATCGTTGGAAGTTCTTTCTTGGAGCAATGAAGAAATCAACATTCCATATTATCAGGTTATTTCTGTTAAACATTGCAGTAAATCCCTGTTCAACACTTTCTAATACAAAATGATCCATTCCAACATGTTTCTTACAACAATTACCTAAACTGGGATTTTAAAATGGGAAAATAACAAATGATGCTTGATTTCCAACAGAATTTTTCCAAATTGACTAACTTTAAATGATGATTTGACTAAAAAAAAGTTCTAAAACTCAAAAACGGTTTTATCGTTATGATTAAAATTTTGTGTTTATACCGATTTAAATTGGCTTTAATTTAGCATGTCCATAAACGCAGTTTTGAAACCCCATTTGAATTTAATTAAATTAAAACCATTCGCTTGTCACCTTGGCTGATGATGTAAAAGTGAGAAGCGATCGTAATGTGTAAAGAGGCGTATGACGGTGGTTACATATAGTTTGCATAAACCAATATGACCTAGGTTTTAGGACTATAGCCTCGATAAACCTCTAAGCTTTAAAATGGAATTCTCATTAAATACCACCACCACAAACGCTGTCCTTACTATATCGATTCTAACCACTAATTCCCATTGAAAACACATTTCATGTTAAAATAGTCCAAACAACATTTTTACCTTTATTATGTCCTTGTTCGATTCGCGTGACATTCCCCTTTTATACATGAAATTTATAACCATTTTTGCCCATTTGCACCTTCCGTTTTTGTTGAAAATAGATTATAGAATAAAGTTCTGTTTTTGGATTTTATGACCACAGAATCGCTGCGTCCATTTGTTTTTAGGAACAAAAACAAAAACGTATTGTTTTTCTTTTTTTTATATATTTTATTACAATGTACTATTTTATGATACCCTTTTCATTTCGGTATTTTTACTGCTAAACAGTTTTATTTGTCTACCCACCTTTAGAACGAAAACGCACAACTTTTCACATATAAATTCCTCAGAGACACACCCTCTTCTACATAAATTTAAGGTTGAAGTGGGTATATAGCGATCTGTAAAATAAGCAAAATACATTTTCAGTTTCGAATGAATGTAAATAAATAAAACATGAAAAGTTTTCGTTTAAATCAAAAATTACACTAGTTCCAAAACCTCACACGAAATCGCTTGATGGGTTATAGATATTTATTCAAAAATAGTCTGCATGCATACATGATGTATTTTATATGAATAGAAGAATAACAACAACAAAACGGAAACAGCAAAAGTATTATACACCCAACATTTTACAAGGTACTTTTTCGAGGGTTCAGGCTCAGGACATTGAGTATTTTTTGAAACATGTACAACTGTTTGTCAAAATTTTAAATTCTATGTACGTATAATAAATTTTAATTTATTATTAATTTTAAAGCCAATCAATCGAGAAAGAAAATCTGGCGGAAAAAAACAAATGCAACGACATTGTTTGCCTCAGACGAGTATTAATCCATTACCGGGAACGGCGGGAAGGGTCCTGGCGAAGGGTCAGATGCTCTTTAGGTCAGCCCGACGAACCCCACAAACAAATCTGTATAGTTAAGTGGTGAAGTGGAATATTGAGAGTCATTCTAAATCATAATAAATTCGGAAAGGAGGACGAACAAAAAGTAAGGAGACTATTACATAGGGGTCAGAAGTAAAAACATATTAGTATTAAGGTATCTATTTTTTTTTTAATAGAGATCAACAAGGTTTACATCTTTACCCGTAGCATGATAAATATCTATCGGGGATATAGAGGACTACCATGGTTATTCTCTTTGGAATTATCATTTTTTATGTAAGGGTTGCCTAATATCATGAAATTGTGAAAGTTCAAAAACAACAATAAAAACTTTTACTATCGATTTACTTTAATGAACAATTAATAATATAGGGATTACGAAACACCCGATTGTGAAAAAGTCAAAAAAATTTATAAAAATGCCTAGATAACCAAACGACCTGTACCTATCTTTTTTACAACTTAAAATATTTTTATAACACGCTGATGATTTTCTTACAATTTTGTTTTGATATGAAAATTATAAGTTTCTAAAATTAAAGCGTTTTCTAAAAATATCAGAAAAGTTATTTAGGTAGTTGTTTTCTTCAAAAACTGGATCAACGATTTTGGTAAAAAAAAAAACTGTCAAACCTACAACAAATTTCTCCGAAAACTTAGTTGGGTTATTTTTTTTTTTTTTTTTACGCTATCAGATCTATTTTCAAATGGAGCTTAAAGCAAGCATCAACATATGAAAGAAAGATTTGCCAACACATATAATGTGTCCCACTGGCTCATCACTTAGTGCAGGTGTTAGTTGTTAGTAAGCACAATGGTACAAAAACAAAAACACATGCACATAAATACAACATAAATACATTATTACAATACAACACAGAAACAATTATGATCGTGGAGCACTGGTTCTAAAGAGAGTTTTTAAAATATTTTTATTTAAATTAAAGTATATAAGGCTCTCATTCAAGTTATAAAACTTACTCATCCGTGTGAGAGGCTCATGCATGCCATAATTAGTTCTGCGGAGTTCAATATGCAAAAGTTCAGATCTTCTAGGTGGTAAGACCCTCCGCGGTAGTTTAAGCCAATAGAAACTAACAGGTCCGAAGCATCAATTTGTCCGCTGATAAGTTGATGAAGAAAAATTAAATCATTATTTACCCTTCGTTGGTGTAAAGATTGAATCTGCCAAAGCTGTATCCGATGTTCATAAGGTGGCAGATTACAAGGATCGGCCCAAGGAAAGCTTTTAAGAGCAAAGCGAATAAACTTATGCTGCACTGATTCAATACGGTTTTTATGGATTTCATAAAAAGGAGTCCATACTTGTGAGGCATATTCAAGATGAGGCCTTACGTAGCAGTTGTACAATGAGAGAGTGACGTACGGATCGTTAAATTCTTTTGCCCACCGTTTTATGAATCCAAGCATAGAGTTCGCTTTATTTACAATAAAATTAATATGTTCAGAAAATTCTAGATTAGCACTAAAATGTACACCTAAGTCTTTGAAACTAACCACGCGACAGATTTTATTTTGAGATATACAATATTCAAAGAAACTTGAGGATCTTTTCTTTGAGAAGGTCATTGTTTGGTATTTTTTAGGGTTAAGAGTTAGGCCGTTTTTATAACACCATACACTGAAACTATTGACATCAGCCTGCAGAAGATTGTGGTCATTAGGAGATTTGATTGTTTTAAAAATTTTCATATCATCTGCAAATATGAGAATTTCACTATGTTAGAAAATGATTTTCAAAATTACATAGTACGAATTTTAATATAAGAAATTTAAGAAATTAAAGTTAAGTTCATAAAATACAAGAATAGTAAATAAAACGCGCGACCCAGTCCTGCATTACCAACTACTTCTTTCGTCTTCCCCATCATCATAAGTTATTTTTTTACGAATTTCATAACTTACCCTAAACAATTTATTATCTGCAGTTTATCTTAGGTTTTTAAACTGAAATTCAAAACAAACACTACTTACTCAACGAAATGCAGGGAATATCATTACAAGCACTTTGAAAATATCATCAAATTCCACCTTATGACATAAAAGCTTCAAAACACTCTATTCTATAGTGTTACAAACAAAATACTAAAGTGTACCACACCCATCCATATATGCATATACAAAAAAAAAAAAAATTAAAGAGTTTGCTGATTAGTTTGGAACCTTCAATATCCTTGACCTTGTGACGAAATATACATCGCAAATACATCCACCATTCACATGCATACGATTTAATATACATCTATACTTACTCCTCAAATCCCTGAAAAGAATTTCCGTTTTTAGTGGCAGCAACAGTACAAAACAGCAGCATGTGTGTCCCCATGGTTCTGTTAGATACATTTCTATTTTAGTCTCAACCAGCACTTTCTATATTTTGGTCCTTTATATCCTCTTTTCTCTCCCATAGCAATGGCCTCCTTTATGTTTTTGGCTCTTTGGATCGCTGTGAAGTGTATGGAGACGATGGAGAGTCATTAAAAGGTTCAGCGGGGTGCAGTTTTCGTTCTATCGATTTTTAGTATTTTACCCCCAAAAACCATGCCGGTTCTATGCATCTCTCTGTCCTACCCCCGGTTACGATGATGATATTTTCTAGGTTTCTGTTTATGTTTCAGTTTCAGAGATCGAAATAAGAGGGATGAGAAAAACACAGGGAGTGTGGACCTTTGACAGCAATGAGTTACTAGCTATAAGCAGGTAATATATTTTGGTATATTTTTCGGGCCACTACCTCCCGTGTGTGAGGTTAGGTGAAGGAATATGTAGGTATGGAGATGAATCAATATCAACAGCAGCCTAGAGAGTTATGAATAAAATTGTCCTCCCAATGGGTTTTCTATATAGGTATGTATAAAGATGGAAACGGTTGTATATTTTAGATCCTGTTAAATTTTCAAAACTGTAAGCTGGAGAAGACATCATCAGGACCAGGACAAAGTCTAATATCATCGCCTCCTATAAACATTCTGTTGTTGCTGCCAATTAATTTACGGTTAATTTGCAGGACAATTGATGAGCCAGTTGGGAATGTCATCGTTATGTTGACCTATACGAAACCCAAAAGCCAGTAAGTCGATCTCAATACCAGGGATTTAAATAAGATTTATGCTTTAGTTAGGAATTTAGAAACGTTTTCAGAGATGTAGTGTAATACATTATGGACCAATAATACATTCACTGAGAATGTGTTATGAAGCGAAAAGGATTAACGAGAGTATCGAAGTAATTAATGGAATTTGGTTTGCATGGTGATTAGGGAATTGGCTATCATTTTGTGAAGAGCCATTGCCATATAGAGTTTGGCAATTAAATATTTATTGGCAAGGATTCTTGGAATATAATAATACCTGGATTAAGGGTGATGCAATCGATGATAGATTTAATATTAGATATGAAAGGAAGATATTGATTTTACATATAAAAATGGGAGCACTGAAAAGAAGAATCTTCTCATTTTCTTGATATATAGGGGCATTAAAAAAGCTCCGTTGCAAGATAAATGACAGGCACCACATCAACAGGGTTTTGAGTAACTTGAAACTACCTAAAGAAATTAGAGAAGAGACACACTTAGTGGAGTATTTATTGGCAACTTAAATCTCAAATATTTCAAAATGCACACGAGCCTCTAAAACATTTTTCAGTTACCTTACGAAAACAAAATAAAGGGCGTGACTGGGTCACATAAACTTGCTCTAGGGGCAAGTAACTTTCGTGTTCAAGACTTGAAAATTCATTTGACCAGTTTTTTTTTATAAAAATAGATTTTCAGTAGGCACATATTTTATATTTTCAAATACTTTTTTTTTAATCTTTCAAGAATTGAAAAAGATTTATATAAAAGATATAATTTTCGGTAAAAATTTTATTACATAAAATTTTATCAAAATTGAACCTAGTTAAATAAATAAACTTTTTCCAAACTTACTGTTTTCATTTTTTTTTTTGCAGTATTATTGAAATTTAGTAGTAGTATAGTAGAATATTAAATTTCGTCAATATCGGTAAAGCCGTTCAAAAGATAGTCGGAGTAAATAAAAACGCATCTACGACAGGTACCATTAATGAGCTGATTCTGATTCATGTAAAATTTTATGGAAATTAATCGCATTTTTTTCGAAAACATAGAACTATCGGTTTTTGAGAATAAAAATTATTTAAAAAATTACTTTTTTTCAAATTTTTTTGCAGTGTTATTCAAGTTTAGCAGTTGTTTTGGAATATTCTTCATAGGTACTTTTGAAATTATTTCTGATATTTAAAATTACTCACTTTTTAATAATTTATTGTAATACAGTTCTCCATTTAATTTGTATTTAATAAGTCAATTTTTAATTTTACAATATTGAATTTTATATAGAGTGGCGAATATGCCACACTTAACAGTAAACAAATAAAAATAAATAGTAAGTGACAAGTTTAGTTCCAGATTTTTTCAATTTCGTTAAATTGTTATTTTATTCAACAAATAAACAAAGGAAAACATAACTTTAATTCTTATAATTCATGGTAAATTAGGTTTTAAATAAAACCTTAACAAGTTGCACTTCTGAAGGGGTTAAATGCCAGTAAACATTGGGTCTGTATGGTAGGTAGTGTGAGTATATTTAATTTTAATCGATGGGACAAATCGGGCAGCTTCCATTTTCCAAACAATCCTCGTGCATTCATTTTTGGTATTTAGAGCATTGCATCCAGTCACATTTTAGTCCCAATTTGTCAGTGGGTAATATGCCACTTAAGTGGGTAAAATGCCAGTTGTGGTGGAACAAATAAGGCATTTTACCCCAGAACGTCAACAAATATAAAAACATTCCTGCACAAAAATTGTGGAAACATATTACGTCTAGACATGCAGAAACACTACGTATACAAAACAAATTTTACCCTTTTTGAAGAAATCGTCATATATTGAACTGAAAAACCTGAAAAACGAACGTTTTAAACTACACTGAATATTATAAAAAGTTCACGATATATTTTCTACAACAATTTTCCTAGTTACTTGCGCATCCGTATGTCCAAACAACAAAGCGAAACTGAACGAATTGAATCATCAGCATTGCCAATATCGACTTAGAAGTATAAAATATTGAAAATTGGCATATTACCCAAACTGGCATATTCACCCGACTTACCCTATTGATTTTCTTATTCTCCACTGAGTTCTGAGTTCAGTTGTTGCATTTTTAATAGCTTACTGTAAAAATAAAAATAATAATATTAGGCAGACAACAGAATTAAAATGCTAACTTGTAATTAAATTTTATTCATACCTATACCTCCTTTTATTGGAAAAAAATCAATTTCATACACAATTTAGATACGTAATAAAAACTTATTTTATTTCATAGGTAAGTATATTTAATCTAGGTACCTACAAGAAACAGGTTTGATAGTAAACCTCAATATACACAAAACAACTCCAACAGCTAATCAAAAATCTACTTTTTCATCTCTCTCCATCAAATATTATGAACAACTGGTTCTTTGTCAAATTAGTGAACTAAATTGGATAAAGTACCAATAAAAATGCCTCTTGATCAATTTATGTATTTAAACATTTTTTTATTTTCAATTTTATTTCCCTCAAGCTCAAGCACCCCAATGCTCGCTGTGTGAAACCAATTTAAGCGCGAATTAGTTGATAAGCCTCCACCCTCCCTCTGCTTATCTGTCTCTATTGATGTGCAAATGTTTGTCAACGTTCGGCGACAGTTTCCAGTTCATGAGCTGCTACTGCGTTCGTCCTCGCATCGTTGCTGCTGCTACTGCTGATAAAACTAAAACTGCGTAATTTGTTCGCTAATAAATTTTCTATTTTTAAACCAGAAAAAAAAAATTAACTATAAAAACAATCAATGGCCAACCCCAATACAATAACAGCAACAGCGGGAGCAACCGCGTGAAGATAGCAGCGCTTGTGAGACGGAATGCAAGTGTATAGTCTGGTTTACTGCAACCTGCAGCAGTCCTCATGGCCCCCCTGGGGGTTCACTTTCCGTCCGCCATACTTGCTCGTCCATCATAATCATCGCCGTCTTGATGGTGTTTTAGACTTTGTTGTAGTTTTCTGTTGATGACGCTCAATTGAGGCGAGGGCATGTTTTTTGATTAGACACAAACAACAACAACAAAAAAAGAAAAACACTCGAAATTAAGTGCGACTGGTGAGAGATCTGTCTCGAGCAGCAGATAGATACTCGCAATAGCAAGTTAACATTTTTTGCTGCAACTACTATAGTAAAGTAAACAACCTGAGGACCGCACCTTAAGTTGTTGGGGCAGGTAAGTAACACTCTTGCGACTTCGACTCCCTCCCTCCTGAATTGACTGATAAAAATGTCAAACGAAAGTTATGAGTGAACGAATGATGCGAGATCAGGCGCCGCCGCCGCCCGCCAAGCCGGGTATAGGGGAGCTTCTAGATATCAACTATTTTATGCGAGAAGCCCTGTTTTAGGATGATTGATTCGGTTTTACGACTTACAAGACTGTTTAAGGTTTTAGAAAATATTAATTTATGCTGATCGGTTGGGTTGCATGCAGCAAGTTAACTGCTGCTAAAGTTGGATGAAAAATAGAGTCACGTCAAGTCGAACAGCGACACGTTTCGTGTAGATATCTGGTGCCTGCAGTGTCGCAGCACTGGCGGAAAGTTCAGAGATGTTAAGCTGATGAAATCCGAGTTTATTATTACACTAGAGTCAAGCTTAATTTAATATAGGATTTATGCAAAGCCGGTTACAAATCGAATGACAGATGAACGACTTGCTTACAATTGAAACAGTTAAACTGATGTATAGATGGGGATGCAGATTGAGTGGTAATATTAGATAATGCTGTGAATAAATTATGAAGAGCTTAAGAATTAATGTTTTGAATTAAAAATATCGTTCTATCAGGAATCAATATTATTTATTCGTAAGATTGCAAGTCTGACAAATTATTATTTTCAAAGAATGCAAGTTAATGTCTAATTTTATGAAACTTACATTACATACAACGCTTAATTTTCACCCCTCTACGATCTATCCCTATTTTTTATTTGTCAATTTAAAACTTTAATTTATTTTGCAAGGATTGTTTTTTTATTTTGTCATGACTTATAGAACGAAAAAATTCATATTACTCTGATCAACCCAATTTAATTTGATCTCCCGCCCTCACCGGTCGACAACTGATCAATTATCAATCGATCAGTTATCCCCGTCAGGTGTCACCACTCATTCAGCAAACATCACGGAGTAGGGATGAGGACCAAATTTATAATTTAAAGTGGAACACAATCGTTCCACTGATGGTGTTCGATATGTCTACCTCTGCTGTAAATTTTTCGTTCAATGATGATTTCAATCATCAACTCAAACCTTAAAATTTCTTTTGTTTGAAGAATTTATTTAAAATTATGGCAAATTTCGTGGGAATTTTGAAATTTCACACCTTAAATAGATAATCATTTTTTGTAAATGCTTCACCACTATACGCTTTTGTTTTCTCACGAAGGTGACTTAAAAAAAGGCGTAGAGAATTTGACCAAGTTTTTATGTAGTAAGGTATGAAAATAAAACCGTAGAAGAGAAACATTTTGGCGAAATGACATACATGATAAATTTGAAGCTCCCAAAAAGCGGAAAAAAGTTGACAAATTAACTCAAAAAATTATTTTTTTTTAAGTGTTTTTATATTGCTTTTAAAGTGGCTCTGGCAACCCTTTTCCGGTTTGTGCAAAAAAACTCACAGAGGTTAGATCATTGTTTCTTAATTTCGTGAGGCTGTATCTTTGGTTTCCGGCCATTTCAATGTAGCTATAATTGTCACTCATTGATGCGTGACATTGAAGAAATAACTGAATTAAAATTCAGGCAAAATATTGTTCCAAAATCGGACGCTAGGTATCCTACTATTATGACACCTATAAAACATAATATCCAGAAGTGCAAAATGAGATTTGATATCATTCAATAATATAACCTTACGTGTTAAGAACAATGAATTTTTTAAATAGTTTTTTTTTATCAATTATTAGGAACATTAGAATAAAATTAGTTTTTCCTCAACGAAGTATGTAGGTAAAGAACTTTCTCGAACATTATGATGTCCATACAGGGTAAGTTTGTTACTAGGACTTCCTAAATTTTTAATTTTGTCTAATATAAAAACAAAAACAAACCACACAAAGTATAATCTTACTGCTTCTTACCATAACAACCACTATTATAATCTTAAAGACTTAAAAGAATCCATAGTGCCGTTTCTTAAAAAAAAAAAACGAAAATATTGTTGATGTACAAAATATATATGTGGGTTGGGGTCAAAATCCCGAAAGACCGAAAAGCCAAAAGCCCAAAAAAGTTTTCCCGAAATCAAAAAAAATTATTTAAAATGAAAAATTTGCGCAAATTTTTCATTTCAAATAATTTTTCGGGATTTTGGCAGAACTTTTTCGTGCTTTTGTGCTTTCTTTACTTTATTTTTCATATATATACCTTTTTACTTACTTAGACAGCACCTGGGAGGCCCACTTCGTGGGTTCAACGGATTTTAAATCCTCTTCTGTAGTCAGTCCCGCTCACGCTTAGGGTATGTCCAATCGTCTGGCGGGCGCCTGAGTCCAAAGTTTTCAAATTCAACAGTAACTGGGTGGCCCGCTTCGCGCTTCGCGGGTTCAAGGGATTTTAACTCTCTTTTTGTAGTTAGTCCCGCTCACGCAACTTCGTTGCTCCGCTTAGGGTGTCCAGTCGCCTGAGTCCAGTAAACCAATTTTTTTTTTTTTTTTTGTTCAATGGAATTAACTAATTAAAAAAAAAAAGATTCAACTTTAATTTCGGTTTGACCTTTCGGTCTTTTGGGTTTTCGGTCTTTTGGATTTCCGGGGTATTTGGTTTTCGGTCTTTTGGATTTTCGGTCTCTTGGTTTTTCGGTCATTTGGATTTCGGTATTATGTCCGTCTCCCTATAAATGAATCTAGAAAAATTTAAGTTCTTCGAAAACATTCTTTGAAAGAACTTAACATCGTCTAAAATAGGATTTTCATATAGGTACCTATCACGCTAAAATATCAAGTTTCTGAATTGGACTTTAATACAAAAGAATAACAAGGTAATTAAAAATGGACAATTGTGTGGTTGTTCACGTTAAATATCTGGGCTAATATTTATCTCTAACTACTTTATTTTATCTAAAATAATTCTGCGCATATTTTTTATATGTAGATGACAATATAAGGGTAGTGAACTCTCTTAATACATTAATTTTAAAAATAAAACATATTAAATAAACAAAATACATGTTATATTCCATAATAAATAATTTTTTCCCTTGAACCATCAACTAACAGGTTTAACAACTCTCCCAGTGATGCCAAATAGATAAATATAATCACTACGAGTTATTCAAATTGATTTATTCCCCTTATTATAAAGAATACTTATTTGAACTTTCTATCATTAAATAAACTCAATTAAAATTAAAAATTAAAAATAAAAAAAAAAACTCGCCTTAACTCAAAACTGCACATGGCTATTTTCGTGTGTTATCATAACGAATAACAAACACTTACGAGAGCGAAACTAGTTTCAAGCAGTTTACCAAGCTATGTTACTTGAAAACGAGATCGACACACAACAAAAGCCACGCTCCAGGGAAAAAAAATAAAAAAAAAAAATGTCATGAACACTTCTAAAGTATAATAAATTTATGAATAATAAAACAATAAATGGGGGGGTAGGTATAAGTATACATTATTTTATGCGATAAAGATACTTTTGCAGCTTGAATTGAGAAGGAAGGAGAAGTAGTTGCAGACGTTGTCATTCGAAGTGAACGGCGATTTGAACTTTCGTCAAGCACATTATGATAACGTCCGCGAGTAATTGAGATGAATTTAAATATAAAATTTGTTTTGATTTTCTGTTGTTGATTTTATTTATGTCAATTTTTGTGACAGTCCGAGTGTTGTTGTGACACTGAAGACAATTTTTTTTTTGTTATATATATAAATCATAGGAAGGCTGAATATGATGGCTAAAAATATGCGGGAATAATAACTGTAAATCAGAAGCTATAAATATGTATATCTATATGGGACTGACACTGGGGTCTAAATAAGATCAAATATCTAAATTTTTAAAAAGAGTTATGACTATTAATATTACCTAGAATAATTTTAATATTTAAACTTATTCAAAATTGTATATGATCAAGGATATAACCCTCTTGCTAGACTTTGACTATGAGCAAACATAATTATGATGTTTAGACCTGAGTGATGGGGTAAACAAGAAAGAGATATCCAAATGACAATTGCAAGAGTATACAGGTCACGAGAATGTATATGCTACACTATTAGAGTTGTTTGAAAAAGCAGATTTGAAACTTAGAATTTATCCAACCGAATATTGTATATGATGATAAGAATATTATTGATGCGTTTCGTTGTTCATGACTCATAAGAAGCTTTCTTATTATACTCTTATTTGTTTTTGAAAGGCTCGCATGTTCTAGGGTTTTCATTGATAGTCATTCACTTTTCATACGAGAAATGTGACTTTGAATATTCTGGTGTATATCTAAACTTGACGTTTAAACTATTCATAAACAATGTTATATGATTAAGAAATAAAACTGCAGCTATAACCTTAATGATGACTTATGATGAGGTCAAGTTGCTATTAACACCACAAAATGTCAAATAAATTCAACAATTCTTTAATTTGAATTAATATTGTGAAATACTTTTGGAAGTATGTTTTAGCATTTCGTTTCACTCAGTAAAAACAAACTTATGTATGTTAGTTAAAGTCTTTGATTGCTTCTTACTTATCCAATTATCATTTTTTTTTTTTTTTTTCAGTTTAATTGGCTTTAAATGAAAAAGTTTCTTTTAACTTGTTTTTGTTGGCAAAATATTATTTTTATTTTTGGACCAGCATAAACTACATAAAAGGGTGTTCAGTTTTCTGTTTTATTTAGCTGGTAAATTTGGAACACGATTGCACACCTGGGGGCAGATTCTGTATGTGTGTGCGAACGATTTGCTGAATAATTTGTTTTAAAAATCGTTCGCACCAGACAAAGATATTTGATCGTTTTTTAATACAAAATCTGACGCCATTATTCAAAAACGGTTTCATATAAGCTTTTTATACGATATGAATTTCTATTGCATCAAAACTGACTGTATTGGATTGGACAGTTCACGAACATGACCAATAATTTTTTTTCTCACCATGTTTTATCTGGAAAAAGACAGTGATGAAGTTATTTAGAGACTTCCTTAGGATTGTTTACATCTTTTTACCACATCTTTGTACTCAATAGCTCAAATCAATACATAATATCTGTGCTCAGATGGCAAAATGATATAAGTTACTTTTTGAAATTTTACGTGAGAGCATTTTTAAAAATTCAAAATAAAATGGAAAATGGTAAAGTTGTTTTCACAAATTAATTTTATATTTTTCTTTGTTTTCTAAACATAAATATAAGGTTTTTATTTAAGAACAAATTTTCGGATTTGTTATAACATTCTGAACTTTAGAAAAACGTGTCACGTAAAATTTCGAAAAGTCACTTATAACATTTTGCCATATTTGACCACAGATATTACATATTACATATATCCATCCTAAGGATATATGTGATGGCACAGAGCCGATTCCAATGCAATCGTTTATATCTTCAGTTTTTATTCTAGCTGTATTACATAAACTGATTTGAGTTACATTATATTGTATATTGATGTAATATGATATACTAGGTTAGAGATTTCATATCATATGTTTTCAAAACGAAGCTTTTTATTTCAGGCAAAAGTTTGTTGTGGAAATAGTTGGTTTACAATTACAACTGGTGATTGAGGTTCCTATTAGTATTTCTGGATGTTGCTGAAATAAATATGGAAAGATGATTGTTTGACAACTTTCCCATATACTTTTCGCACTTAAATATATCTGCATTAGTTTCATGGGATTTAATTAATTGATTGTATTAATTTTTTTTTATTTATTTAGCAACAAACACCACAAGGGGAAGGGGATAAAACCCCCTACCGGTCTCCAGTTGTTTGTTTAACTTTGTATTGTTTCAAAGTCTTCAGTCACTTCCTTTAATCACTCTTCTGTTGTGTAATCATAGTTGATTTTAAAATTTGAGAGTATATAAAGGCGTTATATTATACATAGGCTCCACATAGTTAGCATAGCTTGGCATTGTATTTTTTTTATGGTAATCTAATAAAGAGCTTGAAAAGGTTCTTCTGAATTGTTTCGCAGATCTCGCAGGCTGAATGTCCACCCTGAATACCCTGAATACTAATACACGTGTCGACAATAACTTGAAATCCCCGATATTTGGCCACAAGATTGATATTATCTACTGTTACAGAATAATTAGACATCATTACATAAACTCAACGTTGTTTAGCCGGATCTAAGTGGTTCGTTAATTTTCTGGTATTAAAATTCTTGCAAAACTTTAATTGATAATTATTATTAGGTACATTAATTATTGAAGGACCAGTTTTCTTCGAAGAGTCTTTTTCTTTGACACACAAAAATCATTTGAAATACGGAACAAGACATTGTGTTGGAGTCAAAATTACGAAAACTGAATTTCTAAAAACCCATAATCCCGAAAACCCTCAATCCCGAAAAAAAAAATTAATTTTAATTTCGGGATTTGGGTTTTAGGATTTCGGGTTTTTGGGATTGTGGGTGTTTGGGATTTTGGGTTTTTGGTATTTTGGGTTTTCGGGATTTTGGATTTTCCGGATTTCAGATTTTGAGATTATGTCCGGCTCCCCAAGAAATTCTCATACAATAAATTCTGTAAATTTTACTTTTTTTTTCAATTCCACAAAACAGATATACCTTCAATTTTTCCTCTTTTTATCTTTAAATTTCATAGCAATACTTTCAAAAGCAAACATGTTATCCAGCACTGTTGATAACCCAAGCCAAAATGCTGTCTGAACTTACCAAATATACAATACATGCATATTCCTCTGGTAATTGAACGAAACACAATACCATAACAGAATATATACAATGAAATGTAAACTGAAACAGTAAATTTAAAATGACATCAACTGCTTGATGTTGTAAAATTTCCATTAAAAATGAACACCCATAAAATTGTAACTAAAAGTATATAAACAACTTCTTCC
This sequence comes from Baccha elongata, assembly GCA_951217065.1. Lineage (NCBI taxonomy): Eukaryota > Metazoa > Arthropoda > Insecta > Diptera > Syrphidae > Baccha > Baccha elongata. The sequence goes on along the minus strand of OX578274.1, from coordinate 2,611,771 downwards.
TACCGCAACATTTAATTATTATCATCCTCGAATTCCCCTAAAGCTATTATTCGTTGTTCTTAATCTAAAGTTTCGAAGCACCTAATTAAAAATTATAATATTTATCTACTAGATTTATATTGATATATTTACATAACACAAAAGACCTTCCACCAAATCCCTGAATCATAAACTTGTGTTCCATCATCTAAACCCAGAGTGCTGATGCAATAAAACGGATCGTCCAAATCCACTATCAACTTCCGCTGTGCGAAGCAATGTATTTACTTCCTTCCTTGGTCTTAATGTCATTTTCAATAAAGTATAATCTCTCTGGGCCCAGAAAAGCAATCAAAGGAGGATTCTTTTTATGACCCATTGTCATTAAATATTCAGCCTACAGTTTTACGTTACCTTCCAAGCGGCGGCGGTGTGAGATAGCGAATAGTAAAGATGTATTTGTTTCTACCATCCAGTTGCAACATAGCTTCCGGGCACTATTTCGCTATAGAAAGAAACCCCAGTAGCAGTCCTGCCATGCGACAAATTGTATATTTTTCGCATAGCGTCTTTTTGCATAGATTTTATAGAACCCTCGCCAATGAAAACAATACAAACGACCCAGTAAACTCTCATCTGGCAGGCAAATCCATTTCGGGATTTATACTCAAATTGGGTGCCATAAAAACATTAAATCGCTTAAATTTTATTTTTCCCGTTCTCTTGTATAGATAATATAGGAAGACACAGTAACCCAGCAAGAGATGGATATTTTTTAAAGGTTCTAATTCCAGTTAAATTTATTAATGTACGAGCAGGAAGATACTTCCCACTATGGTCGTCGTTCTCCTCATCATAGTCATCCTTGTCGGGTGTCGGGCTTGGCCACCGTGTTTGTGGTCGTCGCTGAAAGCATAAATCAAGGATACGCAATAAAAAGCATTCCATTTTTATGACATTAACTTAGTATCTGCATCTCCAGAGTTTAAGGTTTTATGGCAACGATGTAATATCGCCTGCTTGCACCATGATATCTTAAAAGCTCCTCCTGGTTAATTGGTCATTTAAATTACAGTCACAATAGTTCATTACACGTGAGTGGCTTAAACACCGCAAACAGTGATCCGCTCTTCGGGTGCATGTAACCAGGATTACATTGTTTATGGATACTGCGCCATCAGGACCCGTGTATCCGTATACAAAGTGTTGTATTCGATATAAACAACCCCTGCTCGTTTTATTTTTCCCCGAGAATTAATTGCCCATTATATTGATGATGTTATGGGAAATATTCTTTACTTCATGTTCGTTTTTCCAGTTTTATTGGATTGTTAATGTTTTGTTTTGGCAATTAGGTGGTCGGCCGGGGAAAATAAGGGGAAGACCGTCAACTGTCTGAAAATGGGGCTGGTCTACAAAATCATAAAGATGAACTATATAAATGTATACGTTAAGCTAAACGGCGACAAACTAGAAAATTATTGAGAAACTTTTTTCACACAGATACTTGTTCTCGAATGAAGTTTTAGGCGAAACAAGGCAGTCCAGTCCATGTCCAAATAGATAAACTGATGGAGAAGAGTAATTTTATATATCGAATATGATGATGATCATAACATTTAGGATTTAGATTGGCCCCGGACTACTGCTGTGTGCGATTATAAAAAGATTACAGTTGTTTTCTAGTGGCTATTATACAAGTTCGGAAAGTAATTTCGTTAGTCTTTATGATGGCGATAGTGGCGCCGAAATGGTAATTTTCTTCAAAAACAACACTGCCATGAAGCTTATATATATATATGTATAGCCTTGAATATATGTGTTTCTTTTGCCTTTGGTTGGGGGGTGATTCAGAGACATTGTTTACACTAGTTTTGCGTGCAATATGGACTGGACTTTTTTATTGGCTTTGGTGAGATCATAATCAAGGCATTAAATTTAAATCGAGCGACACTAAAAACACCTTACAAAAAGTGCTTAGCTTGCATTATATAGTGAAAGTAGAACTATTATCTTTTTTATGGTATTGGCACTTATCTACGCATTTGTAAATCATGAATGGTATAAGTTCGTTATAAATAGTTTGTTGACAATTTTATACTTGGATTTTTTTTTAACTATACCTATGGGACTGAGATAATCAAATACAAGAATGCAACCTATATCAACATTAAATGAAGTAAATTTGACGCAGGTTTCAGTGACATGGAGTAAATTTTTATCTAAAACTGTGATTTCGTATGCTGCTCCCTCCTTTTAACTGCGTCAAAAAATTTTATACTTCATTCAACTTTGATGAAATTCCTATTTTTTCTAAAGAAGACTCAGTTTTCAGTGCGGTATCATCCCCAGGGTAAAATTAAATCTCGAGTTAACTCTTGGAACATGTTTTGTATAGTTAGTTTGAGATCCCGATTTAACTCAGAGCTAACCTTGGATCAATCAAAATTTAATTATTTCACACTATGCTGTAATATCTACCGCAGAATATATTCTGCATTTTTGTGTATTTGTTTTATTTTTTAAATGAAAAAACAACTAATACGCCTTTTTTTTTTAATTAAAGTTCATCCTTCACTGAAAAATTGTTTCGTCAGTTAACTCGAGATCAATTTATTCTCGAGATTATCTAATGGCTATCTAAGTCAGCACTGAAAAAGTGGTCCTAAGTAGGTATATCGCACCTGCGATATACCTACTTATGTTTTATAATTCTTGAAATCAATAGCATTTTGCAAAGAAGGTGTTTTAAAAATACAATACTAAATAGTGTTACAGATGTAAACTTTTATTTTTGAAAGATATTTCTTTTTTAAGTCATTTGAGGAAGGAAAAGTTCCAGACGAGATGAAAGTTGCCAAAATTATACCGATCTTTAAATCCGGAGATACTTCAACAACTACCGCCCCATTTCAATACTGCCAGTGCTGTCCAAAGTGATCGAAAAGGCTATAAACGAACAATTGCTTTAAAATTTAAACAAAACTAACCTTGAAACTCGAAATCAACACGGCTCTTTTTATTGATCTGTCGAAAGCTTTTGACACGGTTGACCACCAGCATTTTGTTACGTAAACTATTTTGCAATGGAGTAAGAGGAACTGCATACAACTGGTTCAAGTCTTATCTGAGCAATAGGAAGCAATATGTGAGTTCAAATGACTATAGAAGTGACGAGCAGACTATTAATTTTGGAGTACCACAAGGCAGTATCCTTGGCCCAACGCTTTTCTACATATATATAAACGATCTATGGGGCCGGTTGTAGCGATCAGGAAAACGAATCAGGAAAAACTTTTCAAATCGATAATTAAATATGTTCTGATTTTTCTTGAAACACAAATTACATTTATCGATGACAAATGACTCACAGAATTATTTGTGATAGCAAAATTTGCAATAAAGCAAATATTTTTTGCTAAAAATCTATTTAATTATTTTCCTGATGGAATTTACGTACGGAAAATTAGACTTCATCATTAAAATAAATAAATGCATTTTTTGCAATAAGTATTTGTTCAACTGAAAATTTTTTCATCACAAAAAATTCTTTGAGTTATTTTCCATCGATAAGTGTAACATTTGTGTTTTGAATCGAATAAAAACATAATAAATTATCGGTCTGAAAATGTTTCCTGTTTCCTTTTCCTGATCGCTATAACCGGCACCTAACAAAAGAAAGCCTAAAAGAACAACCAATATTATTTGCAGATGATATATGTCTTATGTACTCTGTAAAATCTTCGCCTGACTTAGAAACCGACATGAATAGTGATCTGGCTTTGATCTATAAATGGTCATCCATTATATGCATAAGCTATCTTTAAATGTGAAAAAAATAACTAAGTACATCATGAACAGCAGAGCAAATATCCCTCTCAATATTAGGTTTGAGGAAAATTTAGTTGATCGTGTTGAGCATTTCAAATACTTGGGACTATGGATCGATTTTTCCTTAAATTGGAAACATCACATAAACAAGTTATCAAAAAAACTTGCCAGCATTGCAGGTGTTTTTGGAAGAATCTGCAAAAACACTCCAAACTTCTTAAAGAAACAAATTTACTATGCACTTTTTCATAGTCATCTTACTTACGGTATAAATGTTTGGGGATCTACTTTTCAATACCTGAAACAAAATTAACAAGTAACCCAAAACAAAGCTCTTATAAACTTGTATGGTCTAGAAAGACTGACAAATACATCAACTCTATACAATCAACTAAAGATCCTGATGGTCAAAGACGAAATCGATATGAACATGGTTACCCATATCCACAAAATATCCAAATCATTAATTCATACAAATACCATTGTATATAAATTTCTATAGTACAACCATGGAGCAGCGCCATCTAAACAAAGTTGTTAACTTCACATTTGGAGGTTCTTACATTTACTAAGTGTCTATTCTGTTACCCTAACAATAGTCGTCAAAACAACAAATTAACAATATTTAATGTATTTTATTGGCTCTAAAATACATACGACAAGAGTCGTAAACAAAACAAAAATAATATATGTTTACGACTGTTGTCAGGGTTACAGAATAGACAACTATTAAATGCACAAACCTAAAAATGTGTTTATAACACGTTTCTCAAGATGGCCAGGCGGTGATTATTCAGCATGAAAATACTATAGAAATGTATATACAATGCAAATACTACCCTAACAGAAAGAAATAGCCACAATCTGTATAAAATAAGAAGTGGACGCCAACTTCATCAAATTAAACCAACCACGACCCGTTATGGCACCGCAATTCAACCCTTTAACAATCGATCGAACACTACAACAAACTGAATAGCCAAATCAAAGATTTTAAAGTCAATAAATTCAAAATACATATTTAAAAAAATGCTTCTTAGTAGTTACCTAAAATGTTATGTTTTTTTTATACAATGTCAAATAGTGCAATCTTGCAAGTTCATCTATCAAATATTTATTTTTTATACTGTTTTATTTTTCAAATTATTTGCATTCTATTTTTTTTTTTAATTTTTTATCATTCTTTTCTTTTGTGATTCTTTGTTTTTATCATTAATTAAATTTTTTTGCACATGCCACATTTTTGTTCAACTTTCAATTGATATAGCTATTTTTGTAACCTTAAATTGTTAACATGTTAACAGCCTACATGAGATTTATCTCAAAGGTATCTATATGTATAAAAATACAAGACCAGACCAGATACTCACCATCATCATACTTAAATATGAACTAATGTGACAAAAAATGTCTTCCGGATATAATAAACCAGGAGTATAAATGGCTTCCGAAAAGCCATTATATACAATAAATGTTAAGAAAATAATGCCAACACATTTGTTTTCTTCCAAAATGTTTACACAAACTCTAATCGGCTGACTCGGATAAACTGGAATTACGCCCATTTCTTTGCAAAACCGCACATACCTCGAGAACTGTGCAAAACTTCTTTTAATCTAAATCCAATAAATCGAAAGAATTAATTGAATTTACTTCTATTCACCTGCCTATAATATATACTTTGTAAATGTTTCTCCAACAAAATCTATATAGAAGGAAACTCCCATAAATTACCACGATTCCGACCCCAAGACCAGACACTCAAATCCCCAATTTACTTTCTTAATACCTTCACACCATTCATCCCGCAATCCATTACGAAAATTCCAGCCATGTGTCAAGTCCACTAACCAGAATCTTCTAGCTATACATTCAATAATGTTGACGTCGTCGACTATGCTACGAGGACATCGTCAATCAGAATTAAACTCAAAAACATACAGAAAAACAAAAAACTAAACCGAAAAAAAAAAGATAAATAATAATATCGAATTGACAGCCAAAGGCAACACAGGGGTGGATTTGATTCTATATAGACGGGGAACTTAGATCTATGAAATAGGCTTTTCAATAATTTAGTTAACATTGCAAAGAAGTAGTAGCACACTATAGCAAACAAATTTATAGAACCTGTTTAAAAGTTAATTTTAGTTTCAAATTTTTCAATTTTTATATATAAAATATTTTATCCAATACCCATACCGTTTTTTTTTCGAAATGTCAAAAATGTAATGCTTTACAATTTCGCATTGAGTATATTTCAGCAATTTTTTTTTTTGGAAAAAAAAAAATATTGCGACCGCGGAATACTTGGAAAGTTTCATTTAGTCCTGGTGCTCACGAGCGTTCTTTTGACGCGCGGTACGGCTGTGGGACCGCACATGCGTCATAGAGTACTCACAAATAAATCGAGCCATAGGAACAGACACACGTTCGATTGAGCTGCGGAACTGCCTGTCATTCTTGTGGTTAAAAAATGTAGCAGGTTCCGACGTCACCACTGCGTCACCAAGCAAATGTCTACGCGTTTCAATATAGGTACATTGTATGATGATATGGAAGAGGGAGTTTTCACACCCGTGTACATTAAAGAACTGTTTCTCAACTCATTTTTGATTTTGTCCCTTTTAAAAAAATATTTCTTACTTACACTTTAAAATTTGTGCGCCTCATTTTCAAATTTTCAATCCATCCCTGGAAAAAGCTTCAGAATCGACATACAATTTATAAGCGCTTTGGTTGTACTGCGTTGTTCTAAAAGACAAGTAGCTGCGGGGGCAAGAGGTAGGATATTTTAGCCTGTTACGAGTGCAACCACTAAAGTAGATTAAATTCTATTTATATTCTAATGGCTTACATTCGGGTTAAGAGTCTGACGACTTACAGGACTGGCAGGCAGTTCGATTGGTAGAACTGACAATATGTCACCCACTCGTACTTTGGCCAAGTATCCAAATGCAATCCCATTGGATTGTCGGCCGGTTCTGCTATGTATGCTCCGTGTTTAGAGAACTGTGTGCTTATGGTAGGCCACTTGACGCTCTGGGCAGGGTTGAGGTTAGACCGTGCGTCGAGGGTGGGCGGGACGAGGTCCGATTCCCATATCATAAAAAGCATAATCATTGAATTTATTGCAGTCGTTCTGCGTTTGCCGTTTGCTGTTAGGCTGGTTTTGTGTATATACTTAGTACGGATGTTGATGTTGCTGCTGGGCACATTTATGGCTCGACCACAATAAATTAATTAATTTATTTTATTTCTGTTTCGAACAGACAACAAATACGCGCACGCACGAATACAAACGAATTTGTGTGTTTTTTATTATTTTCATTTAAGTGTTTTTATATAGATTTTTTAATTTTTGTAATTATGGTCGATTTTTTTTAGCCTCGTTAGCCGGTTTATTAAGAATGATCATCGTCAGGGTGCACGTAGAGGGTGCATGTTGTATCTATGTGCGATTGCACTTTAGTTTTGTATATTTTTTTTAACAAATGAATTTTAAATTCTAGAATTTTTTGTTGTTGTTATTGCGAAGAGCTAGATGCACTTGCCAGATGAGCTGACAATTGTTAGTGTTTCGTTGCGTTTGCGGTGTTATTGGTGGAGTGAAGGCGGTTAGGCGGTTATTTGTGAAGTGGATTTATAGAAGCGTGGGCGAATGTTGATTATATTGAATCTCATTGTCAGCCTCTTGAAATTAACGATTGTTGGTTATGGCTTTGGTTTATGATGAGAACTCATGCATATTGATTGCATTGACAATAATTTGAATAGCTTTTGTGTTAAATTTAATTGAAGCATCTTATAATGCGGCTATTCTGGTTATAGTTTCAGAAGGTGCCGTGAAATAACGTCAAGTGAAAAACTTTCAAAATTTGGCCTTATTTCGCTTTCTTAAAGTGTTATAAGGCCAATTTTCAATCGTTGGCTTTATTTCACTTTACAAAAGTGAAATTACGCCAAGTCGGTCTTATTGCGCTTTCATTGTTAATGCATTCCGGTCTATTGGAATGCAGTCCAATGAAATGCGACCAAATCCTAAAATTGTTTATATATCCTGAATACACAGTAGTGTGATTTCTTTCACTGGTGACGTACATAAGGAATTCATAAGGAATTCATCGTTTATTTCGATACATATATAACGATAAATTTTAGGTTTTGGAAGAGAAATTGGCCAAAAGAGATAGTTTGTTTGAAAAATAACTAATTCTGACAAATTAAGCGAGCAGCTTATTGGTGGGCAGGAAAAGGATCAAGAGCGGAGCGAAAAAAATTTTAACCAAAGAAGGATCAATTTGTGGTGTGAAAATTAAAAATTCGCGCGAATTTTTCATGAATTTGTCATGAATACATACAAAATATTTACACACTTTAAATGGGTTGGATTTAAAGGCTTTTCAGGAACTGCAACATGTCAATAATAACGAAGGAGCAGATATATTTTAAGTTGGTGTTCAAAAAAGGAGAAATGCTCAGGTGTTATGTTCACAAAAGTTCATAAACGATACTTAAGCCTTAAGGCCAACTTCTTGTGCATGACGACAAAATTCTTCACATGTGGCGACAGTATTGTGAAGGACTTTTAATTGAAGTGCTCATTAAAGTTGAAGAAGTCAGGTCAGCGGTGAAAAACTATACAAAAACGGAAAAGCGATTGGGTCAGACTGGAAAACTGATAAATATCCTTTTTTGAGTTCTTAAAATAATATGTGAGATATTGGGCTTGGACGGTTCAAGGTTCTATGGATCATCTCCAAACATAACAGTGGTGACTAAATGCCAAGTCAGTGGAAGAAAACTTGTGCCTTCTGTCAATTTTTAAGGGGAAGGGTGATACGCGAAACTGCTATTAGTTACCATTCATCAAGCTGATTTCACACACTATAAAGATCGTATATTGGTATTGGATTGCCGTTTGCGAAAAAAGAGCTTTCTCATGACCACTGCGGGTTTGTTTTGGGAAAATCAACCACATACGCCATTCAGCGCGTATAAGAATCAGAATCGAAAATCATCGTCATGCCTCAAGCATAAATAAATGCTGTGTTTAATGATTTTGAAAAAGCATTTGAGGAGTCAAATAAATAAAATATAAATGTAGGTATGGGTGGACGTTTTTGAAGTGCGAAAACTTTAACTACCTCGGATTAAATATTAATACCGAAAATAATTTAAAAAAAAAACTACATAAAAATAAGTTGAAAATAAATATAGAGTTAAAAGTCATTATAACGCCCGATCCGTTCAATATGATTAAAACTCGTTTTAAGAAAAAACTGGTTACAAAATAAAATTTCCTATGTTATTTTAATATTCTACAATGGTTTCCTAATTATACAGTTCAAGTTTTGAAAGTGATCGATTTGGGCGTTAAGGGTTTTTATCTCGCGTTTTTTTATATATTGGCGCCCAACGTGGGGCCAGAACTTCGTTTATGAATACTTTTGTCAAGTCGCCGGAGAATGGTAAGTTTAATTTCTGGAATTGGGAAAATCTTCCCATTGCACAGAATATATGCCTGCGTCTGTGACTTGCGCTTTTCTCCTTCCATGGGTATATATATCTGAAATTGGCAAAAAACATCATCGGAAAAGAAGAGGAAGAGAAGATGGGCTTGGTTGTATATGTGCGCACTGATGCGTCCGCTAAGATCCGGGCCCTTCAGGTATTATCTGCAGGCGTTACCCCGGATTGTAAAAAAAATGTAAGTGTGTGTTTAATTTACAAGACACTGATGAACCCGCTCCAAAAAAACAAGAAAATGACCAAAATTAGGAAAATATATCATCTACTTGAGCACTTGGCGGATTCCACTTAAATTTCTGGTGGACATTTATATACGTTCTCCAAAGTACCTTAGTCTTTTCTTGGATTCTCATTGAATGATGTCCACATTAAAAACCCTACAAACGATATCTTAGATCTTGATACCAGCATTCAGTAAGCCCAAGTCTTGAAACAGTTCAAAACAAGCAGACTATACTTTTCTAAAGGCCATGCTGCAACCCCACAAACAGATTCTTGGGGTAAATATCGGTGAAGTGAAAGATTTTTATATTAGAGTGTCAATGTACCTTTCTATAGTCAGTGTGCTAAAAAATATTCAGAGCTTAATGACCGTTTCTTTGAGAATACTCTTTAAAATGGTTAATATTTGACTAAATGTTTAACTTTGACGGAAAATGTTTTAATCCAAAACGGAGCAACGTAAATTCTTCATAAACCTACATATCTAGGTGGTTAATAATAATAGCATTTATTGTTTTTTTCATATCACAGATGAAAGTTGTCATTAATATAAAAAAAAAAATTATCAATTTAATACAAAGATATCAACATTTTGCTCAACAACAATATCTAACAAACTAAGTATAGGAAATCGACAAAAAAAAACTTATTCAACTCAATACAAACAATTTACAAATCCATTAACATTGCATTCATTTCGCGCCTGATTGCATCACACAAAGCCTATCAATTTTTCTCTTGACCATCATTACTCTCGTATCTTTTGACACAAAACCATTTTCAACGACAATCTCATTGACTTGCAACAAAAGATTCAACCGACTGCAATGCTCATCGCTTATCGAGCCTTTTTGCCAAAAAAAAAAACCTCTTTCCCAACAAACATATACCTGCCATAGATACTGTACTGTCCAAAAAAAAAACTCCACCTCTGTTAGTTAAACCAAGACCCATTTACAGGCATTGTCAAAGACGTCAAGCACTTAAGGATTTCTTCTCTCCAGTTCATAAATAAAATTTGTTTCACATGATTAATGACTACATTGTATAGCCATATATTAATAATGTTTAAATGCACTATTGTGCTGGTCCCTCGGGGTATTTTCTTCACACAGAAGCAGTTTACAAAAGGAACATGATACACACTGGACGAGGGTTCAACTTCGCTGACAAATCGGATCTTTTTTTTATACGGGAACATAAGATCTAACACTATATACTCAACAATTAAAAACCTATACAAAACATCAAATGATCAGGTAGATGATTCGTTGGTTATTTTTTTTTTTTTTTGTTGTTAAGAAATTGGAGAAAAAAAACTTTCCCAATTGTTTAGAAAATTTTCCATGACAACAGCTCAGCTCACGCATGATTTTAATATCTTTTTACCTTACATCGGTTTTCGATTCAGATGCATAGGTTATAGGCATACTTACGTGCATCTTTGCTCGTCGCTGAATGGTAGTCAAGCCATTGTTACTAAAAAAAAGTATACCTAGGTAAGCCAATATGCCTCGTTAAGGGCATTTCATGTGGAAACGAGTTTTGTTAACACAATCATAGACAAGCGGCTATTAAGACTGAATTGCTCCAGGCGCTCTAATGTACGAACTCAAACCCACTAGTTGACTATAGTATACCTACTAAGCCGGCCGGTGTAATCGATAATTACCCGCAGCAGACATTTTATACTTTTAATCGGAACGCATCATGTTATCGTTTCACATTACAACGCGAAATCTACTAAAGACACCCAGGCTCTGATCTGCTTGGCTAGATTCAGATACAACACTGGTATTTCAGCAGAAACAGCAGAAAAAAAAAATTTCAGATACAAAACTCATCTAATGGTGCAATTAGTACAATTAATGCATGCGTGTGAGTTTGTTACAAAATGCAACGACGACGCGGTGGCATGGATTTCTGCTGCAGCACAACACCAAGCAAAGGAAACGCTTTGATGGTGCGTTCATTGCCGCCGCCGCCGCCATCTCTCCTGTCTGTGAATAGCAGTTACGTTTAATGAGGCTTGAGGCTTTATTTAGTTTTCATATCTACCTACTGCAATTTGAAAAGTGAAAATCTGATTTATTGTGCTTTGCTGTTGCTGGCTTTTTGTGTTATTCTCTTATTTTCTCATCATTATTTTGCAGTTAGTTCAGGTAGTTTTCCGGAAAAAAAACTATGATTGAAAACGAATTAATTTTCCGGGTAAAAATATGAGCTGGAGTGGCAGAAAAATGTATGAAGTGCATGCAGAGCAAAGCTTTGCTGCATTTTTATATTTTCCAGAGGCGGCTTCATCAAATAAAGGAATTTATTATATTTTAATATGAATGAAGGAGAACTCTTCAAACGTTGGAAGAGATGTTCTTTAAGCTTTGTACTATTGAATACACGAATATACCTTATAGATGTTAGCAGGGAAGACTGGAAGAAAATTTTGATGTATGATGAAACATTGCCCTTATTATGTGTTTACGGAAAAAACATATTTGGTATAGATAATGCTGCTTGAAATGTTATAAACTTTTTAGCATATCATTTTTCGGTTTGTAATATTTTAGGTTATTTCTTAAGGCCGAGCATTTCCACACATATATTATGTGCTTTTATTAAAATTTATAGGCATATCGCATATACTGTGTCCGAACCAAAGAAACATTTTACAAAATAAGTTATTATTTCTGATATTGTGCTTTCTTATTTGTTCTTCTGAAATGCTTTCTTGGTCTGAAAGCTTGACAAACCTTTCGGAAATGTTTCTGAAATAATAAGCCTGTTTCCCTTTCCTTATAATGTTTCGCAAATCACATTGCATGAAGAAAATTAAGTACTTATTTATTATTGTTTGTCTAAAAATTCCCACTTGGGTGACAAAATGGGAACACAAAACATTTCAGAAACATTTCAAAAATGTTTCCTTATAATCGTCCATATAAGAAATATTTATGAAATGGGAAATAGAAGACATTTCAAAAATAAAATTTTCTGAAATATCCGTTTTGACCGTTTTTTTTTATGGTTTCATGAATTTTTTGGTGCAGGGAAAAAATTACACGGGAACTAACTTCACATGGGAACTTACTTCACCGCTAGTGAGCACTAATTTCACTTTTTTTTTTTTGGTGAACTAAATTCCCACTAAGTGTGAGATATAATTTCACTTTTTTGTGAGAATTTATTTCACTTTCGTGTGAAGTTATTCCGCACGAAAGGTGGGAGATATCTTAACTTTTTAGTACAGTTAGTGATATAATTATGATGTTATCTAATTTAATTAAGCATGCAGCAAAAAAAAAATAATTTACAAGCGGACTTACAAAAATGTTTCTTGAAGTCAGTGGCATTTTTTGTTTTTCTTTCAAAGTTTCGAGCTACGAATAGTTATATAACAATATAATTTAGTTATGATTACAAATTTGTTTTTAATTTTTTTCCAAACACAAACACAATTACGTGTACGAAACTCATTTTGCTGAGCTGTTGAAAGCGGTTATAGTTTTGGTAACGAGGAGAATCGAAAAGCTTAGCAGAAAAAAAAATTTGACTAAGGGAAAATTAGTTTTGGGGTGTGAAAATTAAAAATTCGCCCGAATTTTTAACTTTCATACCACATTTTTTCCACTACGCTTTTCGTTTCTCACCCTTAGCATAAATAAACCCACAACGTTACTTATCTTTTAATGAAAATTTCCAATTTAAGGAATTTGGACTTCTATTGTTGGGAGTTAGTTCAAAATTATTGTATTTGCTAACAGTAAAAATGCTTACAGGAAATTTTTTTTGTTTCCTGTAATATAAAATCGTATATGTGAACTAACTTCACACAAACTTCAGATGAAATTAGTTCTCGCCTTTAGTAAGAATTTACTTCACCAAAAAAAAGTGAAATAAGTTCCCACTAGTGGTGAAGTTGATTCCCATGTGAAGTTAGTTCCCGTGAAGTAAGTTCCCTGTACCAATTTTATTCAAACTTCTTATGTAGTTCTTTTTGTTGATTCCCTTGAGGATGAATTTGAATTTTTGTCTTAGCCCGGCTATAGCGGGTACACCCCATATAAATTTTTAGTTTTTCAAAATTTTCTCTTAAACGGCTCCAACGATTTTGATCAAAATTGGAACGGAGACTTGGTAATAACGGTTTTTACAAATTTGCATATAACTTGATAATGGCTAAACAGATTTCACTTAAATTTGGTACGTCATTTAAGTTAAAAATAATACAAGGGCATTTAAAGTTTTTAGCTAACAAAAATACGATTATACACTATTTAATAAATTAAAATATGTGTACAGTCCCATAGTTTGCTACAAAGAGCAACCGAGTCGTGCTCCTTGCCAGAAATAAATTTGAAAGTCTGTAAAAAAATTTGTTCTTAGGTCAGATAGATTTTTTGTGCAAGCCTTCTGCACTGTAAAGCTTGACTAACCTATAAGAAATACCACTCACCATAAACGCAATAAATAAAATTAATAATAAGGTAAATTCTATTTCAACTGTGGGTCGACAAAATTTATAATAAATCTAATCTAAAATTGTAAACGATCTCGAAAAGCATAAAATTCACAACACTAAAACTTTAGTCGAGCCATTATCCAATCCTCTTTCTTTAAATTCATTGCACGCATCTCTGAATTTAAATCTAAGAATCTTGATATTTTATTAAGACTTATGTTTTGATGATTGAGCCCCCATCCAGATTCAGATACGAATACGATTGCACTTTCAGGCCAGCAGATGAATAAATTTTCTCCTTCAAAAAGTGCATTATAGTTGATTTTATGTTTATGCTCTCAGTTGTTTTTTCGCTGTTTTATAGCATTTTTATGCCTTTTATACAAGGAATCTTTTAAATTAAGGCGGCTGCAGTACAATACATCATCACAAAGTCATGAGACGACAACGCCACGCATATAGCATATACGCTGCGCCGCCAAACCCATACACATAACAGAGAGTTTACGATTATGTGCTTATAAATTTAAATGCTAATTGCACTAATATTGCTATAATAATTCCGATGGCAAAATTTTTGTATCTTTGGGATGGATCAGTATATTTATGTCTCGCTCTAGAGGTATAATTTCGAAAACAGAAGAGTAAAAACACATCATTTTATAGTGTGTGGCTTCGGGGCCATGAAAATTAATGCGATAGAACAAAACTTTAACAACGACGTAATGGCATTTTTTTTTATTATTAATCCATCAACGTAAAAATAATATTTTTTATTCTATTTTTTCCCACCTCAACCCCCAACGACCTCCAATGGAAATGATAACTTGTGAAAATGTAAACATTTTAACCTCATCAATATACAAGGGTTGTTTTATTATTTCGAATGGATGAACAAAAAAAAATTGCTGCATTAGTTACATAGTCATTTTTTATTCTTCATTAATGCATCCACATGAACATGAAACACAAATACACAAGAAGAAAAAACACGAATATAGAGCTCTATTGATCGCTTTAGCCTTTATTAATTAGCGGACAGGCGACAGTTGGGAATTAATAAGTAGAGCCTTATTGCAAAGCTTTGGTGGGCGGTGTTGGTGGTGGTGGTGGTGTTGCTGCAGGGCGGACAACAACAGGCGAACGCTCGACGAGATAATACATTTTGATGGGACATGATTAATTTAAGGCTGTCAATTAAAATGAGGCCATGCCAATCCTATTATCCGCTGAAATGGATGGAGGCTGCAAGAGGAAAATATAAAATAAAAAAAAAATATAAATATAAAACTGGGAATTATTGTGAACGCATTTTGTGTTTATTATTTTTTTCATTCTTTCAGTGGGTAGGTTTTAAATGTTGGATTTAACCCACCTTTTCCATCATCATCAGAAAAACTATATGTATGTGGTATATGAAAACAAATTTAAATATAATTTTTAATTCTTGGGCGTGTAGCATTAAAATTGGCCATTAAAATGCAACTTTTGATCACGAAGAATATTTTAAATTAATAAAAAATTAAAGTAGGAATTGTGTGGATGTGTTACCGAGAAGAGTGCAAAGTTAATAATACAAATGGAAGATGGCAATTTGTCCTTGTTAAAGGTTGGTGTGAGCAAAGATAATCGAATTGGTTCATATAAAAATAATCCAGCTAGGAAAATTTAAACATGCATCGCAATACTTGCAAATGCATAAACTTCATTATTTTCTACATGCAGTTAATAAGTAACCGGTTATAAAAGATAAATGGTTTAACAGTATTTAAAAATCCGTATTTAGGTAACTATACATTCTACAACGATAGCTCCACTTCCATTATTTATATTTTTGATTAAAAAAATAACAAAAGCATTGCATTTTGAAAAAAAAAAATCGTACTTAAGTACATAAAATTTAAAAAAAAAATTAGTTTGAATTTATTGTTTAATTTTTCTTTTTTTTTTTTTAATTTTTAGTCTGAAAGTTAATCTTACAAAAGCCGTTAACTTAACCAGCTTTATTTAAATACAAAATAAAATAAAAGGCTGAAACGTTTAAAATAATAATGTTTAACAGCAATCCCATAACATTATCAAGCCGGAAAAGGGTTGCCAGAGCACCTCAAAAAACAGTACAAAAACATTTAAAAAAGACATTTATTGAAACTCTTTTCTGGCTTGATTTTGCTATGACAGTTATACATTATTAATTCAAACGTTTCAAACTTAATTTTAGTGAAAAAAAAATTTCGTGCCATAATTACTTACCATATTTTTCTGCACTTTGAAGGGTTGTATCTTTAGGAAATTATGTCAGCTTCATTTTTCAATACAAATTTTTTTCTACGAAGCACCGTTAGATAAGATAAGAGATAAGCTGACGCAACAGTAAAAAGTTACTTTTAAAAAAGTTAGGTACAGGGGAACCTCCCCCCCCCCTACACAAAATTTCAAAATAATTGGAACTACACGCATTTTTGTTGGTTTGTTTGTCGTTTTTAGTTTTAATTTGACTGGTAGGTATAAACGGAAGTAAAAACCACGAAGAACCAATAACTTTAAAATACTTTCGAAACTTTCTGAAGGACATTGACAAATTAACAACATATTACAATCTCTATTCATGTAAAACATTTAATATAAAAACATCTATCTTACAAATGAAATTTATTAAGAGATGTTTTCTCATAACGTGCCATTAAACAGGGATGCCATTCTACATATTTATCTGTCATCGCTGTCGTTTGCTAAACGTTACAAATTTATTTTTCCAAGTTCATGATTTATTCGAATCATATACCCTTTCTAGATTCTTTTACCCTACGAGTGTTAAATCTACATTTTTGTTGAGGAAAAACATGATAAGATCATGACAAGTCATACTTCATGTGTCTATATAAGAAAATCCCCAATTTGAATAAATTTATTTCAAAGGAACTTCTTTATGAATTTTTTTTATGTTCAAAAAATTATAAAAAAAAAAATGTCGTAAATTTATAGACTTCTACATGTTTTACACATCTTTGCGTACAATATTGCTCGCATAAACATATGGATGAAAATGAACAATAACAAATCCACACATCACGCACTATCGGCAAGAGAACGAAATTCCATCACCCCCTCACAAAAAAAAAAACTAAAATCAGCCTTTATCAAGAAACATTCGGACGGACAGAAACAAAAAATTATTTCAAAACATACACAAATAACATTTCAAAAAAGCCATAAATTATGTGTGCACATGAATATACATACATATAGTTAAAAAAAAAAACACACAATCTCTATTCAAACGACCACGGCCAGAGCAAGCAGCAGATCCAGATACAAATGTATCTACGCACGTACATTTAACAACTTGAAGCTAAAAACTCATTTCATTAGTAATTTTATGTTCTTAATAGTTTCGGACAATATGGAAGAATATTACAGTGCTCTGTGTGTCTGATGGTTGTTTGCCTGGTCGGCCAGTCGATCTTTGTTTACGCGTTGTATATGCCCTCCAACTGTTTGAAGCGAGAAGGGACCATATGTAAATAATGTTTACGTTTTTTTTTATCGCCCAGATGCGATGTAACCAAAGCAAATAATACAAAGTAAGCAGCCAGGCGAGATTTAAGGGAACAATGTGTTTGCTTTGTTTGGTGGAGCAACCTCTAAGAAATTAAACTCTCGCCCTCCGCACTCTCTGTACCATCAACGCTGACGCTGCTGGGTCGCCTTTTCAACAACTATCAATATAACCTGATGATGATGGGATTGTGGTGATTAGGATGATGATCGAATGGAATAAAAGAATGTTCAAGGAAAGAAATCCAATTGTTTGGCTTTGAAACAGAATTAATACACATAAGAATGTAGGAAGAGGAACGTTTCATGAAATTAATAGTATTAAATTTTTATGTTTTTTTCTTAAGTAGTAGTTTTATTTAAAAGTTGAGTTAAGGATCAAATAGTGCAGATATACACCTACATATATGTACATTCACTTTTTGTACTTTAGAGTTGAGAATCCATGTTCCATATACAAAGAAAGAAATATTTGGAATATGCAGCGGTTGTACTAATGAAAAAAAAAATCATTTGCTGAAATTTTTTTTATTTTTTAAATTATATTCGAGTTTATTTTGGATTCTGCAATAAATCTATTATAAATTAAGTTTATTTAATTCTATTTTAATTAATTTTAATCATTTTTGAAATGTCATATCAGGCAGACGGCAAGATGGCCATGTCATTATTCTTAAGTTAACTAATGATCGTTGTTCTCGATCATCTCACTTACACTGTTAGCGGTAAAAAAAAGCGAGATTGCGTTACTCGAAATTTTAATCTAAGCGAGATATCGTGCCGCTCCTAAAAGAAAATGCATTTTTCCAAAAATTCTGTAAATTTAGGTGAAAATTCGAGTTTAAATCCTTTTTATGCTCGTAGAGCCCTTTTTTTTATAAATATAGGCATGCAAATTATGTGTACATACATACAATACCTATACCTATAGATTCTAAAGATTTTAACGTGAATAAAAAGTAATTTTACTTTGGTCTAGAAGAGTTTCCCATCATGTATATATTCATGTCTTAAAATGCAAAACTTTACCCGGACAGCATCAAACAAGATCAGATTTACATGTTAACATATAAGTACACAAATGTTTTTCTTTTTTCTTAACTTTTTGTGTTAGTCTTTTCAATATGCTTTCCCCAGCATTATCCTTAACGAGAGAGAAAATAAAGATAGTGCGGTATTGTAGGACACAGAAACTTTATCTATCCCAACTCTGAGTTGCGGGTGTCACTACAGATAGAAAACCATACCACATAATACAATGTACACTACAATATTGCCCCCATAACCACTCAGCTGTGGGCGTCTACAGTAGGTATTTAGCTTTACGAGATAACAACAAAAACCTATTTTTAAGAAAAAAATAAATACAAATAAAAAAAAAAACAATTTACACCAAGATTTAGAATCCAGTTTTCCTTTTTTTACTCCTGTCATTCGTATTGCTCTATGTGGATAGTTGTTTTTTTTTTTTCTCCACATTTTGTGCTCCTATAGCCTAGGAACAGAATCCATCCACCATCACCACCACCGGCACTTCATATACCATCCCTACCATAACTCTTTTAGATACCAGCTAGCACAGAGGAACGTTTTATGAATCTATGAACCGGAGGAGAGAAAATAAATCACAAGTGAAATACACACAACAGGTACCCCGACCGGGTACACCGGTACCGGTCCCGAATATCTGATTTTTTTTTACTCTCATCCATGGATAGGTGTACACTACACAGATACATTTTACATTGTAAAGGCCTCATGCACTGCTAGATTAGGACTACCAGACGCTATTAGGATTCAAATAAATTACTTCGTGTGTTTGGACAGACAGAGATAAGCGGCACCAACCTGAGACGAGAGTGCACCTTGCCCACAGAAAGGGTGGATTTATTGAATATCTATCCAATACCCAACTCGATACTCGACTTTTAATTGCATTAGAATAAGCAAACAAAGAACTGCCTTTTCAGCTATTTAGCTATACCAAAACTATTAATAGCTGCTATGGCAGATTTTTGATTAATTATACACAGGGTGCCCGGATAAATTATTGAAAATTGTAAAATTATAAAATTATTTATATGAATATGCTTAAAGAAAATTAAGAACATAAATTGATGAATTTGATAAAAAGAGAAAACCCGACTATGTACATAATTAGAGAAAAAACAGTAAAGTTTATTTTTTAACTTAAAATCTATATTCTATAGTTAAAATCTCTAAGACCTTATTTTGAGGAGATTTTTTTTTTAAATAATATTTTAACATTGATTTAACTAAGAAAAGATATAAACAAAAAGTTTCACAAGAAGTCGACGTCAAAACCTAAAACTGCGAAAGTGCCAGGTTAAAACAACCGTCAAAACTGATTGAACCATTTGCTTATATTTTTTAACTGAATTTTGTTTTCTTTATATCTATATGCCAAGTAGCGAAAAGCTGCGTTCAGTAGCTCGCCTTGTAAGGAAAAAAACAAAATTGTTTTTTTTTCGGTGGCGCTTAATTTTAAAATCTTGGTAGGTAAGATGGCGGTTTCGCAGAACAACTGTTCCGAAGAAACCCAATTAGCGCGGAAAAGCGCCGTTTTGATACCATAACTCGTTTGACCTAATTTTTTGTGATATAGTGGTAG
This sequence comes from Baccha elongata, assembly GCA_951217065.1. NCBI lineage: Eukaryota > Metazoa > Arthropoda > Insecta > Diptera > Syrphidae > Baccha > Baccha elongata. Next base: position 2,591,558 of record OX578274.1, on the reverse strand, counting down.
TGACTGTTAAGCTAACTGGATCAGTATTTGGTCTGTGCCTACAGTCCCAAGGGAAGAACCTATCTCACACTGTGTGCTGGGTGGTTCCATTTGGACTGAGAGTCGACCAATTAACTTTATAATAGATCTATATGAGGCTAGGCCCGTTCAAAGGCAAGGTACACCCACCAGGTGTAAATCCGTGTTTTGATGCTTTCGCCACAAAATAGAGTAAGTGCTAGTCCGGAAAGCCGGTCCTAAAGGTAAGTTCCAGACACTTAAAAGGTGAAAGTTGGAATGGAGAGTGAGTGAGTGCTTTGAAAAGCTAAGGGGACCAGTTTTTGGTCTGTGCCCGCAGTCCCAAAGGAAGAAATTAGCTTGGTAGGTACATAATATTTTTTTCTTAGTTACTTGATTGATAAATAATATTCGAGTAAATTTTCAACAATGCCTGTTGTTGCCTCTGTTTTTGCAACCTCCACACATGGATCCGTGCATTCACGAAATATTCGCTAGATTTCAGAATTGCTCTTTTGTGCATAGAAGGAATGTTATGCGACATTTTTTAGGAGTTTGACTAAGCAATCGATATAAAAAATTAAAATAACTACAGTTAACAGAAGTTTTGTGTTATTTCTGAAAATGGATTTTAGAGTCAAAACAAAATCCTAGAGAATATCTTGTGATACCTAAAATCGATGAAAGCACTGAATATGATCGGTTACAAAATAAGATTTGTTTGATTTTATGAACTTATAAATAAATTTAAAAACAAAGAAAATATTTTTTTTTTAAATGCCAGGGTTGAAAAATAGTTTACTGCACAACAGGCCATACATATGGCAAAAAAATTTGTTTTTTAATAAAAGAAAATTTAACTAGTAAGTAATGAAGTAAATTTAATAAAAAATTGAGACTGATGGATAATATAATAATATTAATATATAACAATATTCTGAACAAAAAAAAAATGCATCACCCTGTATATGAATAATATTGCATTCTGTGTGGCTGAGTGTCAAAAGACCTTGGAAAAAGACTGAACACATGGCCAGAATATCTAAATGCGGTAACTAATAAATCTTCAAAGGAAAAACGCGGCAGTCGCTGCTGTTGTTAAAACTTGAAATGTTTCATATAGATCCTTTAGGAATATGTATACTTAAAAACTTTTTGATGTTCCTTAAGAAAAAACTAATGTTGCAACGATTTGATTTTGTTTTCTAAATTTAAAAATACACTGCCTCTTTGTTATTTTTTTTTGTCTCTGTCCTTTTATGAAAGAGTGTTGTATGGATTTCTGATTTATGATACGTTTTATTAAAACAAGAATAAAAAAAGAATTTAAAGTTATTTGTCGAAATGAGTTATTTTAATAAACTTTTAATTTCGGTTGAGTTAATTTCATAGAAAAGCAAATAACGTGACATTTAGAAAAGCTCCGTTTTTGTATTGCTTAGTGAAATTTGTGTGTTTCACTGTTTCAGGAAAGTTGATTTAGGTATTATTGAGAAATGAGTTTTGGTGAATAATCTAAATTTTTCAAATTTGTGAATGAATCTGTCTATATTATTATAATAATAAACAAAAATAGATATATTGTAATTCGGTTAACGGATAATCTCACGAACAGATTTTAATTATAAATTTGTTTAACTTATGAAAGTGAAAGTCAATTGAAATGACTGTTTGAGTCAATCCTTTTCTATCTTCTGAGAATTCGAAACCATCAAAGACTTCATTTCATTTTACTTCCAATTTCGATAATTGCCAGTATTTTACAAGATAGTGAATTATAAACTGCAATGTTGAGGGTTAATTCGGCTACACTAGATGGACAAGCTCATCAGCAATTTGATTGTTTGGTTAGCAACAACTCTCCTGGTATGGTGTTCAAATCATATATACAGGGTGAGTCATGAGCAATGCGACAAAATGCTAGGGCGTGTAGGTTGCGTTGAGACAAGAAAAAAATCGTATGGGAGGGGGGGTCTATTCCCCTCCGTTTAGTATAGTGAAGACATGATAAGACATGATGCATCCTTGGGGTAACCAAATTGAAATTTTGAACAAAATGAGAAGTTGTTTTCCCATCAAATACTGCTGAAATTGTTTCCGAAAGAAGGTCATCACTAATTTATTGTTATATAAACATTCTAGAAAGACCAATCTTAGAAAGCCTGTATAGCAATGCGTATCGGTTAACTTTATCGAAAGATTTTCTTTTTATTTGATATGCAATTTTTGGCTATGTACCTATTGATGAGGTCACGAAAACCCGATGAATTGTGGAGGATCGGGATAAAATCCAATTCAAAATGCATTAAGGGCCATATTCGTCGAATCCAGGTTTAAAATTAAATCTAAATATGAATCATGGATTTTACTCTTTTCTAAGATATGTTTAATATTGTTTGCTCCCAGGAAAAAATACATATTAAGAAACAAATAGGTATATATATTTTAAAGAAGCAGCTATAAGAAAAGATGAGTTTTATAAAGAATAAACGAAAACAAAGAGTAATTTACATTTGGATTTAAATTTTTAAACTACTGAATAAGAGGGCCATAAGAATTAAGTTATTATCAGTCGATTTTGATAATGAAGTGCACCCAAATACATATTAGATATGTGGAATTATTTTTCTTAACGAATATAGTAGGGAAATTCTACCGTATTTTTTTCGAGATGAAGCACCTAAGATAACTGCATCTTTGAAACTTCTTGGTTTATACTTATTTGTTGTTTCATAGATTTGTCAAATTAGATGTGTCAACGTTATATCGTAAGCCACTTTTGTTGGGAGCATTTATATATTTGATATGGCCCAAAATTTATCGCAATAGGAACTACCGATATTTTTAATTACTTCACACATTTATTTACATATAAAAAAAGATCTTATATGAAAATAATGACTGCATCTTCTGAAATCAATATTAAAATCAACTTAAATACCAGTAAAATCTAACCAAATAAAAATCCAGTCTTTCGATTGTTCTCTCATGCACAATATCACTATCCAACATTACGATCTGGTTCTTCAAATCAAATTAATGACTTGGTCCTTTTTTTAATTTTTTCCTTTATGTATCCCTCTAAATAAAATGAATATAAAAACCAGAAACATAAAAAAAATAAGTCTCAAAAAATAATAATACAATGTTCCATCGCCTCTCTAACGTCTTCTCATCTCATCATAACCATCCAATCCACTCACTATAGCATGGCATGGCATCCGATATTAATTAGAATAATCTCTGCAGCAGAGTTGTTTTTTACGAACAAAACCCTTTTTATGGTTTTTATGTTTCTGTTTGTGTGTGTGTGTGTGTAATGTGTATGCATATTCAAATTTTAAGATTCATAATCTTAATTATTTTTAACTCCATCCAAAAGTGATGGATGAAAAATAGTAAACACGAATTAAAAAAAAAAACAGAAATAAAAAAAATATATATAAAGTTAGGTTTACGAATGAAAGGCGAAACACATTAACAAACGACACACATAACAATCGGCTACTGGGTTTCACCATCAACAACCTAAACCCAAAGTCAAATTAAAACCCGAATTTCGCCTTCAGGCTCACTCATCCGTGAATAGATCGGTGAAGTGACGCCAAATTGACGGGCGTCAGTCGGTTCAGTTAATATCCAGAGATTGTGTACCAAAATTTGAAGGAGATTAGGAGAGAGTGTGGTCAGTTGAACTTATATTAAAAGATTTTTTTTTTAAATGGGTTGGGTCAAAATTCAGCTAGAGCAAAATTTTCGTTTTAAAAGCTGAATTTTGAATCCAGAATTTCAACCCGCTCAAGTTAAAAATCCACATAAGGCATCAAACATTTTTGTTTAAAACAATATAAAAATTTACTTAATCTTCATCACATAAAACAAGGGAAAAAACCGCATTTGGATTGGGAAAAAACATCTTCATGTCAGTTTTATCACAATCTAAAATAAATAAGTAGGTAATTACTAATTACCGTAATAACATACCCGAGATAAAAATTTCTGAGGTCTCTTAACTCATCGAGATCCTAGCCGGAATTTCAAAATGCTTATTTTAGAATAGTACAACTTATCACCGGAAAATATACAATTATTTTTGTTGAGAGAATAATAAAATGACAGCGGGATTCTGTTTGATCGAAATTCTGTATGCACAAAATTCTGTATGTTAAAAATTCTGTGTACGAACACTGTACAAATTATGTAGGTATAGATATGTTTCATTACAAAAATATATGTAGATTTTGAAAATTCTATCATTATGTGTTTTAAATAGAATATCGTTTTAATAAACCTACGATTCCTCTTTCAGAACATACATACCTACATATGTATTTACAAACAGAATTTATTTTGAAAATCTGAATTTGGACATATTATGTACATTTCATAATGATTATACCTACATAATTTTATGATACAGAATTTTGGATACCTACCTAAATTTTTGGTCATGCAGAATTTTGTCAGATAAAAAAAAATTTCGGCATCCAGAAATTTTAAAACAGAATTACGATCAGACCATATGGAAAAGTTCGTCCCCAGCTCCAAGAAAATTTCAAACATTCGTTTTTTTTCAATATTGATCGAATTCAACACCCATAAACACAATGCATACATATGTTCATTGAAATTAATATGCAAGTTTATATATTAAATCAAATCAAATATATTTAGCGAAGTTACTATAATAATTAAATATAAATTATAATTAATGCCAACTTTGCCCATGTTCCCTTAATTTTTTTCTTTTAGTTTTTTTTGATAAGGATCAAACCATGTTCAGATGTAATTATAGGTATGTCTGTTTTCGCCAAGAGAATTTGCAAATTTTATTGTTAATGACCAAACGCATTTCGACGATGTTAGCGGTCACGAACAGTGATTTAATAAAAAAAAAATAATTTGAGATGCTATATAGAATGCAATATTTACAAACACAAAGCATCATATTAAGTTAAAATAAATACCTAAAGATAATTTATATCTTTTTAATTTTAAAAAGGCTCTATCTCATAAAAAAAGTGTATCAGTTTGCAAAAGTGTGACATAGCGCTTATAATTATAGGTCTGTTCCAGAAAAAACATGGATTAAAATGGACAGCTTGTTAGATTTTAAGTATATAGTCTAGTTACCCTAGAATTTAACATGTCACAAAAATTAATTACTAGTTGAAACCACTTTTAAAAATTTTCTTTCAGTGAGTAAAAAATAGGAAAAAAAGTCTATAGATTTTTTTTAAAAAGAATAAGAAATTAATTAACAAATTACGAAAATAAGTTTTTTTTTTAAATAGTTGTTTAAAAAAAAAAATTAAATTTTTTTGATGAAAAAACAAAAAACAAATTATGAATTGATACTTTTGACTTACAGTTAAGTAGTTATGGCCGTTTTTCATGGTTGCCACTTATTTAAAATGTTAAAAAACTAAATTTTTTTTTGCTATTTGCAGTGCAGTTAAATTATATAAAAATGTTCATGTAGGTATTCCTAGAACCTATAGAAAGATTATATCGAAGAATCAGATTTTTAAAACCTTAATGGTTTAAACTATGATTTCTAATTATTTAAAATGTTGATTTTTGTTTTGTTTTTGTTTTTTGCAGTTTCATCTAGCTACTTAAACGTTCGTTGATATGGAGCAAACTATTTACTTTTTGAATTGAAAATTAAACTGGCAACAGAAAAATATGAACACATTTTTTTTTTTGTATCAGCCAAATATCAAAAATTATTGCACATCAAGGAGCTTATTAAGTTATTTTGTTTTAATTGTTTTTTGTTGCCAAAAAATTATAAGTAAAATCACAAAGATAATAAAATTAACACTTTGAAAGTTTGAATTGTTTTTTTTTTTTTTAATAAAAATGACAGTCACTTTTGGCAGAACTCTGTTCATATTTCTTGATAAAGAAATTTTTCGGACTGAAGATCGCACCATGGAGAAATATTTTACAATCTCGGGAGCTTTCTCTCTTCTGTCAAAAACTACGAAAATTATGTCTTCTAGAACAGGATTTTACTAATTTCGTCACACCTTATACAGGGTGATTGGTATAAGTTGCACCGAACATCTGGAGCTCGGGGGTTGGGTCAAGACAAGAAAAAAATCGTATAGAAGGGGTGGGGACTATTTTACCCCTTTTAGGGAGGAAGGGCAATATTCTAAATAAAAATTGACTGAAATCAGAAAAAAAATTATTCAAAAACATAGGTAAAATTTAAAAAACCATGTTATCTCTTTTTGGAAAGCCAAAAAAATTTTCTTCTATTCTATTTTGAATAAAAGTTGTTTTAGTGAACAGTTTTCGGAAAATTATTTTCAAACTCAAAATTTTGAAAAAAACATTCTAACTAATTTTATTCATCATTTTATGTAAATATTTAACTGTATCTTATTTTCGTTTTCAAAATTCAATGCTCTTGTTAATTTTTAGTCAAAAACAGAAAACCAGATGTGAAAAAATGCAATATCTGCTTCCAACTAAATATATACTTCACTTGCATGATTAAATATAAAGCTGGCGAATAAACTTTGGAAAAAAAGAGATGTATCACGCTTAAGTTAAGTGAAGTATATGTTTAGTTAATATTTAAATTTTTGTATTTATAATTATAATTGGATTTAACAAGATGTTTAAATGTCTTGTACTTTTTGAGAAAACTCAAAATAACGAAAACCACCTCTTCTATAAAAAACTATTTATGTATTTTGGTTTTAACTTAGTATTTAAATGCCTGAAGATGAAATTTTACTGCGAAAGTCATCGGCAAAAATAATTAATTCAAATTCTAGAAAAATTTATTTTTCTTGGTAGATTATGAACCTTACCTATCTAAATTGAAATATCGAAACTTTTTTATTTGTTTTTTTTTTTTAGATCTTCTAATCGCATAACCAAGTTAGAGCAGCGACTTTTTCTACTTTTTGAATGAAATTCTTTAGTGTAACATTTTCTCGTCACTTTAAATAGGTACATACATATAATTGATAGTATTGATAGGTACCTAGGTAGATATTTTTTAACTTTAAACAAGATATTGAGTACCTACATAGTTCTTTCACTAATATTTAATAATGAAAATTCTCTCTTAAATGTTATAACAAAAAAAGTGCAATATTGATAGTAAAACGCTTAAACAAATGTGCAGTTCATACTTCAATAGTGTCCAAAAGGATGAGTTTCGCCACCACTCTGATACAATTTACATATACATATTTCTAAATCGTTTGTATTAGGATAGAAAGATTCCATATGATCGCAAATACCTGAGCTGCATGCATTGATCCGTTATAAGTTATAACTATAGGTAGTTAATGTACATACATTTCTTCATAAATGTATTTTTTAGTTTAACAAACACCCATATACCTACTAGCTAAATTCACCTAAATCTAAACAAAAAAGCATTAAGAAAAGTCTCGTAAGATGACTTCAAAAAAACACGTTTTCTATCCATATGCCTTTTTCTAACAAAAAACTAAGTATACTATATATGTAAGTATTACGATAAAAGAATTAAAAAAAAAGAAATGATAACAAAAACAACAAACATAAAGCGATACGGCAAACGTAGTGTTTGCCTCCGTTGGTTGTTTACTATTTGCTTAATTTAACGACCCGATAAAAGTCTACATAAAGCCAACACAGAAAACCCGTTGTACGTCCGTGCAATGGCCGAGGTAGTGGTGCGGGAATATACAGGCAACGAACGCATCGTAAGTCGTAAGTATCGCAGAATTCACAAGAAAATCGTTGAATTTCTTGCGAAAAACAACACGATCGCACATTGGCCATACGAACTATCAACAATCATCGGAGCTGGATACACTCATCGTTTGAGGTCTGAGAGGTTACACCTAGCACCTAAGGCACATCAGAGGTAGAGTTTTGTGCGCTGTGTAATGCGAGCGCGAGCGCAGAGGGGTTTGTGAAGAGTTGAGGCAGCGTTGACAATGAATTGATTGATAAACAACACACTCGAAACCCCAAGCCTATAGGAAGGTATATGAAGTCAAACAAACAACTGTGCTGGGATGAATTTATAAAATGTGGGGTCAAAAAGGGGAACATATAGAGTATATAGGTGTTTTAATTGATATCAAATTTTTTTTCGATTTATTGTGATTCGGAATAAGGAACGTTTTAACACTTCAGTGATAAGAGCTATTTAAGGAACAATGAACAAGCAACAGAGTAGATTCATTTTGCAGCCATGTTTGTTAAACTTGTGTTATAATTTTTCTTTTATACTGAGCAGACAAATCCTAATGGACAAAATCTTGTTCATTTTGATTTCAGAAAAAATAAACATTTTTAATGCCGAAGCAGTTTTTTTTTGAATGAATATTGTTAAATCAACAAGCAAAATAAGGAACTAGGGAAGATTGACAAAGTGGCAATGCATCCGCTAAAAGCTGCAGAAGTTATACTCTTCCAAAATGACAAACCATCGACGAAAAGCTCTATTATGACTGATGATAGCCAAAATCATTCAGCGCCCGAATTGGAGGACTTGGCGCCGGCACGACATGGTGTTAATGGGACGGCCAGAACTGCTCCGTGCTACACTATACACTATGCCTGCATGGTTATTTATCGCAGGGGAGACGTGGACTGGTTACCGAGTTCCTTGGATTTCACACCATTAAGCTTTTTCATTTACCCTTTTTTATTTTATTCCTCATTGGGTCGCCAATCTTTGAAAACTAGTAGGAAAGAACAATCAGTGCCTTCAAGGTCAACAAGACCCATATCACCACTCAAATTTAATCATGCGTCTTTCATCGAAAATTTGCAGTAAATATTGTTACTCTAATCACAAGATCTTGATGAAGCTAACTTTCTAGCAGCTGTTATGTTCATGTCAAAAATCCGGTTGCGTTCCTCCCTTGAATCGATTCTACCGTAATACTGGGACACCAAGAAATGGTCATCATTTTACCCAAGAGTCCACCTTCGGAAGTTCAGTAAAGTTCAGAGATGCTTTCTTTAGCCGCTCTACATGAATATGGAATGCGCCATGGGCATCACATAAATAGTATCGATTGTAGATTACAGCCTTGTGTAACTTCACTTTAGTTGAAGCACAACTAAAACATTGCAAAACTGTTTTTTTTCCACTTTTCGACCACACTGTTCCATCACGATCCATGAAGACCATTCGACACAGCAACCGATCTGCAATCCCAAGTACAATAACAAACCGCACCTCTTTTTGTGTTGTTTTCTTGTTTTTCTTTCAAATTTTGTTTGTTTTTTTGTTACATGATTTTTTTTGTGTGTATGGTTTGCGTTATTTTAACAAAGGTGCCTCATAGCTTCAAGCCATTTGACATAAACAACTAAAAAAAAAATACCAGTTCTCGGAGCCCTATCCAACTCCATTGCTCTGTTGATCGTCTCAAGTCGGTCGTTCGTCTGTCGGCTGGTTTAGAGTAGCCTCAAGCGCTTAAAGGTGACTTAAAAGTATACCCATTGCCAGGCAGATAAAAAAAAAACTTATCTTACCTTATGTACAAAGAGTGTTATAATGGAAAACGGCAGCTACTGTCTTGCGCGCTTTGTCACCTAATGGGTTCGAAATAGATGTTTAAATGGGATTATATGAGAGGTGAGAGGAGCGGTTTGGTCTATTATATGCGTTCGACTGTTGGTTTGCTAGTTTTTGACTTGTTTGAATTTATTTTTTTTTTCACAGTTTGCTTTTTAGAAAAATAAATAGAAAAAATATAGGAATAAATAAACGACCTTACTATACATATAGGTACTTATACTTAAAAAAAAAAAACCTACGAACGAAGCGACGAGCACACATCGAGAACGTGATAAAAAAAAAGTGCTCAACTTTGCAATTTTCTTTAGAATTTTTCACATGGCCATATTGGCCACACTCGTGGAAATCATCTTCATCATCCAAGTCTTCGGTTGGGTTCCAAGATACCTACATCGTTTTTCTTTCAAGCTGTAGAATCTCCAAACTTCACCCCTTGTCAATGAAAAAAAAACATTAAGTGGAAGGAAACAGCAAATAAAAATATTGCAGCAAAACAAGACCGTTCTTATTTTTTTTTTATATTTAATCTCCATGTATCTCAACGTGCTCAGATGACAGTGCATACTGAAATGTAATTTCTGCCCATATGATGTCATCAGATGGTAATCATCTGTGGCTAATGGTAAGTTTGGAACCAAATGTGATTCTTGTTGTGATAAAAAAAAGTAGGTATCATGGCTTAAAAGGTTAAACATATTTTTAAGATACTTTTCGAAAAAAAAAACTAAGCAATTTTATAAAAAATTGTTTATTTCAATTATTTAAAAATCTGTTATCAAAATTATTTGTTTTTAAAATAAAATGAATCACAAGTTTGTCCATTAAACATTGATAAATATTCTGTTTAGGATTAAAAGTTTAGAAACGTCTGGGTTGAGGGTGCATATCACCCATTCAAACATGCTCTATTTAAGATCTCATTGCGTCTGGTGAGGACGATCATCCCTAGGGTAAGTGGTTGAAAAATTGTTGTTCAATATAGTGACAAATTTAATTTTTATTTATCCATATGGATTGACAAAAAGATCTGGAGGAATTTAGATGTAATTGCCTGTAACATATCAGCTGTTAAGAATTCTTGGACTTTTAGATATATATCTTGGGTTAATATATATTTTTACCTAATAATAGGTATGAACATATCTTAAGTTAGGATATATGTATGTAATAGTCCGAGAGCTAGCGACGGAGCCACTCATAAATGAATAACAATTATGGCAAGCAGAAATGGCCGGAAACCAAAGATACAGCCCTCCAAAGTGCAGGAAAATGTTTGAATTTGTGCAAGGAAAAAGTTTTGAGATAACAATCAGAAATGACATTATGATGATAGAGAGGACGAACAAAAATGGGTCCAGTAATTCTGTCTTTGTCTGTCTGTCTGTCTCGGCATCCACAGCCTTAACGGGTGTGCTGATCTAATCAACCTATTTTATACTCCTAAACCACAAAAAAAAATTAAAAAAAACGTTAAAATTTCGCGAGCAATCAGTTAACCCGGCGGTCAGTTAATTGTGTGACTGAGTGAGTAGAGACCATGAGTGGATACCATGACATGTGGATGAAGTCGTTTATGATTTCACTGTGGGATTTTTCGTTTCACTTCATCTGCAACCAGGCCTTAGTTTTAAATAATTTAAAAAAAACTGTTTTTGTGAATTCAATATTTCAAAAACCAGTTGACGGATTTCTATGAAATTTAGGTATCGTAAATTAAGTTCAAGAAACTTGCATAGGTACTCATTTCTTTCAAGAAAAGTACCTTCGAAAAATTAATTTAAAAAAATCGATTTTTTTCAAAAAAACGCTCCAACGATTTAAACATATTTTTGTTAACTCATAGTAAAGAAAATTTTGTGCATACTTTGATTTCGGTTTGAATCTTTGTAAAACATGAATTTAGAACTTTCAATTAAATTTCATACGATTTTTTTCTTTATTCCGTTTGTACTCTAAATCCTCAAGTAACTTGCCACAAGTTTGTGCGACCCAGTCGTTTCTTTTATTTTCTATCACAAAGATTAGAATATCAACATTGTGCATTTAACTTATCTTAACTAAAATCGAATTTCATTTATACCAATAATGAAAATGACCATTTACTTCAACCATTCAAAAAGTTTCATCAAAAAATTAAATAAACTGGTCACAGAATTCGTCCACATTCCAAAACGAAAAATATATTTGTGTTCAAGAGAAAACAAAAAAAAAAGTACCTTTTTTTCGTCATGGATGAAATTCAATCTAACTCTTTGACACATTCCAAGAACATTTGACAACGTTGTCATACGGCTTCTTCTTTTGATTCTTTTCGATTGTGTTCTAAATTGTTTTACTTTTATTTTTCAATTGTCACCGCAACTTTTTTTTTTTTTTTTTACACGGTACACCAACTTCAGAGGCGGCCAAGTTATGTACCACCGATTCCCATGACAAGTCTGCTATTGCGACTGCTGTCACCTTCACTACGAACCACCAGAGATGACAGTCCCATTTGACATTTGCACTTTTGTTATCTTGCAATTTCTAAAGGCGTCATGCATTCATGTCAAAAACTGTATCCAACCAAAACTAAATAAAAGAACTAAATACAAAAGCAACAACCCTTTGCATCTGTTGTAGGTTTGGTCAAGTTGGTTATTTTTTTTCTGTTTTTTTTTTTTTGTGATCAGGACCAGCACCACCAAAACGAAGAATCTTGTATCTGTGGTGTACCTCTAGCTACACCTCACTTCTTGTCATCCGTCTGGTATTCGTATTTTTCGTGTACATATTCTTGACAATACCCGAAAGTGTCAAACAATGCGAAATGCAATGAATTCCCATAGTATCATCATCGTCGTCGTCCATTCTTGTAACGTTTGTGGTAGAAGTTTTGTATTAAAAAAAATTTCATAGGGCGTCCTTTTTTTACGGAAATAGACTGACACTGATGTTTTCTGAATTCTGATGCATTCAAAGTGATGGAAGGACACAAAAAAAACTGTTTGTTACTTAAGGGATTTTTTGTTTAACTCTTCAATTTATTTTATTAATTTTGTCCCCTGCTCTCCCCTGGAAAAGCCAAACAGTGATCAAAGATTGAATTGCGCCCCCTGCTGGTAACAATTAACATCCGAGAGGACATTATCCTTTCCGCAAACACAAAATGATAGCAGGGTATTAAATTACAATTAGGAAAAGGTCACCAAATTATAGAATAAGAGGATCTTCCAAGGAACTGGGAGGGCTTACTGTATTTTTTTTTTGTCGTCATCCGTAACAAAAGGGCAAAAGAAGAATAACGATGACAAAAGGACTATTGTCTTTTGTTTCTTCAAAAAAAAGAAAAAGTTTTATTTTGCGGTACGGGATAATTGAATAAACGACATGTAAGAATAAATTTATATAATTTTACCATTTGCTGCGGTGTCAAATTAAATGTTAATCAGTTCTTTCTTTGGAGAAAAAAAAAAACAAAAAGAAGAATATCCTTAAACGATTAGATTTGGTTTTCTTTTGAAAGGAGGAAATTCGAAGACCGCACTATCGATATATGTATGTAAAAGTGCGACTATAATGAAGATTTAGTTGACTGGATTAATGAGCTGTGGAGTGGTTTCGATGAGGATATTTAAAGAAGATTACACTGATGTGTTTAATGAAGGTGAGGTGTGAAAATGTATATACGTGTGTAAGCCCTTCCGACAGATGTTGGTAAGGGATTTTGTTTGTTGCTCAATTTGAATGCTTATCAATCAAGATTTGCAAATCTTGATTGTGGAACAAGTTTCGTGCTTCAGAAACGTAGAAAAGTTTTGATATCGCGATAGCCAAACCATCAGAAAAAAAGGTTTTTTTAAATTTAATCTGTTTGCATAATTTGATTGATGATGCAGATAAAATGTGGCAAAATTATGAAGGATCACCCATAAAATTCTTTTCAATACGTTATTTGAATATAAAATTATTTAGATACAATGTTAAGGTAAAGATACGGATATAAATATTGCGTAGATACTTTAATGGAATCTGAAATTTATGATTTAATAGTGACGTTCAAGTATATTGGGAGACTATTATATAACTATATCAAGGAATAAGTGTTGAAAATATGCCTGCTTAATTCTTCAATTATATACTACCATCAAAAAATTAACCACTATCTCCTGTCACCAAAAGACCATTTTTCTCTCCAAACACTGGGAGAATATGTAGTTCTTTGTAACTTTGGGTCATGTTAATGTTGGACAAACGAGTGTAATGTATTTCTTATTCTAATTCAAAGACACATTAGCTCTGTTAGCAAAAAACAACGGATAAAGTCAGCAATTTCTGAGCAGATCTTGAAAAATGCACATTAACACCATATAGTGGATTTATACCTATTGGAACTCTCTAACCAAACAAAGGTCTTATCACAGGAATAAAGCTCGAACAGAATTACAATATGAGTGAGGAGATCTTAATGCTTAAAGATCAATATAGGAGATATTTTTTATAAGTTTTACCGAAAAAACAATACTTGGTAGCAAAAGACAACGGAAGTTTGAAAATTTGGAGAAAAACACTAATTCAAACAGTTCTTCGGCTTGGTCGTATACCTTCATCGATATATTATGGTCTTCCTTTCATACGAACTCCTATATACTGGAATGGCATTCAAGGTCCTTAACGCCGGAAACGGTACTCGAATATCCATTATAAAACGAATCTATTAATTCCTCATTCAATTTAGAGCGGAAATTCTGATTTTAAAAATTATGCTTTTTTCAAAATTCTGTAGATATGCCCAAAATTCTGTATATATTCGAAATTAAGTTTTTCAAAATTCTGCTTGCGAAAAAAAAATTCAAAAGATTTTGAAAAACTGATTTTTATATACAGAATTTTGGTCATGCATAGTCAACCATGAAATACAAAATTTTGACGAACAAAATTTTGAAAACCCGGATTTTGAATACAGAATTTAGGTCATGCAGAATCTTGACGGCCAGAATTAAGAACAACAGAATTTTGACAACCATAGAATTTTGATCCTTGCAGAATTTTGACTCCAACCCCATTCCATGTTGCTGAGATTATCGAAATTCTGCAAATAAAAAAAAAGTTTGTAAATGTTAAAAAATCAATTTTTTAACATTTTCTAAACCTTATTTTACTTGCTCAACAGGGCAAGTATTGGTTTCTTGTAAAAACAAAATTTCGAGGCTTTAATCAAACCTGACATTACGATGACATAGAAAAGCCTAAAAAAGTAGGTTTTGTCATGCCGTCCATCAGTCTGTCTGTGCGGATGTGCGTATGTGCATATGTGCGGGTGTGGGTATTTGCGGTTGTCTGTCCACCGAGCTACAGGTTTAACGAATTTTCTTCAATTTTTTTTGTGATTCCCTAGAGGAGGAATTCGAATTTTTGTTTTAGCCCGGCTTTAACGCTTGCCTCTCATATGTATAACGGTTTCAGTTTTTCAAAATTTTCCGAAAATGTCTCTAACGATTTTAATGAAACTTTGTTAACGTTTTATTTGGAGTGCTGGGGCATTTCAGTTTTTTGGTTAGAAATTCACATAACGGATAATTGGTGCGTTAACTGTTTTTACAAATTTGGCCATAAATTAAAAACGGCTTACCCGATTTTATTCTAAAATTTGGTATGGCATTTAAATTAGGCAATTAATATAAGATGGCATTTTAAGTTTTTGACTAAACAACGGTTTTATGATAGCATGATCTCTCGTTTAGACTTGATCTCTCGTTTAGGCCATTTTTCAATATCTTCTGTCTTTTTACATAATTAAATATATTAAATTTTTCCTAATCCCATAGTTTGGTACAAGAGCAAGTTCTTGTGACCGAGTCGTGTATTTTATTATTTTGTAAAACTATGGTAAGCCAAATTTTTGAAAGCAGGATTTTGAAAGCACAATTTTGACAATCTAATTTTGACTCAGGCTAAATTATAAATACCAACGAAGTATTAAAACTGAGTACAACGACATTTTTACAGCGCATCAAATTCGGTAGATTCAAAAACTTAACCTAACTTAACCAGTTTTCATGAACTCACAATTATAAAACCCAAATTTTTATAATCTCACAATTACATGCTGCCTCCCATATTTGGTATTGCGTTTAAAAAAAACTTCGATTAACGATAATTTTGGTTGATTACCAGTTATCTCTGATATTATGATTTCAATATGTATTTTCTTGCAAAATCAACCAACAAAATTATGCAAATTCTTTGAGTAATCGTGATGACACGCCAACTATTTGCTCCCACGTTATTTATTGCTATAAATTTAGCTTAAACGTCTAAAAACATGTTTACGGCACCTTGAGCATATTTTTGTCAACAAAAATTATAGTAAAAACAAAATAATTTGTCTAACGATGTCAATACAAATCGAAAACCTGATCCTTTAGATGATGATGGGTTCCTTCAACCGATCTCCATACATCTATATACGTTTAAAATGTTCACAACAATGGACCAGCTTAATGATAAATTCGCTTCATTAAGATTAAACTACATGCTACCCAAAAATATAAACAAAAACCACTTTTAGCCAAATAACGAAATTATAGTCTGTCTTAATGTACGCCAAAAACAATTAAGTTTCCCAAAACGGAAAACAACTCGAGTCCAATCAGCATCGAAATTATAACCCAACATCGTCGTCCCTTACCGGTTATAACCAATAAGCCAATTCGCATGCAGTTCTACCAGTTATGTGAATTTGATATATCCCATCGCGAAATCTGAAATGCAATTAAAATTCACCCAGCTCCAGCCAGTTGAATAGCCTCTGCGAATTTCAATTCGAATGCGATGTCTCTCCCTGCACCACGTCGCAGCTCTTGACCATCTAATTTCCAAATTTACCCTGCAAGTCGATTGGATTTTTTTCTCAGTTTTGGTTTAATCGAACGAACGAATTTTCCAGCCAAACACCATCACACGAAAACGAAAACGAAACTGGCCCAAAACCATAAAGTTTAGAAAATGTTTAATAAATTATTTTCTTTGCAACTCGCAATAATCTGCAACGGAGGTTCGCGCACCGAGCACGAATGACTGAACCCGAATGCGTCTCTGTGGCTGAGTGGACATGCGGGCGCAACCTAAAAGGGGGCGACCATCGCCACCGAGCGATTTATATGCTCCCAAGTCATAATAAATTTCGGAATATTTATGTGTATACATAAATAATTGCCTGCAATGATTTTTCTGCTCCTCTGTGTGTTGTAATTTTTGCAACCATTTTTTTTTCTTTTGAATTTAAAGCCCCTTGGGTAAAACGGCCGGTAGGGTTGGGCGGGTTCGCCTCCTCCTCAAGAGTGTGTTGCGCGCATCGAATCAGCAAATCAACCGCACTGCAAAAATCTCGTGGATTGGCTTTAATTTGAATAAAAATCTAATTTATTTGCATTTCGCATTTGGTTTCATCTGGAGAGTGCTGAAGCTGAAAAGCATACGATGCACATAATACTGCAAACGTATGTGAGGCGAGATGAATTTCAAGGCAAAGAAGGTATATTCGTATAGTGATTTTGAGTCTTATATAAGGTGTTTTACAAAAATATTGCCAGGGTGTGGCAGAAGCATCAGCAGATGTTAACGATCCACCAGCACTCTTTGAAGCTGATAATTTCTGGCTTGTTTTGGGGTTTCGCGCTCTCATGACTTTCGGTTTCGGCACAAAGCCGATCCGAGCGTTTGTTTGGGTGGAATTATGCAAATTATTTGAAGCTTCAAGTGAATCCCATGTGGTATAGCGGTATATGCACATCATGGATTACGGTATTCAGGGAATACATATGAAATTTCATTGAGAGGGTGTTGTTTTGATAGGGATTATGTGTTTGCTTTGGTATGGTTTAATTGGAACGGCTTTTGGAGATGCATGCATTTGGATGGATGCATTGGGCCGCAGGAATCATAGTTTGACATTGCAAATTAGAAGGTAATGCAATGCAGTGATGGTGGCGTGGTTATGTCTGCTTGAATGAAACATTTTATGGTATTTTAAAGTCGCTACCATGCTAATTCCATGTCGAGTTTTTAAGTGCATCAAATTACGCATTAGTAACCGAATACAATATAGTAATATCATATATCATTGCGCAGTAGAATTAATTTTTTCGAAATTTTTCTCATAATAAGCTCCACTTTCATGAAATCTCTATATTATAAAATCTTTAGTTGCTAAGAATCATTGTAATTCTAATCTCTATATGTTAAAAATTTACTACCATGTAACTCGATTTCACTGAAGAAGAAATAAATTTGAAATTTGAAATAAAAGTACTTAAATTCGAATTAAAATAGATATGCAAACATCGTGAAAGAAATACAGCACGACCAAATCAGCTGATATTATGTAATGTTAAAAGAAAAAAGCTAAGAACTCCGTCCAAAATATAGATTATCATACGATGACATTCTGTTACAATCGCGGAAAAGGAAAGACATGCCTACGTATAGTACTAAAATAAGTACATTCGACACATAATTTTCCCAAAAACCCAAAATCTCGAAAACCCAAATGCCCTAATAATCAAGAATTTGCGAAAAATTTTTATTTTATATAATTTTTCGGGATTTCGGGAAAACATTTTAAGGCTTTTGGGTTTTCTTAACTTTGGACGGAAAGAGAGCGTTCAGAAATAAATTTCTTGAGGAGGGTTTCTTACAATATTAATATATGTATGTGATATACAAGTTATTGTAGAAAATTTTTTTGCACTCTCTAACTTTTTATCTTGTTATCGTTTGGAGTTTTTTTTGCTTTGTTCAATAAAATTATTTAAAAAAAATTCAAAATTTAAAAAAAAAAATGCAATGGAGTTTCGGGATTTCGGGTTT
Organism: Baccha elongata; assembly: GCA_951217065.1. NCBI lineage: Eukaryota > Metazoa > Arthropoda > Insecta > Diptera > Syrphidae > Baccha > Baccha elongata. Next base: position 2,573,155 of record OX578274.1, on the reverse strand, counting down.
TGAGATGGGATTATGCGTTTTCGGGGTTTTGGGTTTTCGTGGGTTTTCAGGATTTTGGCTTAGGAATATTCAAACCCTTTTGGGGTGTTTATGCAGTTTTATATTGAAATATAATAGAACTCTTTTAAGTCCTGCAAAAGAGATTTGTCTTCCTGTCTTCATCGTTTTTTTCAGCAGATTCCACAGGTGCTTAATTGAATCCATGGAAACCATCAACTCTTCTTCATCCATATATGGTGGCCGCATAGACAAAAATTAGATTATGTTTAATGAAAAGAACTCTACCTCGTTAGGCCTCGGTACAATCTTGGTGAAGGCGAACAAATTGCATTCGACGTGGCGTATGCTGTTGAGTTATTCTATAAGTACACGAGTAGGTTTTCTTGCTTTCATGCCACTTTTCATTAATCGCAGCCTCACCTTTGATAGTTCATTTTCTGTTGTGACTATCTCGACGACTTTGAACCATTAAATATTAAGCAACCTTTGAACAACCAATACACAAAGGTAACCTGAACCTTTTGAAGCGCTGGTTATAGGAGATAGCTTCGTATCTAGTTTTCTAATGATAATAGCGGCACACCACAAACCTCAGCCAGCCTTAACAAAATCTAGACGCAGAGAATCCCGTCAAAATGACATTATAATACGACAACGTTCCGTTATAAGAACTTCTATAGTATACTCAGCAGAGAGGGCGATTAGGAAATGTTTTATGAGGTCAACCCTACTATGGCACAAAATATGAAGAAAACGGGATCACGGAAATAAAACATTTTAAGAAAACGATAAGAATGCAGGTTTCCCCAATATGATGCACGTTATAAATTACACATTAATAATGATATGAGTTCTTTTTCTAAAAACTAATTTTGAGAAATTATTAAAGTTCTGTATTTCTTAGTTCTTATTTTATTTAAGCTATTTAATCATCAACTAATTGTCTAATGCCAAATTTGGTATATTCATCTCCAAACATTTCCAAAAGCAGGGGTCTACACTGCATTAATTGTACGTTGTATAATTTTTCAGAAAGCGTTGTTTAAAATTTAGTTTTAGAAAAACCACAACTTTAACTTCCGGTTGTGACTTATTCAAATGTCTAAAATAAAAAAAAAAATATTGTTTCATATTTCACTACTTCTTCTTTCAAATAAACTAACAAACTATAATATCATCAAATAAAATCACTCTTTCATCACGTGAACGTAACCTATTTTATTCAACCAACAAGTTCCAAATCAAAGTCCATACAAGAATATCGCAATCAAATAATAAAACCCAGCTAAACATAAAAGAAAATTTAATTTACTGGCATTCATTCAGTTTCGCATATTGTTGTCGATAGGTGTCGAGTATCCAAAAGATTTATAATTATATTTATGTGTTCATATGATAGTTGCATGTTATGAATTTTATCTTCTTTGCAGTAAAAATTAACATACCTCTAATCACGCCGATATAGTTATGAGCCTATTATCCGTATCATGAAGCATGCAAATGATGGCTGATATCAACGCGTTTCCTCAAAGTTCTAAATAAAATCGTTTCGCTATAAGCAAACCAAGTGATTTGCTCTGCTTTGCTCCCTCAATGCACGATTGATCGATAGATAAGATTGTATGCTTTCAAACATAATTAAGCAGATCGTTAACAATTACGTGCAAAGAATTTATGCCTCTCTTCAAGCACTACAGAAATGCATGTTTTGAAAAATAAAAAAAAAGATCAACGCGTTGTCTCCGATACAAACAAACAAAAAAATAGTTCCCAATAGTGCAGCACATGGTTGCCTCATGTTAGCAATTCTTTCTGCCTGCGATGAATCTAAAAACGACCTTCCTTTTTTTTCGTACTAATGTTTGTTTTAGCAAAACAAAAAAAATTAGAAACATTCCGGAAACCTATTCAGAAAAAAACACAAGTATTTAATGAATTTATAGACCCCATAGTTTGACGATGAACAAAAAAATTGACTGAGAGTCATAAACTTTTTGCCACCAGACGTTTTGAATAATAGATTCAATAATTTTTTCGTGTTTGTTGTTTTTATTTTCGATCAACACGCGAATCCAGTTGAATTAAATTCCGCCGCATAGCAAGCCCGTCGTCGCATCTTTGAGTAGTCATTCCACGCCCACATCTGATTTCTGTCAAATCAGCTTGTTTTTGTAAATAAAATTCAAATTATGGTGTCAAACACCTCATTAGGATTAATTTAAATCTTTGTTTGCGAATTGTATCTAAAAAGTTTCTTGCATCTTTTCTACTTTTTTTTTTTATCTGTGAAGGTAGATTTGGATATAAATTTTTATGATCGTTTTTGAATCATGAGTGAAAAATAGTAAAATGGAACAAGTTCGCTGATGAAAGAAACTAGGTATACTATACGGACAGATTTCCATCATGATTGCACATGGGGAATTATCTTGGTGTTGTTTTTGTTTTGACGAAGAGAAATCAATTTTTTTTTTGTCAACAGAGACGTGATTGTTGTGCGACAAAAAAACTTGATGTATCTACACACATTAATAATATTAAAAACTTAATTCGAAAAACGAGCCGTTTGTATATTATCTGTGTGTTTACGAAATTGAATAAATGACACATGATGATGATGGATAAATGGGGTCAGTGAGCTATTTGCTTTAATCAACAAAACAATGTCTAATTTTGCTTTAATATAATATAATCGAGAAACCGTTAATGATATTAAAGTATTAATTTGAGTAAGGAGAGTTTTAGATGATTTTCGGAAATGATTTAATTTATGTATCTAATGTGAACATTTTTTTTTTACTGAGTTATACAAAAAAATGAACGCAGCTATAATTTCTTTATAATGAGGTCTGATATCCCTTTTGGTAAAATGCCGCGATTTTCGCAGAACGTTATATTTTAACAGTTTAATGGTTTAATTCGGTTGATTCAAGTGCCTGTTTTCATTTTCTACTTCTAAATAGCTATAGACTTCAAAATTAATCACAGTTTTATTTCGTGTTTTTTTTTAAATTTTTTTTTTTGACTTACATATGTATGTGTTGGTACCTAATTCGTAATATTCAATTTGGCTTATCTGTCAAATCGAATATAGTTGGGTTTATCTGAAATACGAACTTAAATGTGTTTGTTTTAAGTTTATTAATTTGTGGCTTGTTTCACAATATCTAAGTAAGTTTCAATTAAGCTATTCAGAACTTTTTTTGACAGAAAACAACAAAAAAAAATTAAAGCACCAGCAAACAACGAATATGACTGCTGAGTATTTTACTTGTTACTTACTCTGAGACTGTGAAACAAGCCCTTAATGAATAATATTTAATTCAATAAACAACTCGTGTAGATATTTATTGGCTCCCAACATGGGGCCAGAACAACGGTGATAAACGTTTTCAAGTCACCGGATAATGATGTTAGCTAAATGCCATTTTCAGGAATACTAAAGGCTGCTGTGCACTTGCGCGATTCTTCTTTCATATGTATCTTCCAATAAGCAGATTTAATGCCAAAAAGCGATGACAATAATTTCGAAGTCATTTTTGAAGTACCTATCAATAACTTTTATGAGTTTTCTATAGGTTTATATAGATTGAACACCCCAACCTTTATCATCTCATGCGAGTGCTTGATCGATGTCTTTTTGGATTGTTTGTGGATCCGGTTAAGACTGTTCTTTCAAACCTTGTGCTCAACTCAGTTCAAAGCATCCTAAACATTCCGTCACTGAATAAAAACTGGTCCAACATACCTCGTTTGTGGGTTACGTTGGATCAGGTTTTGGTTTTATGGATTTGTTTGGGTCGAGGTCTGAAAAATGCAAAAGTATTCCCTTGAGAGAAAATAATACTTTTTCACAAAAACTTAAGAGCCCCTTATTACGAATAGCGCGAATCTAATGTTTTTGAAATCACTTATATTTGACGACTCACATTTTCATGTTAAGATGATTCTTCATTAGAACGTTGAAAATCGTTTTTCTAATACTGCAAATTCTTGGATTCCTTCAACGTTCGCTTAAGGCAATTTTTAATTTTAAGTTGTGACCGGAAGCTAAGCTTTTTTCGGAGATGCGGTATACACATCTTGATCCGTCTGTATTTCAGCAATCACTGGAACGATTTACATAGCTCACACGTTTTTGAAAGAACAAAATAACAAACTTGGTCAGATATTAACGGTTTTGCTGGCAGAGATAAACACCACAAAAAAGTTTGTTAAATTCAAGCTTATCGGAAACTCGAACCGTAAACTTTTAACTTCAATTTTTTACATTTTTTGGAGATTAAAAATAAAATCTTAATCCGTTTTTCTTTCCTCAATAACTGAAATAGTACACACGTTTTCGGATGGATGAAATGTAAAAGTAGGTCGTGTGAACCTGGCAAGCATTTTGTATTTTCATTTATAAGATAGAAAAACTATTAATACAAATTTTGTAGTTCATGGATAAAAACAATCTGTTTACGATCCAATTTTAATTTAACAATTTTAACAAGAACAATAAATTTATAGAATCATCAATCATCTTCATGAAAAATAATTTAGTTAATCTGTCGTATTGCTTAAGTGACCCACGTCATCATCTGCATTGCCTTAAGTATAGGTAGATCTACTACTAATTACACTTGAAATCAACCACGACTACCACCGATTGCATCCGTTCTGTTGTATCACACTCGCAGCAAATTAGCCAAAATATTCACCAACATTTTGAAATTATGAAAAGTTATTTTTTTATGTTTTTGTATAAATTCTATAATATTTTTGGTTTGATTTTACTGTTTTTAAAATAGGTAGATACTTATATGAAAACCAATTTCGTGTCACTGCAAAATGTTGACGTGGAATGCGTCAATTGTCTAGCGTTATTAAAAAAGAACTTTATCTATATCGTCAGTTAAATTAATAGAAATGTAGAAAGGCCGTTTTATTCCATAAAAGTTTACCGATATTGTTCATGTCCGGTCTTTTTATACGACTGTGGCTATTTGAGATAAATGTTGAGAGAACATTCGTTATATAAATGTAGGTAGTTACATATATAAATGTTGAATCCATGAAACTCACTTGGAATTCCTTTACCTACGGTGATAGTCATGATTAATGTATATCAAGGACTGGATTTCACAATAAATTTTAAAAATTACGAAATAGTAAAAATGTATCTAACTTACTTAATTCTCCTTTGTTTAGTACCAATTAAATTTTTAAAGGTAACCCCCAACAGTATAGAATGGTGCACAAGCAGATTTAAAATTATTTAGAATCTTAAAACAATCTAGGTAAATAGACATTGATGTTTTACTTCTAAGAATATAAAACGAAAAGTGAATGAACTCTTTTTTAAGGTATACAAAATCGCATCACGCATATCTTAAATGATCACACGTCACAAACACTCGTCATAAATGTACATGAACATGAAAAATGCTCTTCATTTTAATTTTTATTTCTTTTTAATTTTTTGTTCACAAATTAACGCATGGTCAACTTCAACGTCAACGTTAACGTAAACGTGTTGTATACAGCAGCGACGTGTTTCAATTTCAATTGCAAACAATTGTCATCTAAGTGACAATGTTCTCCTCCGTCCGTCCACCCTTCTTTTTTATGAAAGTTGTTTCTTTTATTTTTTTGTATATTTATCTGACTGTCTGTTTGGCGAATTATTTTCAATTTGTTTGTTTCACTGGTTTTGATTATATCTGCGCTGAGAACACAGCTAGTTCATACACTGGTATTGTTGCTAAGTGCATTTTGTTGCGATGGTGAATCAAAACTTTTTTTTTTTTAGGAACGTATCTTTTCCCTCTCTCTGGGTTTAATTTTAAACAATTTAAAGTTAATAAATGTAGGTACTAGATATTGTGTAGACGTGTATAGTGTACATAGGTTAAAAGTCATTTTATTGCTACCGTTCGCGAATAGCTATGACTGTTAGATCTTTTGCTTTCTATCTTCACACCGCATAGGTATATAATTTATGAAGATGTATACATGTATATCTATATAAAGATACATTTTAGACAAGAAAGATGTGGGTGGGAAAACATTTGACTGGGGTAGAAGACCTTTAAGTAGAAGTGCGATTTTGTATATTTAGACAGGTGATAAATTAGTGGAAATTATCACACCGACTTTGGTATTTGCACGTAGATAATTAGAGAGAACAAGGGAGAAGACCCTATACCTACTGTGTGAACTAAACAAATTGCAACCCGCACTATTTTGGAATGGGTGCGAACAAATGAATTCCAGTAAAAATTGTGTATTCAGATAACTGCAGCAAGTTGGAGGCGGCAACATTTATTTTTTGCATTATTTTTAGTAACAAATTTTTAGCTAAATTATAAATAGCATGAAGTGTGTAACGAGACATTTAGTTTAACTGGATAATTTTAGATTGACTTTCATGGTAATTCTGAATATCTATGTTCTGCAGGGGGAGTATTTTGATATCATTCAATTGAAGACATTGATCCACGGAAGAGAAATGTGGAAAATCTAAAGCCGTTATATGGGAGGTACACGTAATAGACGGACTGAAACAAAAATTATTATTTGTCCTCTAGGGAATTACAAAAACATTCTTTACACAAAGTTTGAAGAAAATACGCCAAACCATTAAGGAGATTTAGGTCAGTGTACAGACAACAGCCCATCCGCACAAACAGACCGATATGTGCTGTCCGCGAAAACTCTTTTTTAGGCTTTTCTATAGTAGGTTTGGGATATACATATGCGTTGTCAGTTTTGATTGATTTTATACGGTTTTATGTTATGAACATAAACGCTTAAGTTAAGTAGATAGATAGATTTGTTTTATTATAGCTGAATTTTTTATACAATTTTCCTTTTTTAAAATAGATTGCACATTTTACAGAGATATGGTATTATTAAACCTTTACCTACTGGAAATACTACAACATTTATTCAATAATATATATTCAGTTTGTTTCAACTAATGGCCCTTAATGTCCAACATTTACACCAAAAACATCAAACTCATGGGTTGAAGTCAAAATTCTTCTTTCAAAATTCTGTGTTTTCAATTTTGATATTCAGAGCTTAGTCTTACTTTTCCTTAAGAGTTTAAAATTTTTCTTGTTCCTCTAGGGTCGCAAAAAATCAGATTTTTTTTGTTTAACAGCCAGAATTTTGAAACCAGATATTCGACCAGCTTCCTTAATTCATATTCGTTGATAACTTTAGACTTCCTAAAAGATCTTTTGCGGCCTTTAAAATTTGATTTTATTTATAAAGCTTTTCAGAAAAAAAAAACACATAAAATAATAATGCGCATGCTCTTACGCACTGCGTGCTGGTACTCGACCGTTCATATGTTTATCAACAATTCCACATGGCCTTTCTATATTTAATTCGTTTTTCTAATATGTTTAATTTGTAAACAAATATGATACGGTTCATTAAAAAAAAAAAATAATTTACTCTTTTCCTCAAAACGTGTCATGTGGTTATCTGACCGCAGCATACATTTGAGTCAGGAGCGTATATATGAGAAGGATGGGATAAGCGCTATCACCCCTTTCGAAATATAATATTTTGTATTCAAAAGAAGAAGGTTTCAGTAGAATATACTCCTATGTGTTTCGTCCAAGTATATGAACGGTGGACATCATCAGTCCCATGGAAGAGTAGGTATGTACACTTTCATACTTTTTGATGTGTTGTTATCATTTTGACAACCTTATCCAAGGTATGCCCAGGCGAATTAAAGCTTTATTATATGTTAGTGGAGGCAATACCCACTATTGAAGAAACAAGGACTAGTTTAAAAAAAAAAAAAAATGTAATAAATGTAAAATTGAAGTTTATGCCCATTTTCCTTAATTTATGGTTTATTTCTAAGTTCTTCCTATTTTTTCGTTTTTTATTACATGAATGACTTACTTTTATGTTAATAAACAAAACTGTAGCAGAAAAACGTTTATTTGTTTAAGTTACTTCAAAATGTTGCAAAATTTCAAGGTGCGCCACTTTTTTTGTAACTCAGTGTATATATTTTTGCATATGTTTTAAAAAGAAGAAGAAGAAAATCTGAAGCCATCATACCGGCATATGGAGTTTTTCGGACACTTATTAGCTCAAATAAACTTTAAACAGTTGCACATTAGTGTTTCAAAAACAAAATCTCTGTAACAAAAACCTATTCCTATCGGGAACTTTATGGGAAACATTTTTCCCTCGGTTAACATTTTTCCCAGGGTTATCACGTTTTTCGATTTAACCGTGTTGATCGTATTGGGGGCGGTGTTACGATTTATGTAAGGAACAAAATTAAATGCAAACTTAAACTTACAGCTAATGGGGAAAGTGCCATCGAATTTTTATTCGTTGAAATCATAGGTAGTCAGGGAAATTTACTTATGGGTGCCATCTACAGGCCAAATAGATATATTGATTTCTCACCGCTGTATGCGATTTTGGAAGAAATCTCTTTGACCTCTCCTAATATTATGCTTTGTGGTGACTTCAACTGCAATCTCTTGAGTCCTAATGCTTTCGCAAATCACATGTTAGCTTTCGATTTAGTCCCAGTTAACACCAGTACCCCAACACACTTTTTTGGAAGGGATTCCTCGTTATTGGATCTTATGTTTGTGAGTGACAAGAATGATGTTGCGTTGTATGATCAACTTTCGGCTCCTGCTTTTTCAAAGCATGATTTACTTTTTTTAACACTCAATTTTAGCCTTGTTTACTCAGAGAAGAGAATTAATTATCGAGATTTTCGTAATATTAATGTGCAAGAACTTGAAACTCAAACGCGAGAAATAAATTGGGATTCTATATATTACATGACTTCTTCAAATGAGCAGATTGAATTTTTAACACATCATATCTCTGAACTGTTCAATACCCATGTCCCCTTAAAAACAAAAACTCTTCAGCAAAACAATAGTCCATGGTTTTCTTGTGCCATTAGAGCTTTGATGAAACAGCGAGATGACGCCTACGCGAATTGGAAAAGGTATCGACTAACTGAGCTGCGTCGTGTGTTTTGTTCACTGCGTAACCGAGTAGTTACTATAAAATACGCGAGGCCAAATACCAACATTTTTCTAAAGAGTTAAGCACAAGCTCAAACGGTCGCCAGCTCTGGAAAAACTTACGCAAAATCGGTATTGGTAAATCAAAATTAGGAGTAGTAGAGGATATTGATGGCAACAAACTTAACGAACAATTCATTTCTTCTCTACCGTCACAAGTCCCCCTGCCCTGCCCCTCAATTAGTTTTACTGACCAACGCGATCGCAATGAGCTTGGTTTTTATTTTTCCGCAGTAGATAGTGCCGAAGTAGTCGAAAGTGTTCTTTCCATTAAGTCAAAAGCTGTTGGGCTCGATGATATACATCCTTCTTTTCTGTGTATAATTTTGCCACTTATGTTACCATATATCACTTATGCCTTCAATACTATTTTGACGTCCGGGCTATACCCAAAGTTATGGAAAGTTGCTAAAATCATTCCACTTCCAAAAAACGCTAAAAGAGATGAATTTAGACCTATTTCTGTACTGCCATTTTTATCAAAAGTCTTTGAAAGGATCCTTCAGAAGCAAATAAATAGTTTTCTATCTACTAACTCTCTGCTCAGCCCTTATCAATCTGGCTTTCGGAAGAAACACAGTTGTGTTACCGCACTTTTAAATGTTACCGATGACATCAGAAAATCATTGGATAAAGACGAAGTTACGTTTCTAGTTTTGTTGGATTTTTCGAAAGCCTTCGATTCTGTTAATCATGTCAATCTATGTAGAAAGCTTATGCTTAATTTTAACTTTTCATCTAGTGCAACGAAATTAATTTTCTCTTATTTAACCGAGAGAAAGCAAGCAGTGCAAGTTGGTGACTCCCTCTCAAATTTTTTACCGAATGTTACTGGTGTACCACAAGGTTCTATACTGGGTCCATTTTTGTTCTCTGCTTATGTAAATGAACTTCCATCTTCTTTAGTAAATTGTAGCTCTCATTTGTATGCTGATGACGTTCAGCTGTATTTCAGCTGTCCGCTTGGCTTAATCGAACATGGAGCGTTCTGCGTCAATGAAGACCTTAAGAGAGTTACAAACTGGTCTTTTGAACCCAAAAAAGTCCAAATGTGTTGTCATTTATAGAAAATCTCTAGACCTTTCTTATTTTCCACCGATTGTTTTGAGCAATGCTCCAATGGAATATGTGGTTACAGCGAAGAATCTTGGAGTGACTTTTAATCGTTTTTTGACTTGGGATGATCATATCACTGGACTAGTTGGTAAGGTATATGGAGTACTCCGTACATTATGGGTAACACAATCTTTCACTCCGCCAAAAACGCGTTTGCTTCTCGCTAAATCCCTGGTAATACCTATTCTGGTCTATGGTTGCGAAATCTATTGTAACTGTAGCTTCATGAGCAGGCGAAAACTTAATGTAGCTTTCAACTCAATCGTTCGTTATGTCTTTGGATTGCGACGGTATGATAGAATATCTGGTTTTGCTCCGCAATTATTGGGCATGCCTTTCGAAAAATATATAGAACTTCGTAGTTTGATTTTGCTTTCTGATATACTTCTCACACGCCAACCACAATATTGTTTTGATAGAGTAAGAACCGGGTCTTCAAACAGATCTCATCAGTTGATTATCCCTCCTTACGCATATTTAACATCGGAACGTCAATTTTTTGTAAATTCTATTAAGCTTTGGAACACCTTACCTCGTAATAAAAAACAAAATCTGAACGCAACAAACATAAAAAGAGTGCTTAGATCTTATTTTTCAGTATAAAAACTCAATGTACTTTTATTTATATTATGATAGTTTTAATAATTAAAGTAACTTTTTTTTTTTTTTTTCTTCTTTGCTCAGCCATTGTTTTTGTATAATAAGCTTACAGCTATCTTATAAGATTTTAAATCTTACTGTTGTCAAGCATTTTCGATATTGAATAAATAAATAAATAAAATAAATTGTTTCCCTAGTTTTTGAAAATATGGACAAAATTTCCTGATTGTGAATGTAATTTTCTTTGGACGTCAAAATGTTTTGTTTAATTAATAATGAGCCACTTTCACTGAAATATTGACAACTCTGTGAATATAAACCATTTCAGAATTTCAAATGAAATTAATTTTTTCGAATATATGGGTTAAAAACCCTCTCAATAAAAATGTAGATCCGTGCCTGATTCGACCAAATTCCATATCAGTAATTTGTTGCAGCCCATTAGTTCAAGACATAAAGTCATTAAGTAGTAGCGAGTATTTCTTATCACCACCAAATTTTGAATCAAAAACAAGCTAATTTCCCTTCAGTCAAGTTTAACGTAGCTTAAATAATTCAATTCATAAACATCAACAAAAATAAATACGATTACTTAGCTAGATTAATTACAATTACTCGTAGTGAGCTCGCACTCATTATTCACAATCCATCTGTGTCTCATATAATCAGTATAATTTATTTTTTTATTTTTATTCCAAAAGTATACAAAACAAATAAACAACAAGCTTACGATATCTAGGAGACCTCGAAATAACTAACTTTAGCATAAACTTGCGTACGTGCGCAAAATACACACCCGGAGTATTCCATCCCGATCAGATCTTTGTATATTTATACTTCTAGCCCCAACTTGGTATTGTTTATCGTACTGATTATAGAAGAAGTATAAAAAAAGCAGAATACGGCCTTAATTAAGTGCAAATTTACTCTACAACATAGAAAATAACTTCTATTCCCAAGAGAATGCTCGCGAAAAGCTTAGCACTTGGCACTTTGCGGGCCCAAAACTTCTAATGATCTTGCATATATTAATTTATACGAACCATCTATTTCAAGAAACATGATCGTTACTTTTGGAAATGGCCAACTCCGGACAACAACAATTATATTATTATTAGGTTGTTTATGTCAAGTTTGATGTTTGTTTTTCAAGTTTTAACAAATAGGCCCAACACGAGCAAATCGCCTGAGTATGTCTTTAGTGCGAAATGAAGACGCACCTTATAAGTTTAGCGATTAGCACGTTCGCTGTGTTTGGTTGGCCAATCCTTTTTTAGTTTCGCTTTCGAAACGTGCTAAAATCATTTGTCAACATAAACAATTAAACTTATAAGAGGTGTGCATTTGTAGTGCGATCTTTTAAAGGGCTCAAGGCACGATCGCAGAGTGTTAAAGGGCAATATTTTTTTTTATTATTTAATTCACGTTGGATTGATTTGTTTGTTAAATAAAAAATACGATAAAAATCATTATCACTTTTTATTTGACGTCAATTGGTGATCAATTGATTATTTCCTTGTTTTTGTTTTATTTTGATAGGAAACAAAATTGTGGTTTTGATGGGGTGGGACATGGGAGGAAATAATTTTAGTTTTATTTAAAAAGGAATGGGCAGAGATATGTAGAAACTATAACATTGATGACTGACAGCGAGCCATTATTGCGTTGTTTCTTATACCACCTATTTTGCGGAGTTACAGTGCGATGAAAGACCAACAAAGAAGTTCAGAAACTCTATATTATATCATCTATCTTCTAGCTAAACGGAGTTTCTTTAAAAATAATTAATGTATGGTTTGTAGAGAATTGGTAAGAGCGAGTATCTATGTTTTCTTTCTCTTAAAGTATAATTAACTGTAATACCTCCAAAGAGTTTCTCGGAAAGGCTTCAAAAATTATTATTTTTTTTTTTTTTATTGAAGATGTTTGAGCACTCAAACGTTACTCAAAAACAATTTAAAAGTAATTTAGAAAAAATGTTTTTTTAGAAAATTATTAAATAAAAAACAAACACAGTACAGGAAGTTCTCATTTTTGGCACTTACTCTTATAACACAGAAATGATGATGCTTTTCGAAGCGAAAAATTCTAAAAAACTAAATAAAAGCTCATTAAATTTTTTACAATAATTTTTTTTATGTACACACACACACATGTTAGTGATTCCATTTCTCAATATTTTCCTTTTACATAAGCATTTAGAATAAAAAGTAAAACCAAGATTTTACCTTTCTTTGTTCATTTACTAAACATTCTGTCTTATCGTCTATGCTTATAATCCGAAAAAAATTTTAAGAGGAAGTTAAAGAAAATTAAATTCACTTGAAAAAGAAATTAGCTCTTGAAATTGGGTTATTGAACGCATAAGACGAAAATCGAATTACAGTAAAATCTCGAAAACATGAACAGTTCTATAATATAAACAATTTGGAAAGATTCGCTTTTTTCCTGGCGCGGCGGAAGGATAATAATGGAGCAGTTTTTAATTAAATATTTATAAAAGAAAAGGATTTTTTTTAACTTATATGAATTTTTTTTTTAATTTTTGTTTTAAGTGTTTTAAAAATCAAATGAATAAAATAAGTTATTTTTGTATAAATAGCTTATGTTTTTCTTAAACTTATGTTCGATCCTTGGAAAAATGAAAAGTTCAAAAAGATGATAGGGCCTATTTTATCTGTTCATTTTTTTTAGATTCTACTGTATTAAAAAATAGAAATTTTTTATGTTAATATTTTCAAAAAATTCAAATAAAATTATTTGAGAGAATGATTGTCTTATCCATTTAAGATTGCTTATAACTTGTTGTAGGGTATTTTTTTTAGATTAAGTTTTAGGAAATTTATAATATCAGACGCGTTATGAATTTTGAGGTAACTTTTAAAAATGACATTACGATGATAGAGATGTCGAAAAAACTGGGTCCGGAAATTCTGTCTGTCTGTCTGTCAGTCTGGTTGTATAAGTACCTATAGCCTAAGCGGCTGAACCGATTAGATCAAAAGACATCCGCCACTCTCAATACAAATGTGGGCTTATTTTATTTATCCGGCCACCAAAAAGTTCGATATTATGATAGACCTTATTAAATTGAATATTTTATATTACTACACCAAAGCCCTAAGTCGAACGGTTTATCTGGAAATCAAAATTAATTTACTATTTACACAATAAAATATTAAATAGTGTGATAAACTTTTTTTAAGATACATGAAATAACGTCCAAATGTAAAGTGCACTCAGAATTTGTCCTGACTGTACTTATACTATAAGCAAAGTTCTATACGTATATTTTCGAAATTTACCTAACCTTGTTTTAAACAGGTTTTGTCTATATGTATTTTGCTTATAAAATCCATGAGAATATGTATTTAAATTGAAATCAATGTCGATTTAGAGATAAGGAAGCCACATTTTGACAATTCATCATTTATTATCTGCAATGTTGATATATTTTATGGGACCTTGCACAATATTTTTTTTCTTTCAATGTAATACCTTACTCCTACGTCTAAGCTAACAATTGATTATTAAATGTTGACTGAATTAAAATCCTCAGTTTGTTCATTGATTAAAAAAGTATTCAATAGTATCTTTTGATACCAAGATAAGATGTTCACCAATGGATTCATACATTGACATTATAAAATATTTATAGATATATACATATTAAGTACATTGTGTTCGCCATTGATCGTTTTCAAATTATCATTTAAAACCGACTTCTGGTTATTCATAAATATAAGGAACGGCTAAGTCACACAGACTTGTGTGTGTATGCTCGTGACCAAGCGAATTAAATGAACTCATGTTAGAGAAGTGGATTTAGTTTGCAATAGCATAGATTTCTATCTTAATGTCTTGAGAGATATGGGAGGTTCTTTGTTAAAAGTTCCTTTTTTTCATTGAAAATGTCTCCTACCTAAATTTAAGAAAAAAAATTTGCAGATTCAATTGTTGCTGCAAATAATAAAAAAATAATAATTAATTAATAATAATTGATAATTTAAAATTCTGGACACTTGATCTTTTTTAGGATATTTTTTTGCTACGGAAATGATGCCATTTTACGGCCTACTATTTTCCTAAAAATGTTTAATATCTATATATGTTAACCAATTTCAAGCTTCTGTAGTTAATCTATGAATAAATGAATGAAGGAACCTACACAAATAATTCATTATTAATTCGTCATTACTGTAACTCGCAGGTTACGGTAATGATTACGTCGCAGGTTACGAAAATGATGCTAAGAAAATTTTCCTCATTTTCTTAGCATCATTTTCGTAACCTGCGACGATGTTGTTATACATTATCAACATGAAATATAGAATGATTTTTTTCAAATTCGGCATGAATAATTATGCAGCAGAACTTTATTAAATTGATACAAAATCAACTTTATATACTTTAGACAAAAAAGTTATACTATCCACGGGAAATAGCGAACTTGTAGAACATGCTATGAATACAACCACTCACTTATAAATTACACACCAAACTGATTCTTAACCTGTATTTTCGAATTTAATTTAAAGAAAACATGATTGATTCATTTCATTTATGTTTAATGTAACCAAATGACGGCCGTTAATTCGAATTTGAAAGCGTTTTAATTTTATGTACGGTAATAAAAGTGGAACTTTGCATTACGATTTTTTTAAATTTATGAACAACAAAGAGAAAACCTTTTCTGTGTTGAAACGAGGTGGGGACACGCTACGGAAATGATATTTGGGAGGAAAATGCTTAATTTTTATGCCAAATTGATTAAAAATATTTAAAACTTAAAAGTGAATATAACGTGGCGGCTGGTAACGCTGGTTAAAGACCAAGAGATATTTTTAATTATTTTTATACTCTAATCGTTTTCGACTGGGAACACGAAAAGGAGCTTTTAGTAGAGAATCACCCATATATTAAATCATATATGTGTTTGATATTCAAACATTTTTATAACAACAAATTTGAAGATTTAATCTATAAATTTTTTATTTACCTATATGTAATTATAAAATATTGTATTTTAAGTTCTGACCCTTAACAATTTGTATAAAATATAATTTGTTTATGTATAAGTAGCTTAGTCTTTAAAAGATTGAAATCTTATTGATGAAATAAAATAAAACTAAATAATTGAAAAACTTAAAAACAATAATAAAGACTTAAAATTTTCCAAATTAAATTTTATTAACTTAAACCCACAATTCGATAGAAAAATATTTAACACGGCGTTGTTTTATTCCCAAATTTAAAATATTTTATATCCACTTCATATCTTAAGTAAAATGTTTTAATTGATAAACTTTTCTTTCAAACGAAACCAATAGAAAACGTATAGAATTTTGGGAAACAGTTTTTTTAAGCTAATATAACTAAAATATTTCTAGTAATATTTTAAACCTATTATATATTTCGTTATATTTTAAGTTTAACTGCAAAAATAACCTCTCAAAAACCAGACAGCGTATGTTCTAGATATGCAGTTTTATTTTTATTTTTTAATCTTTATTGGAAGATAATATTTACTGAAAAAGTATCTACCTACAAGTATTTTTATTTTGCAAATTATAAAATTTATGTTAGGATTTTATCATGGCGTTGCGCTTTACACTCACTTTTCTACGCAGCATTTTATTGTTTGTTTGTTAGCTTTTTGCTCTGCTGAATATGCAAACACTTTGAAGAGCACAAGATATTTGAGTGATACATATAGACAAAAAATTAGGTCAGATAAAATGCTGTCAGACAAAAGAAGGGAAAGGAGGGTATCTCAATAATCTAATTGGGGAAAACGAAATCGAAATCATATTATTATTTATTTACCGTGAGAACATGCATGCAAGAAATGTGTTTCTTTGCTTTTCTATGAATGTGTGTCCAAGAACGTAAACAATGTATCGATATTGCTTATTCAAAACAGTAAAATAGATTGTTTTCATTTGAAGCAGTATAGAACAAAAATATGAGTCTTATAAAAATATGTTAAACACTCAAGTTGTTTTGCAGCAATTCCATACCAATGAATTTATGAATAAATGCGTCTCATAGTTCAATGATAAACAAAAACAAAACGACAAATTTTCTGACTAGAGTCTTATATATATTTTTTTGCATTAAGAAATTGTGTACTCGAAAAATTTCAGCAGATCACTAGTTGGCTAATTCCCAGAGCGTGCCATGCGTGAATAAACGTATAAAAGACAAAATAAAGTTTATTTATGTTAAACATTGACCAATCTACGTATACTGTTTGAATTACAGAAGGTAAACAAGAATTTTATTAGCTGTTTACTATATCCACACAACATACTCTACCCACTCTTTAGCATTTCGTCCACAACAGTATTCTTAGATACTTATGTTAAAGCGCATTAGAAAAGATACGCGACAAAAGCTTGGGGGCGCCTTCTTTGCACCATATAACTATTTTAATGCGACACTTTTGGCGCTTGTTCTAGGAAAAATAAACAATAATAATAATGTTACAAGCTTAGAAGGAAATTGTTTTTCTTTTACAAAAAGTTTGTTTTAAGTAAAAACAAAGCAATTAATATGTGCAGACGGGTACTGCATGCATACACATATGCTTGTAAAGTTTGTCTATGCGGGATAAGTAGGTTGAGATACTTACACTTTGTTTTTGTATGTTTTCAAATGTGTAATGAAGTCAATTTACTTAAAGAAAAATTTTTCAACCGAAAAGTTTTGAATTTAAATTGCGGGCTACAGCAAGTTTGATCTCAATGGTATTTTTTTTACTGCAAATATTTAACAGCGAGCGTATGAACTGTATTGAATAAAAAACATTTATTTATTTTTTCCAAAAAATGCATGAGATAGAAAGGTCACAAAAAAAAATTTATATATATTATATCACTACTATGAGTGTGCGATAACTTAAAATATAGGGATGGTATTAACGGTGCACTATAAATAAGATATTTTAAATAAATATTTAGGATTTGTTTCGCTTAAATAAATCAAACATAAATATTTTTACACGTTTATTCATAATTACAAAATTTTGTTTGTGGGACATTGTGGCGTATGAGTGTTATTTTTTTTTTTTTTTTTTTTTTTATTTCTGCGTACCCTGTATGAAGGTTTTTTTTTGTATAAAGCTTTGTATAAAGCTTAGATAAAGTCTCGATAGCAAAAATGTATAAAGGTGTATCATCCTTTGTTAAGGTGGATAAGGACATTTAAAAAAAAAATACTTGCATATAAATAAATAAAATTAATTAAAATAAAAACTTCAGCATAACAATTTTTTTTGTTGATTACTTTATGAAGCCAACATTCCTTCTGAGAACTTAAAAATAACCTGAAATTAGGAATGACAAAATATTAATCCTTAGTAAAGCTGTTTAATTTTTAAAAATAAAAATGTTCTTTTGACATTTTGTTTTCTATAAATTAATCTTTTATTGAAAATAAACATATTATGAACATTTTTGCGATGATACATAAAAACCAGGATTGATTAATTTTTTTTAAGAACTTGTTAAAATAAAAAAAGAGAGAAAAAGTATGTTAATGTTAATTAACATGTAATTTTTAAGAAAAATATTAAAGTATTTATTATTTTAAAATTATAAAAATATTTATTTATTAAAAAAACTCTCATAGACGTATTTTGTCTTTTTTTTAAATTTCCTTAAATATGTCATGCATTTAATTCGATATTAATTTTGCCCGAAATTCATTTAAATGTAGACAAAAATCTAGAAGCAAGTTTACTTTAATTATTAATAATTTAAAACTTTTAAAAGTTCAATAATAAAATGTCCAACAAATAACAAAGTAATATAAGATGACAGATACAAATTGCGAGGTGAAAATTGCATAATGAATTATTTGCAAAACAAACAGAGAGCGAAATAAGAGATTGCTAAACGAAAAAAGTTTTCCAAATAATTATAATAAGTAGGGAAATGAAACCCAAGAAAATGCGAAATTACCATCGCGAAGTAAAAACTGCCAAACAAAATCTGCGAATTATATCATACTCAAATACAACTAAAATTTTAAATCAATCGTTTTATTTCATTTTGCAAATATTAGTGAGAGGAATCACTTCACTGATGTTTTTTTTTTACTTATTTTGATTGTTTGATTGTTTTAAAAATTTGTTCATATTCGCTTTTTGGTTGCTTCGCATTATTCATTTTCTCATTTTTCGTTTATAATTTATTTTATAAAATTTATAATTTGTCCATTCAATTTGAATATGTTAATAGTTAATGAAAGGAATAGTAGATTAAAGGAATTGGCAATCCTTGAAATAGCTATATCTCTAGCCAAAGGTAGAAAGAAACGAATAATAATATTCGTAAACGAGTAAATAAAATTCGTTTAAAATTGGTGGTAGCGCCTTTAAGTTGTTGTTGTTGTTCAAACACATTCAGTTAATGATGTTAGCAAATATGTGAGCGATTCAGCTATTCGTTTTGAAATGTCTGTATGAACACATAGTTTTTGTAAATTAAATGTACAAAACTCATTTGAGAAAAAACTTTCAAGAGTTTCTAATGATAAGGGGTCATTTGGTAGTTTTTAACTTTGCCAAGCGCAATTTGACATTTTTTATTTTGCCATTTGTTTTTTTTTTTTTTTTTTGTAGAAAATGAATTGCCAAAATTTTGCTGAGGCATAGTTTTTGTTTAAGGTACTAAATAAATATTACTCCGCTCTGAAACACTATTTCGCATTTCTTGTCTCGCCAATTTAGGCTCCGCATATCATTATTTCGCTTTTTGTTGTTTTGTTTGGCATTTAATATATGTTAATAAATTCCGAACAAAAATAGCATGGGACATACAAAATATGAAGCTTAAGCAAAATAAAGTAAAACCAATTAAGATCGTTTTATATTTTCATATCGTTTTCAAGAACAGATCAAAATAAATATCAAACACAATCGCAGATAAACAAAGATGAACCTAAGCTATTTATTTAATAATAACTTATTAAATAAATAGCTGTAGCAAACGGTTCGTGGTTAGTAAAAACAAAGCAATTAATATGTGCAGACGGGTACTGCATGCATACACATATGCTTGTAAAGTTTGTCTATGCGGGATAAGTAGGTTGAGATACTTACACTTTGTTTTTGTATGTTTTCAAATGTGTAATGAAGTCAATTTACTTAAAGAAAAACTTTTCAACCGAAAAGTTTTGAATTTAAATTGCGGGCTACAGCAAGTTTGATCTCAATGGTATTTTTTTTACTGCAAATATTTAACAGCGAGCGTATGAACTGTATTGAATAAAAAACATTTATTTATTTTTTCCAACAAATGCATGAGATAGAAAGGTCACAAAAAAAAATTTATATATATTATATCACTACTATGAGTGTGCGATAACTTAAAATATAGGGATGGTATTAACGGTGCACTATAAATAAGATATTTTAAATAAATATTTAGGATTTGTTTCGCTTAAATAAATCAAACATAAATATTTTTACACGTTTATTCATAATTACAAAATTTTGTTTGTGGGACATTGTGGCGTATGAGTGTTATTTTTTTTTTTTTTTTTTTTTTTATTTCTGCGTACCCTGTATGAAGGTTTTTTTTTGTATAAAGCTTTGTATAAAGCTTAGATAAAGTCTCGATAGCAAAAATGTATAAAGGTGTATCATCCTTTGTTAAGGTGGATAAGGACATTTAAAAAAAAAATACTTGCATATAAATAAATAAAATTAATTAAAATAAAAACTTCAGCATAACAATTTTTTTTGTTGATTACTTTATGAAGCCAACATTCCTTCTGAGAACTTAAAAATAACCTGAAATTAGGAATGACAAAATATTAATCCTTAGTAAAGCTGTTTAATTTTTAAAAATAAAAATGTTCTTTTGACATTTTGTTTTCTATAAATTAATCTTTTATTGAAAATAAACATATTATGAACATTTTTGCGATGATACATAAAAACCAGGATTGATTAATTTTTTTTAAGAACTTGTTAAAATAAAAAAAGAGAGAAAAAGTATGTTAATGTTAATTAACATGTAATTTTTAAGAAAAATATTAAAGTATTTATTATTTTAAAATTATAAAAATATTTATTTATTAAAAAAACTCTCATAGACGTATTTTGTCTTTTTTTTAAATTTCCTTAAATATGTCATGCATTTAATTCGATATTAATTTTGCCCGAAATTCATTTAAATGTAGACAAAAATCTAGAAGCAAGTTTACTTTAATTATTAATAATTTAAAACTTTTAAAAGTTCAATAATAAAATGTCCAACAAATAACAAAGTAATATAAGATGACAGATACAAATTGCGAGGTGAAAATTGCATAATGAATTATTTGCAAAACAAACAGAGAGCGAAATAAGAGATTGCTAAACGAAAAAAGTTTTCCAAATAATTATAATAAGTAGGGAAATGAAACCCAAGAAAATGCGAAATTACCATCGCGAAGTAAAAACTGCCAAACAAAATCTGCGAATTATATCATACTCAAATACAACTAAAATTTTAAATCAATCGTTTTATTTCATTTTGCAAATATTAGTGAGAGGAATCACTTCACTGATGTTTTTTTTTTACTTATTTTGATTGTTTGATTGTTTTAAAAATTTGTTCATATTCGCTTTTTGGTTGCTTCGCATTATTCATTTTCTCATTTTTCGTTTATAATTTATTTTATAAAATTTATAATTTGTCCATTCAATTTGAATATGTTAATAGTTAATGAAAGGAATAGTAGATTAAAGGAATTGGCAATCCTTGAAATAGCTATATCTCTAGCCAAAGGTAGAAAGAAACGAATAATAATATTCGTAAACGAGTAAATAAAATTCGTTTAAAATTGGTGGTAGCGCCTTTAAGTTGTTGTTGTTGTTCAAACACATTCAGTTAATGATGTTAGCAAATATGTGAGCGATTCAGCTATTCGTTTTGAAATGTCTGTATGAACACATAGTTTTTGTAAATTAAATGTACAAAACTCATTTGAGAAAAAACTTTCAAGAGTTTCTAATGATAAGGGGTCATTTGGTAGTTTTTAACTTTGCCAAGCGCAATTTGACATTTTTTATTTTGCCATTTGTTTTTTTTTTTTTTTTTTGTAGAAAATGAATTGCCAAAATTTTGCTGAGGCATAGTTTTTGTTTAAGGTACTAAATAAATATTACTCCGCTCTGAAACACTATTTCGCATTTCTTGTCTCGCCAATTTAGGCTCCGCATATCATTATTTCGCTTTTTGTTGTTTTGTTTGGCATTTAATATATGTTAATAAATTCCGAACAAAAATAGCATGGGACATACAAAATATGAAGCTTAAGCAAAATAAAGTAAAACCAATTAAGATCGTTTTATATTTTCATATCGTTTTCAAGAACAGATCAAAATAAATATCAAACACAATCGCAGATAAACAAAGATGAACCTAAGCTATTTATTTAATAATAACTTATTAAATAAATAGCTGTAGCAAACGGTTCGTGGTTATAGTGACTATTTCTTTTTAAATCATTCCTGGATTTTCCATTATAATTACTATACAAAAGAAATTATTATTTAACCTATGCCTCGTTTTTGAAAAAAAAATATATATATCAGTAAGTAGATACATATAATGTGCTTAGATAAAAATATTCAAAAATAAAGATCTATAACTTATACATAAGAGGCAACAATTTAAATTTATTCATCTAAAGCTAAGGGACAAATTATTGTTTTCTTAACTAATTATCGTAAAACTTCCAATTTTCAACAAAATAAGACATATTAATGATGCTTATGCCCACAAAATATGCCAAATTAATTTATATTTTCACAACTAAAAGAAAAATATTTATGTTTTCAATCAGTCAAACAAAAAGGCCGGTCTGGCCTCATCATTTAACCTTCTAGCGAAATCATGAAAAAAATATAAATAAATAAATTCATCTTGAAAGAAAAAGTAAAAAAAAAAATGTACCTACTATCAGCCATCGGAGTCAACTGAGAAAGTATCTCAAAAGCACATGCTGACTGTAGTATGTGATTGAACTCACGTTCGTCATCTCAATCTCAAAAGCACATGTTTATTATTTTGTTTTCAAAAGACAGATTACGCTATGTATAAGTCTCAGAAGTTCGGCTATCGTTTTTTTTTATTTTAGCGCCACTTTTTTAACGCACTCCAAATAATTTTGTATTCATTGCGCATTGAACAACAATTTAACATAATACTACCGGCTTCAAGTAAATGATGTGTAAAACTATATGTCGCTTGCTTAGCAACAACTTTAGCAATGTCATTGGTCTCAAATTTGTTTTTGTTCGAAATTAGAAATCAGGAAAATAAATGTGCTCTGAAAAGTGAAACATGAAAATAGCTTGAAAGAACAACAATAACACATTGTTTTTTTTTTTCTGGTTACTTATCTTAGTCTGTCTTTAAGCTTTTATGATAATCTTGTTTGCTCTGATGAAACCCCATATCCAAATTTAATTTAAAACGCTGACTCATGTCTTCAAAAAAAAATAACCGATTTATTTTTTTTTTTTTTGTATCTTGAAGTAAACAGAATAACAAACAAGATACTAACCATAATCAATGTTACGAAAAAAAATAAAAATAATTATTTTACCAATTCATACACAAAACACTATTTCATTCGGTAATTTACAAAAAAAAAACTTCAATTTCAAAAGAAATCGATTCAGTGAATCAAACCTTTCAACCCGTTCAGCGTCATCAGATCAGATTCGATCAGTATCAGCGCATAGTAACAGTAGCCATTGTTACCAATTAAGATATGTTCAATGTGTGACCTTCTCATCCAAATACAATTTGTAGTAACATTCGAGATAATTCTTTTTTGTATATTCCCACCATTAGTCACTTCGACAGCGGGTTAGCGTTAGATACAGATTTTTAAGATTTTCTGTTTGACTGAGTGAGTGTCTATATGTTTCCAGTTAAGCAGAGAAGTGTGCGATTGGGGCTTTTTGTTCGCGTGAAATCCTGATGGATATTATTATATTGTTGTTGTATCTCTTCAGCGTCAGCCATCCCCAATGAACTGCACAGATGCGATGCTGACATGATTAATAGTTGTTTTGTGGTGCTAAAGAAGAGAAGCAGCAACAACAACAAAACATTAAAATTAAGTTCTTTATACTGACGAGAGTATCTTTCCATTGAAAGTTTTTTTTCTTTCATTATTTTCTGTTCATTTTTTTTTACCCTGCAGCTGACGCCTGGTCCATGTGGGGGGTAATATAGGAATTTTTTTTTTCTTATGAATTTGAATTTGAGATAGATTACATAACGTAATTTTTGTTTGCTCATCTTTACGGAGCCTATCAAGGTCTTTTGGAATATATACCTATTTAACAATCATGTAGTAGGTACTTCCAAAGTTGAAATGTAAGAAATGTAAATTTAAAAGAAATGATGATGCTTTTTTTTTCAAAATTGCTTTTTTGGGGTAAGGTATAACAAGGGAGAACTTTAAAAGAAAAGATATTTAAGTTAAATTGAAAAGAAGGTAGATAGGTATACAAATTTGCCCTTGTTTGGACGTAACAAGTGAATTTAAACTTATTGACGAAAATTAATTACAATTACAGAGCTTTTGTAACTACCACGTGCTTTTCTTTTGTGAAACATCACAAGCTTTTTGTGTACTTATTTAAGTAACTCACTAAACCATTAAGCTCTATAATTAACACGTCTTAAAAGACAAGCTTTTAAAAAAATGTGGATAATTTGGTTTTGCTAATGAGCTGGACGCAAAGGAGACATTGGACCATTGGACTTAATAAGTGGTACTTTTAAGCTTACTGATGATGGGAAGACGGCCGACATGAGCTATGTGGTTTGGATTAAATAATAATTGGGACAAAATTAATAGTCTAGCGGAATTAAGATATAGGAAGCATTTTTACAAAACTTTTACCGTAATGCAGGGTAGGTAGTATAGGTACCTAACCTGAAATTATCTTGATTGAAAACGATCAAAGTTTGTAGGGAAAATTTGACTTATTATATAGTCTAACTATAGTGTTTGTATTATAAAAACTAGGATAAAAAACCATTGTTTTGTACCCTAGTATGATGCTAAATATGTTCTAGTATGATACTAAATCGTTTAAAATTTTGCGCCAGTGTTATTAAAAAATCTTTTTCAAATAAGATGATAATGTCTATATTTGACGTCTGGTCATAGTCAAATATATTTCGAGTCAACTATACATATCGGTCTCTCAGACTTCGTTATTGCTTTAATGAAAGCAAATTAAAACGAATAGGTTGGGTCAAGACAAGAAAAAAATTTAACTAGAGGGGGGTCTATCACCCGCCGTTTAGCCCGGACTCACTACAGAAAGGGAGTTAAAACCCCTTTAACCCGCGAAGCGGGCCACCCAGATAGTTTCTGTAAAATAAAAAGAATTTTGACACAGGCGCCTGCCAGACGACTGGGCATACCCTAAGCGGAGCAACGAAGTGGGTTGGGTACGAAATCCCAAATTGCAAAATCCCGAATAACGAAATCCCAAATTACTTAATACTTTATTTTTGGTTCAAGAAATCGATTGATCGATTTTCATATAAAAAAGGTTGGTAGAAACTGAACTCATTTTTATTTTTTGGAAGGAAATACGTATTTTTTCCCGCATACGATATTATGATATATTTTTACTTTATTTATTAATTATTATAATACATCATGCTCCACCTAATTTTAAGATTCTGTATAGCCATAAGTCCCGCTCACGCAACTTCGTTGTTGAATATAATTTTGTTTAGTCAAAAACTGCTGAAAATCTAGAAGATTTCCACATTTGAATATGTATGCTACACATATTCGGTATCAAAACACGTATGTTGATACTTGGTAGATATTTTATCTAAAATTTACGCCATAAATGTTAAAAACGTGCCTATAAAAAAAAATAAGAATAATCAAAGACGAACCGTTCTTTTACTATAAATAAAGTTAAATATTATATATGTATTATCTGACCTGTGTTGTCTTACCGAAATGTATTGAGGTATGTGAGCTTTAGGTCAATAAAAGATGTTTTTTATTCATTAATGCGAAGTTTAGAACGTTTTTACGTTAAAAATCAGGCCTTTATTCAATTATAAAACAATATTTAGTCACAATATAGGTAATTGGTGATGTGTGACACAACTTACGAAAAATTTACATCAAATTAATAAAAAATATTAATAAGCACCAACAACATAAGCACTTTAAAATTGAACATAACTTTAAAATAAAATATTTCGTTACTATAAATAAAGTTAAAAAATAAAAAAGGATTTTCGGGATTTTGTAGTTCAGGAATTTTGAATTTTCGCATTCGGGATTTTGTAATTTGGGATTCAGTAGCTTTCCTCAACAAAATTGAGTGAACGGGACTGACAGAAAGGGAGTTAAAATCCCTTAAACCCGAGAAGCGGTTCACTTAGATACTGTAAAATAAGTAGACTGTTGACTCAGGCCCCTGCCAGACGACTGCTTACACCCTAAGCGGAGCAACGATTTGAATGAATGTGATACTTTACTTTCTTTTATATGTGAAGGTAGATATTCATAATACATAATATGTATAAACAAAAATAAGAATTTCCTTGAAAAGTATAAAAATACTTGTAGTATCTACTCATTTTTTTTATATGAAAATCAATCAAACGTTTTTAAAAAGTAAAAATAAAAAAAAGGAAAATGCAATGCGGGATTTTGTTATTGGGGATTTTGTGATTCGGGATTAAGTAATTTGGGATTTTTGTGTTGGGATTTTATAATTCTGGGTTTTATAATTCTGTGTTTTGTGATTCTGAGTTTTGTAATTCGGAATTTTGTAGCCAACCCACTCGAAAAAATACGTGTTTCTTTTAACTGCCGATAGATTTATTTTATAAACTTTTATATAAGGAAACAAAATAAATGCCATTATTTTTAAAGAATTTATTTTTGTAGAAGATAACATTTTGAACGGTTTCCAAGATAAATGTTTATTTCGTCATATTTTATTAAAATTCTCATATAATTTAAATGTTAGAATAATTGACTTTTATTTCTTCATCTCTTTATCATTAAAATCCCATTTCCAATGTTATATACTGCAAAAATATATCATTTAAGAATCTAGTTACAAAAATAAAAAAGTAAAAACTTATTGACAAATTAACATAAATCTTATTTGAAGTCAGCGTGGCGTGCGCGAAAAGTGTCCATTGGCAAATTTGAATCTATAAGTTTCCGTTTTTGCATGAAAGTATTTCCTAACCATGATCACGAGTGAGTCGCGTGAAAAATCATTCAGTCACTGCAAGATACAAAATTAATTTTCCCATCGAATGAGGTGTATGCTTTTATATTTACACTCATCAATTTAAAGGGTTACAATTCTGCTGACCTATCCAACATAACCTGCCTTTAGGTTTTTGTTTCATGGAGTTTATTGGACTATGAGTTGCACGCTAAAAAGTCAAAAAAAAATTATTGTCTAGTGATGAAGATTAAACAAAGATTGCAATGTTTTCTTTACTTATTATATAGAAAAATATAACTGACTAAAAAAAAACAATCCTAATTTAATTATTTGCAAATACTTAGGTTGGCAAACATTTATATACATCACATGCTGATTTTGTGTTGTTTCGTTCACGTGCTTGCTGTATGAGTCCGAACCAAAACAATAAAGATAGTGTAGTTTTTCGCAATTTGAACTTCAGATACAGATACATGCACTTGTCTGTCTGCTATTGAGGTTCAGTTTGCAAAAAATAGGCATTTCTGTTTTTTGTTATTATTTTTTTTTTCTGACAACAATTTGTCACACACTCACCATATAGATATACATTTAGCCCCCTTGGGGTAAAAAGCGAGCAAACACTTGCAATTACTGACTGAAGCCAAAACCGAACGAGTGACTGAACTAATTGGAGTTAGTTTTTTTTCGTTCATTTGGTGTAAAAACATTGCATAGGTAAATATCCGTGTAATAATGGTTAATTGAAACTAGAGTTTATTTTATATACATACATCTAAACTTTTGGTCTTACATCGATAAAAAAATAATTGGCTACCCAATGCCTTTGCATTAAAATTTCCATTTCCATGTGGCGTGATTGGAGGGAATTAAAAAAAAAATCGAATTGAAATTGAGCTACGGGCTTTCTTGCACTTTTAATTAATCCTTAAATGGCGTGTGAGGTGGACGTTTTTTATTTAATTTTTGTTTTGTTCAAAAAGGATGTTAAAACATGTTTTTTTGTTCTTCATATATCTAAAGAATAAAATTACATAAAGGACTTTTACACAGCTCCAAGGGAAGCGTCTTTTTATATCCATGTTTGACCCCAAAACCTCTCCAATGGAACGGCTGCCTCTGTCATCGCATAACCAAGTAAATACCTTTCAAAGAACAAACGAAATCCTCTGTAACAAAAAAAAAAAAAAAACAAGAAACAAAATAATATTTTTTGGGGAACTTTTTTATATCCGCAGGCGCGAGAAGGTCTTTTTTTTTGTCTACTTTCTTTTGTATATCAATTTGCACAACCAACAGAAGGACACAATAAGAGTTTGTATAAAAAAAAGTACAATATAAACATAAAAGCATTAAATCAGGGATACAGAAACGACAGTTTTATGACACAAAAAACCCTACGTAGGCATTTTTGTACAAAAGAGCTTCGAATAAAATAACTATGCTGGGAAAAGATTAAGGCAACGAATGTGTCTCATGTAAATGGATCTCACGGGAAGTACGTGCATAAAATTGCGTATAATATGGTTGCCAAATACATAAGAAGATATTAATACTTACCTGTTTTAAATTTTTTATAAGAAATTGTTCTTTAAATGTTTTCTTAAAAATGTATTTAAGGGACTGATTTGAAAATTTTTAGGTTTTAACGATTATTTAATAAAAAACCGGTTTAAATATTATTTAAATAAAAAATATCCTTTTTTTTGTATATGAAAATTAAATTTTACATCTAAATTTGTTAACTTATTTTTGTTTAATTCAAAAAGGAACATTGTCTTACCCAGATAGAATAATTGGCAACAAATTACTGACAATCGTTTTCTTTATCTTGATTTTTCTTTCACGAAACCTTAACTTCCCTTAAAGTACCTTTAATCGCAAGTACTAAAAATGAGGCAACAATAAATTTGGTGGTCAGGAAAAAAATAAGCCTGAATTTTGTGGTGTCTTGTTTATTTTTGGGGATCCAACCAACAACGACCATCAGCGACAACGATGACGACGACGACGACAAAAACCACATGAAGAATGCCGTGTCTTTACGCAAGGTTGAATTTAAGTTGGTTTTTGTTTGCGCAGAGATGTTTGTGGTTTTTGTAGAAAAAACTTATTTATATTTCAGTTTCTTTAGAATTTTCTTGTTTTTTGTTATTATAACAGCATTACAAAGCCAAAATACTGTGGTTGGATGCAGTAAAGATAGTAATCGTATTGTTTTGAAATCGCAAGGTGTTGAAGTACTAACGTTGTTTCTTTAATACCAGGGTATGAGAAAAGAAATGTTTATTTAAATTTTGGCGATAGTATGTTTTTTTTTTTTTTTTTTATTTTTATGTTTTTTGACCTCTGTATATGAATATACTTATAAGTTGGTTTAAGCAGTACAATGAACAAAAAAACGGACCTAGACAATGTGAGTCCCCACTACAAGTACCTGATAGAGAGAACGAAAAAGAAAAGACGATCCAGATCCCCCTAGCACCCGGTAACTCCGAAGAGTACCTTGTTTATATTTTTTCATTTTTATAGTTTAGTCATCTTTTTTCTTATAAGTCATGTCAATAATGTAATAGCATAGTAGTGTATAAAAGTAAAGAGTAATGTTTGTTTTTGTTTTCGATTAATGTTTTAATTAAGTGCAATATATTGTGTTAAAAGCAATATGCATGTTAAAAGCGATATAAATGTTTAAAAAGTGCAATATTCATGTATAATTTGTTTTGTTTTGTCTAACAGACATTTATATTTTTGTAAAGTTTAAGCATTGTGTCGCAATAACTATGTAAGTCTATTGACATATATATATTCATATTTTTATCACAACTTTAACTTTTTTGATTTATTTTAACTTTTTTATAAATAAAAAAAATTTTTTTTTTTAAAAATTATTAATTTGTTATTTATTAACGTTCAATTTAAATTTATTAAGAAACGACTTTTTTCTCTTCTTTGTTGTTATAAACAGAAATAAATCTGATGATGTTCATAATCATGAACGAAACGTCATTTTAAACAACATTTTGTGTTTCATTTAAGTGGAACAAAACTGACCTACAGCCCATAAACCAACTTATAAGTATATTCATATACAGAGGTCAAAAAACATAAAAATAAATATTATATTCGGAGGGCACGCCGAACAGTCACAACCATCTTGACTAAAAATAATTATCCAACTAATTTCTCCATAACACCATTTTGGGAAAAATGTCTTTTTATCAATACATTAGAGAAAAATACGGCATTGATCTATTCAGCCAAATGAAAATTTATAGAGCACTCAATACATTGAAAACAAAAACAACACAAAGCAAAAACTTTTTGCTAAGATGCAGAAAACTAGGATTGATTCCTAACTTTATAGCTAATGCAACAACAAACATTGACACTATATTTCAAAATGAATATGATTCTCCAACACACAACACACTTAACAAAACAAAATATAATTTCCATTTTCGCATCCTAAATCTCTGTATAACAACAAAATATAAAACCATAACAAAAACAGAGCATAAAATTATTAAAATTGAAAACACATTAACACGTAAGCTGGCAGAAGAAGAATACCTAAGCTTCTGTTCATACGAAAATACACACTCCAACAAAATAACTGATGAGCTTAGGCAACTGCATGAGAAAAAACTCACCGCTCTCAAGCACAATTTGAGAAGAAAGCACAATGCAACCTATAATGCCAAGTGGTTTGTGAACAAAACCAGGGTTGCCATTCCTGATGATATAAAATATCTCTTATCACTTGGTCCAAAATTTGCACTTCCAAGTTCTATTAAGAATGACTCCAATGCTCTCTTTAAAATAATTGCTGACGGCGAAGAATGCATCCAGACAGTAGTGGACAATGAAGAACGTGAAGCGGCCCGGGAAAAATTCGCACACATTTTGGACACTAGCCTTAAAAACCATCAGTGGAATGGGTTTAATAAATACTTAACAACGATTTTAAAAGAAACCAAAGAATTCCTTCAAAAGAATAAAGAACTTGTTATAGTTCCAGCCGACAAGGGAAATGTGACGGTCGCTATGTACAAAAACGACTATAGATCAAAAATGAGACTATTAATGGAGGATAGAAACACATACTGGCCAATTAGAAATGACCCTACCAACAAACTACAGACAATGAACAACAATTTTGTTAAAGACCTTTATTCTAAAAGTATAATTAACGAAACGGAGAAACAGAGGATGACGACATACAACCCGGTGGCACCCAGAATCTATGGACTTCCAAAAATTCATAAAGAAGAAATGCCGTTAAGACCTATTTGCTCTTCGACCAAAGTCCCGTGCTACAATCTTTCGCAGTATCTCATCACTATCCTTAAACATTTGACAAACAACTCTCAATACAACGTTAAAGATTCTCTTCACTTTAAATCCAAACTTGGAAACATTAATATTGACAACGACGAAGTTTTAGTATCCTTTGACGTGGTTTCCCTCTTCACCAATATCCCCGTAAAGCGCGCACTAGAGCTTATACAAAGAAAATGGGAAAACATAAAGGAACATACAAAGATCACACGACAAACCTTTCTTGACCTTTTACGGTTTTGCGTGGTAGACAATAATTACCTGGTATACGAGGATAAGATATACCAACAACGGAACGGTATGCCAATGGGAAACCCAGCCTCGCCCATCATAGCTGATATAGTTTTGGAGGAGTTACTTGACAGTTCTTTAAGCAAGCTAAAACAAAAACCAAAGTTTTTGGCTAAGTACGTGGATGATATATTTGCCATAGTTAAGACGTCCGAGTTAGACATAACATTGGAAACCTTGAATAGTCATCATAAAAATCTACAGTTTACGCTAGAAAAAGAGAAAAATGGGAAATTAACGTACCTTGATACACTTATTGTAAGAGAGGAAGGGCGTTTAAAAATGGATTGGTATCAAAAACCTACATCATCGGGGAGAATAATAAATTTCAACTCTCATCACCCAAAACCAACCATTTTCAACACGGCGAAAAATTTGGTCAACAGAGCCCTCAATATAAGTGATCATGAATATCATGCAAAAAACAAAACTATTATAAAAAACATTCTTATGGCAAACAGTTTCCCATCTAGCATAACAAACACCATAGTTAAAAATTATAAGCCAAGATGTAACAATGATGAAGAAGCCAAAAACACACCGGTACAATATAAATCATTTGTTTACGTAAAACATGTTGCTGACAGATTTAAACAATCAAGTTTTATTGACAAAGAAAAATTTAAAATAGCAATGAGTTCCACCAACAAACTAAGTCAGGTCTTCAGTAAACTTAAAACAAAAGTAGATACTATGGAAGACTCTAACCTTATATACAAAATAACATGCAACGGGAAAAAAGATGACAAATGTGAACAAGTATACGTGGGAACTACAAAACAAAAATTAAAAAACAGAATATCGGGACACAAATCAGATTTGAAATCAAATTCATCCCAAAAAACTGCGTTGGCAACTCATTGCATAAGTAATAATCATAAACCAAACTTTGATGACGTAAAAATAGTGCAACGAGAACAACACTATAACAAAAGAATGGTAATAGAGACGTTACATATTTTAAATACAAGCAGTACAATGAACAAAAAAACGGACCTAGACAATGTGAGTCCCCACTACAAGTACCTGATAGAGAGAACGAAAAAGAAAAGACGATCCAGATCCCCCTAGCACCCGGTAACTCCGAAGAGTACCTTGTTTATATTTTTTCATTTTTATAGTTTAGTCATCTTTTTTCTTATAAGTCATGTCAATAATGTAATAGCATAGTAGTGTATAAAAGTAAAGAGTAATGTTTGTTTTTGTTTTCGATTAATGTTTTAATTAAGTGCAATATATTGTGTTAAAAGCAATATGCATGTTAAAAGCGATATAAATGTTTAAAAAGTGCAATATTCATGTATAATTTGTTTTGTTTTGTCTAACAGACATTTATATTTTTGTAAAGTTTAAGCATTGTGTCGCAATAACTATGTAAGTCTATTGACATATATATATTCATATTTTTATCACAACTTTAACTTTTTTGATTTATTTTAACTTTTTTATAAAAAAAATTTTTTTTAAAAATTATTAATTTGTTATTTATTAACGTTCAATTTAAATTTATTAAGAAACGACTTTTTTCTCTTCTTTGTTGTTATAAACAGAAATAAATCTGATGATGTTCATAATCATGAACGAAACGTCATTTTAAACAACATTTTGTGTTTCATTTAAGTGGAACAAAACTGACCTACAGCCCATAAACCAACTTATAAGTATATTCATATACAGAGGTCAAAAAACATAAAAATAAATATTATATTCGGAGGGCACGCCGAACAGTCACAACCATCTTGACTAAAAATAATTATCCAACTAATTTCTCCATAACACCATTTTGGGAAAAATGTCTTTTTATCAATACATTAGAGAAAAATACGGCATTGATCTATTCAGCCAAATGAAAATTTATAGAGCACTCAATACATTGAAAACAAAAACAACACAAAGCAAAAACTTTTTGCTAAGATGCAGAAAACTAGGATTGATTCCTAACTTTATAGCTAATGCAACAACAAACATTGACACTATATTTCAAAATGAATATGATTCTCCAACACACAACACACTTAACAAAACAAAATATAATTTCCATTTTCGCATCCTAAATCTCTGTATAACAACAAAATATAAAACCATAACAAAAACAGAGCATAAAATTATTAAAATTGAAAACACATTAACACGTAAGCTGGCAGAAGAAGAATACCTAAGCTTCTGTTCATACGAAAATACACACTCCAACAAAATAACTGATGAGCTTAGGCAACTGCATGAGAAAAAACTCACCGCTCTCAAGCACAATTTGAGAAGAAAGCACAATGCAACCTATAATGCCAAGTGGTTTGTGAACAAAACCAGGGTTGCCATTCCTGATGATATAAAATATCTCTTATCACTTGGTCCAAAATTTGCACTTCCAAGTTCTATTAAGAATGACTCCAATGCTCTCTTTAAAATAATTGCTGACGGCGAAGAATGCATCCAGACAGTAGTGGACAATGAAGAACGTGAAGCGGCCCGGGAAAAATTCGCACACATTTTGGACACTAGCCTTAAAAACCATCAGTGGAATGGGTTTAATAAATACTTAACAACGATTTTAAAAGAAACCAAAGAATTCCTTCAAAAGAATAAAGAACTTGTTATAGTTCCAGCCGACAAGGGAAATGTGACGGTCGCTATGTACAAAAACGACTATAGATCAAAAATGAGACTATTAATGGAGGATAGAAACACATACTGGCCAATTAGAAATGACCCTACCAACAAACTACAGACAATGAACAACAATTTTGTTAAAGACCTTTATTCTAAAAGTATAATTAACGAAACGGAGAAACAGAGGATGACGACATACAACCCGGTGGCACCCAGAATCTATGGACTTCCAAAAATTCATAAAGAAGAAATGCCGTTAAGACCTATTTGCTCTTCGACCAAAGTCCCGTGCTACAATCTTTCGCAGTATCTCATCACTATCCTTAAACATTTGACAAACAACTCTCAATACAACGTTAAAGATTCTCTTCACTTTAAATCCAAACTTGGAAACATTAATATTGACAACGACGAAGTTTTAGTATCCTTTGACGTGGTTTCCCTCTTCACCAATATCCCCGTAAAGCGCGCACTAGAGCTTATACAAAGAAAATGGGAAAACATAAAGGAACATACAAAGATCACACGACAAACCTTTCTTGACCTTTTACGGTTTTGCGTGGTAGACAATAATTACCTGGTATACGAGGATAAGATATACCAACAACGGAACGGTATGCCAATGGGAAACCCAGCCTCGCCCATCATAGCTGATATAGTTTTGGAGGAGTTACTTGACAGTTCTTTAAGCAAGCTAAAACAAAAACCAAAGTTTTTGGCTAAGTACGTGGATGATATATTTGCCATAGTTAAGACGTCCGAGTTAGACATAACATTGGAAACCTTGAATAGTCATCATAAAAATCTACAGTTTACGCTAGAAAAAGAGAAAAATGGGAAATTAACGTACCTTGATACACTTATTGTAAGAGAGGAAGGGCGTTTAAAAATGGATTGGTATCAAAAACCTACATCATCGGGGAGAATAATAAATTTCAACTCTCATCACCCAAAACCAACCATTTTCAACACGGCGAAAAATTTGGTCAACAGAGCCCTCAATATAAGTGATCATGAATATCATGCAAAAAACAAAACTATTATAAAAAACATTCTTATGGCAAACAGTTTCCCATCTAGCATAACAAACACCATAGTTAAAAATTATAAGCCAAGATGTAACAATGATGAAGAAGCCAAAAACACACCGGTACAATATAAATCATTTGTTTACGTAAAACATGTTGCTGACAGATTTAAACAATCAAGTTTTATTGACAAAGAAAAATTTAAAATAGCAATGAGTTCCACCAACAAACTAAGTCAGGTCTTCAGTAAACTTAAAACAAAAGTAGATACTATGGAAGACTCTAACCTTATATACAAAATAACATGCAACGGGAAAAAAGATGACAAATGTGAACAAGTATACGTGGGAACTACAAAACAAAAATTAAAAAACAGAATATCGGGACACAAATCAGATTTGAAATCAAATTCATCCCAAAAAACTGCGTTGGCAACTCATTGCATAAGTAATAATCATAAACCAAACTTTGATGACGTAAAAATAGTGCAACGAGAACAACACTATAACAAAAGAATGGTAATAGAGACGTTACATATTTTAAATACAAGCAGTACAATGAACAAAAAAACGGACCTAGACAATGTGAGTCCCCACTACAAGTACCTGATAGAGAGAACGAAAAAGAAAAGACGATCCAGATCCCCCTAGCACCCGGTAACTCCGAAGAGTACCTTGTTTATATTTTTTCATTTTTATAGTTTAGTCATCTTTTTTCTTATAAGTCATGTCAATAATGTAATAGCATAGTAGTGTATAAAAGTAAAGAGTAATGTTTGTTTTTGTTTTCGATTAATGTTTTAATTAAGTGCAATATATTGTGTTAAAAGCAATATGCATGTTAAAAGCGATATAAATGTTTAAAAAGTGCAATATTCATGTATAATTTGTTTTGTTTTGTCTAACAGACATTTATATTTTTGTAAAGTTTAAGCATTGTGTCGCAATAACTATGTAAGTCTATTGACATATATATATTCATATTTTTATCACAACTTTAACTTTTTTGATTTATTTTAACTTTTTTATAAATAAAAAAAAATTTTTTTTTTAAAAATTATTAATTTGTTATTTATTAACGTTCAATTTAAATTTATTAAGAAACGACTTTTTTCTCTTCTTTGTTGTTATAAACAGAAATAAATCTGATGATGTTCATAATCATGAACGAAACGTCATTTTAAACAACATTTTGTGTTTCATTTAAGTGGAACAAAACTGACCTACAGCCCAGATAGTATGTTGTTCCATTAGATGCTCGTTTCATTGTTAAGCCTTTTATAAAAGCGATATAAAGAAATTGTCTTATTATAATTTATTAATATATATCAAGGCTGTCCAACCTTTTTAGGAGATTTCGTAGAAAACTGCTAGTTTTAACCTTATTTTAGGCAAGGAAAAACTATTTTTTTTATTACAATGTGTTTATCAAAGTAATAAAATAAATATCATCTTCGCAAAAAAAGAAGGAACAAAAAATTACACAACATGTTCTATGTATGTAAAAACGATAAGAAAAAAAGAGGTCTCCGAAATCTTCTGATTTGGATTTGAAGAATTTTTTTCTCTAAAATGTTGTTTATTGCAGTTCAGTGAGTTCAAACTAAATATTGGCTGGATAACTGATTATTGTAGTCAAACTTATTGTGAATGGATTAACGACAGTTTGTAAATTTTTCTTTGCATTCTGAAAGTCCGTGAGCTTGTACATACCACGAAACTACGAGTTTCGTAGTTGTAGAAGTTGAACGAGAGACTAATTTTAACTAGTGACCTTGATTTGTGTACCACAAAGCTACAAGTAAACCTGGAATTTAAAAATTGTAGAATCAAACTCTAACAACTGGAAAATTGACTACTTGCGATTGATATACATATATGTTAAATAATTATGAAAACATTGATTTTTTGAAAGTGTTTTTTAACTTCCAATTTTTTTTTTCTTCATATCTCGCGGGCCATTTAGAATTTGTTCGCGGGCCACATTTAGGCCCGCGGGAAAAAATATGTTGTAAGAAACTTAATTAAAATTGGAACTTAGCATTTTTGCTAAATGTTGTGATTTAGGTATGATCAAGTCATCTATGCCTTTCTTAAAAAAAAATTATTGTAAAATCGATTCAGCAGTTCACGAGAAAGTTGTAGAAAAATTGTGAGAAGTAACGTCCATAAGCTTGCCAATTTTGTTCCCAACAATAAAAAAGACAATCAGACAAACGATCTATTTCCAAAAAAATGTTTTGAACCGTTTTTAAGAAAAATAATTTTTTCATAACAAGAACGGTTATTTTCCACGCCAAAAATCATTTTCTCCTCTAACGAATATTCTACAATTCAGCTGTTTAAGCTTTTGGTGCTGATATAACCAGAATGAATAATACAGACCTTTGTGGAAAACTTGTTTTTCTCGGAAACGACTGCAAGGATTTCTTTGAAAAAAAGTTAGAGGTGGCGGTGTATAGATTTTTGTAAATTGTCTTTTTGCAAAAGTGTTTAATATTAATTTAAATCTATTTTTTTTTCTTAATTCAATATTTGGAATACTGTTTAATCTTACATTAAAAGTGAATAACACTTTAAACATGGCTTATCTGCTTGGAATAATTTTTTCTAATTCTATAAAGATATATAAAATCGGTTTATTTAAAAACCGCTCTTAAAAATTCAATTTGTTTTTTTTTGTTAAGGTATAACTTGCCACAAAAGCAAGTTTGTGTGACCTACTTATTTAATAGCAAGTAAAGTTATTTTGGTGTGGGGATCAGAAGTCATATACAAGGATAGGTCTTATACAGTTGTAAAAAAAAGGGACTTTGGAATTAGAGAGTTTGATAGCGTATTATAAAACATTTACTTTTAAAGCATAACTTATGTCATTGCAGAATATTGATTTTTTTGTCAAAACTTTTCAAGGGAAAGTCAAAAAAATTCATTTGCATTTAAGTATAATAATTGATTTATAAGAATTAGTTTAGTAGGAGGTATAGAAGTAAATTTTATTTGTTTACGACGTCTTCTGTAAATATACATTTACGAGAATTAAATTGAAACAATTCAACTAGTTTTTCAATGAACCAAATCTACCCTACTATCATATTTGAGTCTGACTTTTGGATTTTACTGCATAAAATTGTATTAACTATAGAAACAAACACTATAAACAAATAAAAATTCAGAAATTTTCGCAAGAAACGATTATAATCAAACTTCCATAAATCGAACTTCTTTAAGTCAAATTTCTCTATTAATCGAATTTGTATATACAACTTTGCGTATTCAACTTATTCTTATATCGTTCTATAACTCGAAGTTTCTGTAACTCGATTATTTTTTCCCTCATTTTAAGGGTTTGACTTTTGGAAGTTCCACTGGATAGGCTTGTTAGATATGATTTGACGTTTCAGTAAATTTTTGAAATTTATTTTCAAAAGAAATCTATTTTTTTTTTTTGTTCACTTTTTCCTCGACTTTTTCACAACAT
This sequence comes from Baccha elongata, assembly GCA_951217065.1. Lineage (NCBI taxonomy): Eukaryota > Metazoa > Arthropoda > Insecta > Diptera > Syrphidae > Baccha > Baccha elongata. Next base: position 2,534,375 of record OX578274.1, on the reverse strand, counting down.
TATATAAATATTTTTTTTCTTTAAAATTAAATAAAACACATTGCTACTGGGAAAGCAACCGAAAATGTAAAAAAAAACTTTTTTAGATTCGTTTTCTTGTGACGGCCATCTTGTCAGCAACGAATTTTTAAAAGGTATGTTTGTTTACGCAAATTTCTTCTGCAAGTAGATTTTGAGGAGATTTCGTCGTAAGCTACTAGATTTTTAAATCTGAACATGTATGGGAAATCTACTTGATTTTGATAAGATTTTGAACTTTTTGCTCGAAATCTTGATTTGGTTTCGGTGTGGAAAGCCTATTACGAAAAAATGACTATTTATTAAACTCATCCGGCAGACTGGGTTGTTTTAAAGCTGTATTTCTATTTTCAAAACTCGTATGAAGGCTCTATTAGTGATTTTGTGTCTTAAGTTTGAAAAGTAAAATGATCGATTATTATTTAGGTACTTTGTACGTTAGATTAAGCGAACAGACAGAGTGACCGAATTTTTAGAGCCCATTTTTGTCGCAATTTTGTTTAAGCATTTGGATAATGGTATAGGTTTTGGTTCTTACTATTTCAAGTCAAAGTTCATAGAAATAGACTAAATATTGCTGTTAGTGAGTTTTCTCAATCATTACATTATTGTCCGCACAACATTTAAAGTCAACAAAAAATTACTTTTACTTAATAGTTGTGTGATCAAATACGAAAAAGTTTATCCATAAGTTTCCCTGGATCTTAAGCAATCAAAACAAATTTTCGAAATATGTATTAATAAATTCAGAAATCTACTTGTTTGTTTAGTTAACCGTATATACAAATTTTATATCTTTCAAGATACATCTTCTTATATTTCCGGATCGTGCCCCAAACACATCATTGGTCGGCACTAAAACGTCAATATAATCTAAATATTTATTCCCATACAGTGAAGTGTTTATTGAGCCATCCCTGAAATTGATATAACAATATTCTTTGCTAAATATAGGATCAATGAATATTTTCTTTCAATTTTTATGTAAAATAAAATTTTGTAAAAAGAAATGGTGCCCTATTCAACCCTTCGAGATACAAAAACAGAAAAAAATTGGATTCTATCGAACAGGAGGTCTTCGTCAGATCTTTTCAATATTTTTTGTTTGTATCTGAATTGTGAACATGCAAGTTCCATTTAGTTTGTATTTTCAGATGGATTGTGTAAACGAGCACTCAAGAATATAGGCGACAAGGTTCTTTAAGTAGTTTATTTATTTAGTTGTTTATTTTTTTTTTTTGCTGCCTCACCATCAGACAGATATTCCCTTTTATTTTGTTTTCTTTAAAATATTTTTCAAGTACCTAGGCTTGTCTGTCAATGGCTAATCAACGTCAAACAACAGCGGGTCCGTTTTTCTAATTGCGACCCGCCTATCCGTGTGACATTTGATTGTTCAAAATTATGCGCGTCTTTCTTTTTAAGTTGAAAAGCAAACAAAATTTCATATCCCCACAGGATGATTGATTTAGTCAATTAAAATGTACCTCAAGTAAATGCACACGCATTAATTAATCACAGAAAAATTATAAATTTGGAAGGGTGCCACCGGTGTAACACGTTGGGCCTTTTTTGTTTACACAAATTAATATTAAAAGAAAACAACTTGAAAGCCTTGTGTATTTATAGTGATGCAATATTGTGTGAGTGTTTTGATAGAGCTTTGTTTACACTAGATTGTTTCTTAAAAAAAAATGAATATTTAATTTTAATAAACAAAACAATTAAGATGAAAATGAAAGACGGGAAGTAATATTTTTTAAACATGTTTTTGGCACATTAAAAAACCACATACAGCTATTTTATTTTATGAGCGTAAACAAATCGATATGTGAATTTTAAAATACGGAAGAGGGTTACATTCAGATCAAGGAAACATACAATATCAGTGTAGAATGGGTAGAATAAAATACACTAAAGGATAATTGACTTTCCCACCCGTCGATTTCCCTTTTATAATATGGAGAAAGGTTTTTCTGTCGTCTGCTGTTTGTATAGTCGCAGTCGGGTATTTTTGTTTTGTATTTCTTAATAGAAAGACGAATCCTTATGGTGATGTATTATAAACAAAATAACAAGGACTCTTGTGAAAGTACCTATATAGGTATAAAAATTCGATATATTGAAAAAGGATACACTTTGTGTCCCGTTTTTCTTATTTTTTTTTTTTTGTTATTTTGTCGACAACGTCGACATTCCCTAATCCTTTGACGAAACACACAATAATAGAGTTGCATTGTTAAACTTACTTCCTCGCACAGAATACAGAACACAGAAGAAAAGGAATCGCTTTATTGTAGCAATATACTATTTGTATAATATTATGATGGTGACTTTGCAAATGTATAATGAGGTGCAATTTACTGTGTGCGGATTCTTTTCTTGAGATCATAATGAGAGGGTATTTGAAAATGCCTTTGGGTGATATACTTGACGCTGGAGAAAAACGAAGCGAGGATTATTTCCCTTTTATATAAGTTGAGTGGTGTACTTTATTCGATTGTTTGGTACTGAGAGTGTAAGGAAATCATAGCAATTACCTAGCAATTGGTTGGTCATTAGGCAAACAGACTTCAAAGGTGAATTGTGTTGGTAAAAGAATTTCAAGATGGTGTTTATATTTAAGAAGGCTTACTTCAAAGGATAACTTGACTGAAAAATGTTTTTTGTCTAATTGTATTTTCACAAAAGTTTCCCTAACATTTAATCTGGAAGAGAAATGTATATACAACTGTGATTTGTTTTGTAATACAAACCAAAGGAAGAGGTTTTCAATATGTTGAAATGTTGAAAATGGTAATAAAACAGCGTACCAGTCAAAAGAAAATGGATGTGAAAACAACTTGCCTATACTGTCCGATGCAAACTCTAAAGTCTAAATAAAAGCCCAGGAAAATTTTACAACAATAAAGGCAAAATTACGAAAAAATTCCGACAAAGTTGGATTTTTACGCACACATTTGTTTTGGTGGCATTTGGAAATCCTATAAATTACCTAAAATTTGGACGGGGATAATTTTTTTGTCAATTAAATTTTTTTTGTGTGAACCTATGAACTTTTTAAAAGAAAAAAATTAGCTTATATATTTTGGAATATAATTTTTTTAGAAAAAAGAACTTGACACTTTTTATTATACCATCAACCAATTTCGATAAAAAAAAGTGTTAAATTGTTAAAAAAGTAAGTTTTTTTCACAGTGCACTAGTATTTGGCACTTTTTGTTTTGGTTTTCCACCTAAGGCTCAATCTGCAGAACAACTTAAATCCATTACTGATGGATCCCTCAAACTTCCTCTTGTTGCTAACTATGGGACTACAAAAATTTTAATTTATTAATTCATGCTTGTTTTTGGTTTTGTGTTGTTTAACACAATCTTGTGTTAAATATTAAACTTAAATTCCTATCCGTCTTTTATTATGACAGGCAGGACAGAGCCTGCCCAAAGTCGACTCAAACTGTTCTTTTCTTAAAGATCCGCAAATTTAGTTTTTCCTCTTCGTAGATATTTTTGTGAATAAGTTTTTATCACAGACATTGCGCTCCCACAGGAGAGCCACTTTCTTTAAACAATTGCACATGTTGTCGATGATATAGATATAGTTTTTTATGTTGATTTGATATAAGACAGACTTAATAAATGGCAGCGAATTTGACAGATGCAGCTTCTAAAATATTTGAAAAGCTCTAAGTTGTAAGACCATCAAATGTACCTATTATAATTCTATAGACAAAAATATTTGTCAGTGTAGTCATAGTGCATCTACGAACTAACCTAGTAGTTTTAATGACCTTTTATGATTGTTCATGTCATAGTAAATAGAAAAACAGGCCAAATAACAACCAAAGGGCACATTCTTAAATTAATGTCCTTAACATAAGTAAATTAATATTTTTTTATTATGAAATATGCATGCCTGTATAAGGTGTCTCAAAAGTTGGCAAACCGATGTTTTTTGGCCACAATTTTTTTTAATTCTAACGAAATCTTACGCTTTGCTATAATTTATCACTTTATTTCTACCTCTACAGTATACCTGCAGTGTGGGATTAGCCATATAGGCAACATAGGCAGCTCCCTAGGGCGGCAGATTTTAGGGGCCGCGAATTTTCAACGTTGACATTATTGTATATATATACATTTCTATAGTAATATCGTGCTAAAAAATCACCGCCAGTCCATCTAATGAAACATTCATTAGTTATCTATTCTGTTATTCTGTTAATAGTCGTAAACATTTAAGATTTTTGTCTTGTTTGCGACTTTTGTCAAGGAAATGGATATAAGGACCAATAAAATACTTTAAATAATGTTAATTTGTTATATTTAAGTACGACTGTTTGTCAGGGTAACAGAATAGACAATTAGTAAATGTAAGAACCTCCAAATGTGTTATTTACAAGTTTCGTTAGATGGCGCTGGCTCATGATAATATTGAATCGGTCTTTTTCACCTGTTCACTATCTAAGATTGTTAATTGCATTGCAATAAAATGAAACCAATTAATCTCAAATTTAATCTTTTCAAAATGAAGGACACTGAACAAAATAATTTAATATCAGTACTTTCCTTCTGTTTGTTTGATCGAAACGGAGGACCAAAACTGAAACCAATCATACAATATTTCGCATTCATATATCATGGGTAGTAGATGATGACGCCTATACTGGCGAGATGGCGTCATATTTGTACAATAAATTACTTCTATACACGCATTGTTCTGTTTCTAGAATGTTTCAGCTTTTGTATAGTAAGTTGTATTGCTACTTTTCAATTCAATGAGTCCGTCCAAATGCAACTTTTTGATCAAGATGTGTTTTAAACCCTAATTTTGACCATATCTATACCGTAAAATTAGGTGGGCGGCAATTACAGCTCTTCCTTAGGGTGGTGAAATATCCTTATCCTACATATCAGAATTTAATGGAAATATTTAAATTCAAATACAAAATTTTAATTTATATAACCCAATGCAAAACAATTCGAATTAAAATTTTTTAAAACAGCTACGGTATTGATAACTGCCTACCGCTTTGATGTCAGCAAATGCATGCAAAATATTTCTGCCTCTCACTTCACAGTCACTTATGACAAGAAATGTTATGAACAGCGCTGCAGCGGTTGAAAATGAAATCCATATATAATCTACAACTTGGCCAATATGTCAATTTCCAGGTTCTATATGTACCTGTACTTACTTACTTAGATACTTTCAGTGGCCCCTTCCAGTAACTATATGTATTTCAAATCAAGATCAAACTTGTCAAAGTATCTAATATTCAAGTCAGAGAGCGAAAGGCAACCTCGAAGTCAACCTAAAATTCAATGCAAGAAATTTGTCAAAACAAAAAATAAAACAATACAATTTTTTTTTATTTCTCTTTTTTTTATTTATTTTGTAATACTCGATATAATAACTTATTTCCAGTTTGTTGTTCATATCTTCACATAATATCATCATCAATTTGTTCATCCATAATTATTAATTTGTTTTTCTTGGTTCATAAATAAATAATCAATTCAATTTGAAATAACAACTAGTTACTTAAGTCTAATATCAAATTTTATATTTATATTTATATTTTATTTTTTTAATCTTATTTTACCGTTTCTCATTCTTTTGTCGTCTTTATTTTTTATTTGTTTTTTTTTGGTAAAATTTACAATTACAGTTTAAAACTATGTATGAATTTATATATATATTGTACATATATATATATTTTCTTTGTAGTCATAGTTTTGTTTTGTCTTTCATATAAAGTTGTTTGATTATAATTTGTTTTTCTTTTTGTTTTTATCTATATTTATAAATTAATAATTATAATTATTATGTTCTTTTGTCATATTTATCATATTTTTGTCAAAAGTACAATTATTGATATTTGCATTCACAATAATGCAAAGGAGCGCGTGTTCTTTATTTCATCGGAATTTAATTATTTTTTTGTGGTTGTTGATTTCTTTTGCCATAATTTTTTTTTTACCAATTTAAATATATAAACACGATTAAGTTTTTATTGTTGATATTAAAATTTAATTGATTATAAACAAGAGATAGAGAGGTCCATTAAAAATTACATCACAATTATTTATTTGTTACAATAGTTGTTTCTTCTTAATTACAAATAATATTTTTTTTTGTTATATCTAAGTATATGTAATATATATATATATATTTATAAATTCATGTATTTTTGTTGGTTTGTGTTTTTTTTTTTATTATGTAGGTATGTGTGAAAAAGTGTACAGTGAATTTTGTAGTGTGAGTGTATGAAAGAAATTTTATGTTGAATTTATATACTTTTTTGCTATTTTACGATACTTAACGATAATTTTTTGGTTTATCGGTTTTTTTTATTTTGTTTAGTCTTTAGCATTTGTGTGTAATTAAAGATTAGGTTTTTTTTATTTACTAGAAAGTTAAAAAGTCATAAGTTTTGTCATTTTGTGTTGAGATTTGTGTTTGTCTCTTCGTATTTATTTTTTTGTTATGTTGTCACAGAAACCAGAATATTTTGTAAGATCCTGTCCACCATTTTTAATAAAAAAAAAGATTAACAAAAAGAAGCTTGGTTTTTATTGTTATAAAGTTGGCTTAAAAAAATATAAAAATAATTTCACCAATTCAGTTCAAACAAGCAAAGATATGTTTTTATTTTACTTTTTTTCTATTTTCCTTCTAGAGAAAAAAAAATTAAGTTACAAAGAAGAAATAAAACAATGTTTTTTTGATTTTTATTTATTTTTGTATTTATTGTAAATTAGTATTGTTAGCTACATAACATGCAAATTCAGTTTTAATTATCTGTATTTTTGTTTTTAATTTAAATTTGTGTATTTTGTTTTTCCTAATAAATTTTATAGTTTTTTTTTAACCTACAAATTATTGTAACTTTTGTTTTTTTTTTATTTATTAAGAACAATAAAAAATGTTTTTAATTTTAATTTTTTGTTGTTCCTTAATTTTGTATGCTTATCATTTAAATATTTTTCATTTGTCACAGTACAGTTCTTTGCTTCCCTTTTTGGTTTTTTACAAGAACATAAAAATAATATATTTCAATTAAATTAAAAATTAAATTGTTTTGATGAAAAATGACTGAGAGAGAGAGAGAGTGGGTATGGTTTGTGAGAGAGAGATTTGGCTTTGATTTTTTTTTTGTTTATGGAAACTTGATTTGGTGAAATTATAAATTAAAATGTTTAATCAACCAAAAAAATGTTTGTTAAGAAGCTGGGATTCTTCTCTGTTTTTTTTTTATTTTAATGATTTTTCTCTAATTCTGTACGAAATTTTATTTTTCTTATACAATTTTTTTTTAAACACTTAAAATTTTATTATTAAAGTTTTTATTTTTATTTTATATTTATATATAAATGAACGATATTTATAAGCAATTTTTGTTTATTGTGTTTATTTTTTTATAAGCGCGCAACTACTGACACTGATAATAATAATAATGATGAATAATATTTTTTGCTGTTGTTGTTGTATTTTACTTAAGAAATTATGACGGAAAAATTGACTATTTTATTGTTTTTTTTTTTTGTTTTGGTATTGTAAGATAATTTTTTTGAATTTCTTAAATTATTTAATATTGTTTGTTGGTTGTTTTGCTGCTGCCTGAATTACACAGTGAATGAAACTACTTAAAAAACATTGAGCACGACATTATTGTTTGATTAAATATTTTGTCGTTTTTTTTTTTTTAATTTAAAGCACGAAATATTTAATTTCATTTATTAATTGTTTTCGGTTTTTATTTTTATTTTGTTATTTATTTAATGTTTTTTTCGTAAAGTTTGATATGGACGATGACGCAAAAGGGGAAAAATTCGTTTATTCTTTAATTGTTTTGTGTTTCTTATTTTTTCTTGTTTTTACTTTTGTTTTTCGTTTAAATATAATTTATATATTCATATACACCTACATACATATTTATATATATTTTTTTTTTAATTTATATACCATCTAAGAAGAAAACCTTAATTTATAATATTTTTTCCATTTTCATGCTGTAAGTCTCTTAATTTATTGAGTATTTTTATATATACCTATTATTAAAAAAAATTGAATCAAAATTAAGAATCAATCAATTTTATTAAAATTCGGCACAAAAATTAACCGAAACATTTTTATTTTAAATTGTTTTTTTTGTTTTCTTCGCTCTATGTTTGTAATGCTTGGTTCCTTTTCATCGAAATATTTAGCCAAAATCTTAAGGACTTTAATTACTTACTCCCTCATGGATCAATCAGTTAATTTGAAAAAATCTAACATTTACAAAAAAAAAAAAGAAATCTTACATAACCTACCTACCTAACTAGATTGAAATTGGTTATAACTAGTTTTTTGTTGTTGTTTTTTGTTTATTTTAATAAAATTACATTGGTATGCACATATACAATACATATAAATTATAATTATTTTTTGTTTGTGACGAGTTTTCTTTAACAAAAATTAAAGCCAATGGACCAGTTAAGCTAAGACAAATTAATAAAAGGCTACATAAAAGCCTTTCTAAGAGAGCTTTTGTCCAGAAAAATTTAATTTAAAGCTTTTAGAGCTTCCTGACTTTAAAAATATTAACAGACAACTGGAAACTTGTGAACTGTTGGAGAAGCAAAAATTAATTGTTTTTAAAATATTTTAGGTTCAGTAGTGAAATAATATGATTGAATAGGCATAATTATTATCTGTTATTAGTTTGACTTGTCTATAGCTGGTGCAACTTAATTCTATTTGAAAAAAAAAAATTGCTACACAAAAATTTGTTGTGTAAATTTTTGTATTTATTTTTTGTTAATTAATCCATCAAAAGCTGTATTTTTATATATGCAAATTTGTATGCCTATATGCTGTTTATATGTATATATGTGTGCACTCACAGAATTGAGTTTTTTTTTAATTTTTTTAGTGAAAAAATAACTTACGTCGTCGTATGTATATAATATATATTGATGTATATAAATATTTAAATTTGTTTGTTTAAATAGACACCTACAAACTCTATTTTATTATTCAAAGATTAAAAAAAGCACATCTCAGGAAGGCGTAATTAATCCTTGAATTTCTTTTCATTTAAAATAATAATGGCACATATTACGATAACAAAAAAATAATAAATAAATTTATAAATAATAATTGATGAAATTTGTAAATCTTATCTTATTTGTAATGTTGTATTTAAGATGGTGATAATGACAACACAACGCGCGCAATTTTAATTCGATAACTTCCTCCATAAATAAAATTTGTGTTTTAAATTAAAAAAGAATTATATAGATAAATTTTAAAATACAAAAAATAATTATTAAGAAAAGTCCTACCTACCTAAAGATTATACACATACATATTTATATATAGCTTGTGATTTTTCATTTCACGTTGCTTACCTTTAATAGAAGAATATGGCTGGCATTGCGATATACAATAAATTAGTTGCTTTTCCATCCTCATCATCATCAGAAACCACCGCAAGTTTAATATTATTTTAATCACTTGTATACATGAAATTAAAATCATAAACACCAATTTCTTAAAATACCTACCACATATAGATACTGTTTTTTTTTTTTTGAATTGTCAATTCTAAAATTTGTTTTCACTTTAAATATATAATATATTATTTTTTTCATTATTTAACACACCCATGATTATTAAATTGTTTCGCTTTACCTACGTTTTAGAAAAAAAAGTTTCAAATTTATTATTTTTTTTATATAAACAAATACATACCTATAAACTCAATAAATCTTACATGCACTTTGTTAATTAATATGTATATATTTAAGGTTTTTTTTTGTTTGTTTATAACGATATCTACACGATAATAATTTCGTTTTCTTTAAAAAAAAAATTGAATTTTTTTCTTTCCTTGCACTCACGATATTAATTTTATTTTTTATATATATATATATTTGTAATTTAATTTTCAAACATACACATATCCTACTAAATATTATTTTTAATCTTATCTTTACATTTATGTTTTTGTCCTTATTGTTGCTCATGTTATATTTTTTTAAAGGCAATCGAATTGAAATTGGAAAAGAACTCAAAGGGTACCTAAAATAAAATTAAAAATAAAACTAAAAAATTAATGGCACAATAAATATATATTCATATATACATATATAAGTAATAATTAATTATAAAAAAAAATATGTATAACAATGCATAATTATTTAATGATGATGATTATATTTTGTATCCATACCTATATTTTGTAATTGTTATTTGTTTTATTTTTTTATATATATAAAAAATATAGTTTATTTTTATAATTAGTATTTGTTTTTTTTTTTTTTTTGCTTAGACATTAGTTTGTACACATAATTAAAAGAATTTTATTTTTTTTTAGTAATTCTTTTGTCATTCATCAATTGTTATATTTGTAAATATGTTTTTTATTTATATACTTATCGACCACTACCATGTTTTAAGTTAAAGGTTTATTTTAACTTTTTTTTTTAAGGACACAAAAATTTTATTAAATTATACAAATTTTAATAAAACTGATTGATTTCTATTCTAAATTTTTTTTTAGAACTAGATTTTTATTCCTGACATACCTAATCAATTTTTGTTTGTTTTATTTTTCATTATAATTTAATGATTTATTCTTAATCTTGGTTTTATTAAACCGATCACGTTGTGCTTTTCGATCGATTTTTTATTAGTTTTATATCGGATTATTTTCAAGAAATAAGTGAATAAGATGAGAATAATTTAATAAAATTAAAAATCTTTCTAGCTGAGATGTTAATCGTAAGAATTTTTTTAACCTCTACTGAAGAGTTTTACTTATTTTGGGGCCGAATGGGCCACGTAGGCTATTCAGTATTAATAGGAAGGCGAATGTGTGCCAATGAAACTACAAAGCCGACTTTGCCTTGAATTCAATAATTTTGGTTCAGTATTTACTTCTAGTAGAATCGTTGTTTTGTAGTGAACGTGCTCAACAGCACGTGAAGCTATCATCACTTTGTTTTTGAAGTCACTTACATATTAAAAATACGTGTTAAGGTCGAACAAATTAAAATGTCTACGTCAGCGAAATGCCTGCAAGTGTTGGACTATATTTTTTTTAGGGGTTTATTAACCATAATGATATAATGTTTAATAACTGAGGCTATGACATTCATAATATGACAATTCTCTGCGATGGAAAAATGTGTTACGAAATATAACTAGCTAACTTACTTATTTTGTTTGAATGAAAGATTCTCCAATAAAGAGCTTTCGACCCACTTCCCTCCGTAAAGGATCTGAAGTGTGATTCGGGATAATGATTCCCTTAAATCGGTTTTGAAAAGGACGTTTGTCACTGTAAATCAAATTTTTCCAATACTTAAACCCAATACAATTCAAAGCTTTTTTGTATAAAAATGTCTTTTTACATGAGCTTTTTAATACGAAACAATAGATTTTGATTTTCTTATCAGCGTGGAGCTTACAAATATATTTAAAAAACGTTTATAATTTCTAATAAAAGCTCACTTGAGCTTTTATTTAGGCGAGCTTTTTTTTTTTTAAAACCTTAAAATTCTCATTAGATTCCGAAAGAATTTATTTGCATCCTTTTTATATGCCCCCGAATAACATAAAAGTTTAAGCTTTAATTTCATTGTCACCTCTTTTTAAGTTGAGCCTTTTAATAAAAAAATAATTTTTTATAAGGTCGTATCTTCAAAAACAAAGATTTCTTACGTATTTTTGTTTCCGTTTTAGCAATATAGCTGTTAAGACCTGGATCCTAAAGCTTTATATAAAAGCACAAATAAACTTTTTAAATTTCAAACATTTTCGAAAATGTTTATCTTAAACAAAGCTTTGATTGACTTGGCTACATGCCTTCAACGTGGCTCAGAATAAAGCTTTTAACATATTTCTGAATCGGCTACCTTCTGTTGGGGAGTTGTTCACAGTGAACCAAAACTGAATTGGCGCAGAATGCCAATCAAGTTGCGATCAATATTTTGAAGCTTTGAAAATACTCGAACTGTTAAAGCTTTTTACAAGTAGTCAAAAGCTTTTACTTAAGTTTCAAGAATTAACATAACACAATTCCGTACTTCAATAAGTTATAAGCAAAATTGTATCACCAGAAAGCTTATTTTTTTCTCAGCCAAATGGAATAACATAATGCATTTGAACTGAAACTACACTGATCACATTGTTGTAGAAATTTTTCAAACATACATTTTAAAACAGTTCAGCTATTAAGAAAAATATAAAAAAATACTTACTTAAAAATGTCAAAAACAAAACAGGAACCAACTGAAATACAAACAAAAGAGAAGAAAAACCAACAAAAGAAGAAATCAAATCAAGTGGAAACCAACGAAAAGAAACAACTGAAATGTGCTACAAAAAATAATAATAAAGGAAAAAAAATCAAAAAATATTTTTTTTAATTATTTGCTTTTTATTGTTTTTTATCTTTGTTTTTTCATCATCATCATCTTTATATCTTCACCAATTTGTTTTTCATCTTTATATTATATATAAAAAGAGAATATCTTACATTCTAAATCACGTAGATGTTGTTGTATGTATGTAGTTATTAATTATTATTATTTTTAATGGATTCATTCATATTTTATGTATTTTTTTTACAATCATTAATTAATCACATGGTGGGATAACTCGTATTGTGATCAGAGTCATTACTAAATATTATAATAATATATATACTTTGTTTTGTTTTTTTTTTTTTTTGTATTTATTTTATTTTAATTGGTAACATTTAAAAATTATTTTTTTAATTTTATTTCTTTTCGTAATTTTCTTCGAACATCTTACTTAGGGGCTATTTTTTTTTTTTTTTTTTTATGTTTACTGTGTTTTTGAGTTTTTATTTGTTAAAAATTAAAAATAGAAGATACTTTATAATAATGGTCTCTCTCGCATATAGAAAAAAAATGTTTTGATTAAAAATTATGGTGTAATTGTATTAAAAATAAAATATTAATATTAAAAAATACTTGGGTTTAATCATAATTTTATGTTTTTTTTTTTCTTATTTTTTTTTCTATATGTGTAGATAACATATTCTAAAGAATATAAATGGGTATATGTATGTACTAATAATGTATTTTTGTGTTATTGATTTTGTTGTTAAAGCTAATGTTATATAGAAAAATTACAAAAAGAATTTGGTTTTGTTTGGCGGGGGAGATTTTTGTTTCTTTAAAAAAAAAACACATGAATTAGGGGATGATGACAAAACGATAAAAGAAATAGGAAGGAGATGAATGAAATTTCTGAATGATTTAAAGAAAAAAAAAACGAAGTAATTCTACACACAAATTAAGAAATAATTTAAACAAATTAAGAAAAAATTTAAACAAATAACACATAACAGAGAGGAGTTCGTTTTCTTATTTTTGTTTGCTTATTGAACAATGATATATATATATTTTTTTTTACACATAATTGTATTTTTTTTTAACTGAAAACCGATTGGATATTGGTTATATTTTTTATATTTTTAATAAATACTACATTCTACATCACATTTTATGACTGATTAATGGTTGTTTCTTGTTTTTGCAAAAGAATTGAGTTTCTTTTGCTAAAAAAATTTTAAATTCTACACACGATTTTTTTTTTTTTTTTGTTTTTAGAAAATTGTATTAAATCTTGTTTTGCGTAAAAATATCTAACTGGAAAGGGGGCTATGACTATTCATCTTGATTTTAATTGAATTGTGTAAAAAATGATCTCTTCCTGTGAGTAGTAATTTTTGAGTTTGAATGATTATTTTTCTTCCGGTTTTTCAGTCATTAATTGAGAATTTCCTTTTCTTTTTTATTGTTTGTCCCTATAGTTAATTTTACACCTAAGCAGATATACGTTTAGCGGAAAACGGAGAATATTAAGGTTAGAAAAATGAATAGTTATTTTTGTTAACAACAAATTGGTCAAAATTCTGCACAAATGTTTTGTATCTGCTACCAACGAAATATTTGTCGTTTTAAGAAAATATCTATTTTTAGACAAAAAAGAGGGGATGGTTCCTATCATCATTCGCAAATTTGATTCCTATGCTACTCCTAGTTATTAAACATTTTTATTTTATCTTCACAAAAAAAATTATTTGCTAAAACAGCCCTCTTGATTTTATTGTTTTTTTTTATTATGTTTAGAAAAAGAAAATTTGTATAGTGTGTGGTGAGATTTCGGCGATTATAATAAAGTGTGTTGTGGTGAATTTTTTTTTTCAAGAAAACCAAGGTATATGAAGGTGAAGGTATTGAAGAATAAGATTATTTGTTTTTTTTTTCGTAAATTAATAAAAATTCGAGATCGTTTTACTTTTTTTGCTTTGCCAAAAAAAAGTTATTTTTTTTTGTGATTTAATTAAAAAAGAACAAAAACTATATTTAACGTAATATTTTTTTTAACATCTAGTGATTTGTTTTTTAATACAAAAAATTATAACATGCACAGTTGATTTGTTTTTTCATAAAAAAATAATAATAATAATAATAATAATAATAATATATTAAATTAAATTATAACACATACAAATTCTTAATTTAGAGAACAAAATAATAAATTTCAAAAATAATTTATCGCAAACACGGGGTATTGTGTGTAATTTTTAAATTTTCAATTTTTAAAAAAATACCTAGTTATTTAAAAAAATGTTTAATGCTTAAATTTTGTTTTTTTTTTTTATTTTATGATAATTACTATAAAATATAACACAGATGACTTTTTTCATATTTATGTTTTCATTTCTTTTTGTTTTTTGCCGTAAGTGGTTTTTTTCGATTAATTTTAATTTTTTTAAAAAATTTCTTAAAAATAGAATTTTTGTTTGCAATTTTTAAAGAATCATCATCATCCACTACTGCTTAATAAGTAGCACACAAAACAAAAAGAGAAATCTACATAATAATACGATGTATGTTGGAGTTTTTTTTTTAACAAACACATAATAATGAAATTTATAAATTAGATTTTTGCAAAATTTAGATAAATTACGAAGAATTTATTACAAAAAAAAAGAGAAGAAGAAAAAAACAAAACGAGAACTTAGAAAGTCTAAGAAGATGAAAAGAATAGAATTCTTTTTTGTTAAATGTGTATTGCTTCTTAGAGTTTATTTGTTTTTTTTTTTAAATATCTGACGAAGTTAATGAAACTTAATAATTTAAATTTTTATGCAATTAAAATTATGTGTAAAATTGTTTTGTTTTTTTCTTTTTAAATATTATTAATATCACATCACCTTTGTTTTTGATGATAATACTTAAAAATACGAAAATTTAAGGATTTTATTGAAATAAAAAATCCTTAAAAACATTTATTTTCTTTCTTTTAAAATTGTTTTTTGTTGTTTTAAAAGTGCTGCCACTTTCTGTGTGTGTTGTTTTTGTTGTTGTTGGTGTTTTGAAAAAGATTTCAATTTATTAATTAAATTTTCTTTCGGCCTCATAATGGCTTTTGGGTGTAATTGTATATTTATATTATATTTCAACTGGGATTGGGTTTTGTTGTTTTTTTTTTTACTTATTTCGTTGATCGGGGGGATGAAAACAAGTAAAGCTTTTAATTTTCTTTGTTGTTTTGATTGCGCGCGTTATTATTTTTGTAATAAGATAAGATAAACATTCGGAGGGATTTGAAAATATTATTTTCTCTTATTGTTTTTTTTTTTCTTTGTGGTGTTGTAGTTTTTTTTTTTTTGTAGAGAGAAAGAGTGGGTCAGGATGGATATAGATACTTAATGAGAGTGAATATTAAAAATCTTACTCTGATGAACTGTGGTACAATTTGTTTTTAGTTAATGAAAAGTCAGGACTTATCAAAATTGTACTGCTTTTAGTAAGATTTCTGCAAAGAAAAGAAAAAAGAAACAAATTGATTAGAATTTTAGTATTTGATGTTGTTTTTCAAATATGGAATTGAAGTTGTGATAAAAAATTGATTCAATTTTCAACATTTTTTCTTTTGAAAAAATACTTACTTAATAAACTGCGGCAACCGTGATGTCCAACCACTCTTGTCCTGTTTAAGTGTTAAATACAGCTCGAAAGTAGGGACT
This sequence comes from Baccha elongata, assembly GCA_951217065.1. Classification (NCBI taxonomy): domain Eukaryota; kingdom Metazoa; phylum Arthropoda; class Insecta; order Diptera; family Syrphidae; genus Baccha; species Baccha elongata. Next base: position 2,518,296 of record OX578274.1, on the reverse strand, counting down.
GTATTAGGATCTACTTTCATCGATGCAATTCGCCTGAAAAAAATAGAAAACAAAACGTTAGCATAATGAAAAAAACTAAAAACAAATCAATTATCATAAATGTTTAGCTTAACCCCATAATTGTGTGTTTGCAAAAAAAAACTATAAATAGCAAAAGTACGCACAGTATAGGCATCAATTTCTACTACTTGAAGTTCTAATTAAGCAAGGGAGGATAAAGACCTCAAGGCTGCTTGCGCTGATAAGCACAGAAATAAAAATTAAATAGAAACCTCTTTCGAAAAACAACAAATGAAATGAAAAAAAGATTACAACAACACTGATATTGCAAGCAAGGCAGCAAGCAAAAAAAAAACGACATTTTAATTGTATTCAATTTGTTATGCCGTATGCGCTTTGTTTCAATTGACACAGAGAGATAGGCAAAAGATACAGATACTTTTTTTTATGTGTATTGTTGTTGCTATTTCTGTATGCTTTAGTTGGAGCATTTATTTGTTGTTTTAATTCAAGTTTAAATTGACTGTGTTTATGAGAAGAGGCAGGTTCTGTTTGGTAATTTTTGTCTATATAGTCTATTGACCTCCTACCTCACTTGTGCCCTCAACTAAGTTATGTCTATGTTATATGACCATTTTTTATTAACATTCATAAATTGTAGCTTATTGGCATAAATTGGCTTTAAAGGCTTTTATTTGTTTTCTATTTTTAGTTTGATAGTTAAATTAGATTTTTGTGTTGTTTTTATTAAGAAAAATGTAGCTGACTTCGGCGTAACTATTTTTTATTTGATGAATTTCAACTGAACTTTTAAAATAAATGAATTTTATCATTTATACCAATTATTTAGACCAATTTCATTTTAGACCAATCATTTATACCAATTAATTTTTAACCTTGAAATGATAAAATTGATCACTTTGGATAACAAAACACAACATTTTACGGGTTTAAGTCAGATTTTTGGTCGAAAAAAGCATTTAATTGAAATAAAAAAAATATTTGCTGATAAACTTACCTTGTGTTACTTGGCTCATCTTCGAATTCAATATAAATTGTACAACCCCTAATGCCGCATGGTTCTTTTTCAGAAACTTTAATTATTTCTGCTGCTATTCTAGGTGTTAGATCCCATGGTAATGAGACCTCGGTGCACGCTAAATGGCGACTCTTAGCCGCTCGAAGTTCGCTCTGCAAACGTATCGATAGTGCGTTTACGGATGCATCATCATCGGTCATACATATTAAATTACTATTGTAGCGATTATTTGTTTGGCTACCACTGGTGGGGTTGGTGGTAATATTATTGGTGGTAGAATTATTATTATTGCTAGAACTTAAATGTGTAGCATTTGTATTACTACTAATATTATTATCACTGTAATTTGTTGTTTGCCTATTAGTTCTAGATTTTGTTGTAGCTTGCAGGTGATGATGATTTAGGTGATGATGATGATGATGATGCATTGCCGTTGGCGATGACATTGTTGAACGATGATGGTGATGACCGTCGACAATATCGATGGAACTTTGTTTATTACTACTACTATAGTGGTGGTGAGATGGCGGTGGTGTAAGAGGACTGGTCCAGTCTAGAAAAAAAAAATTAAATAAAGAATTAAATTTAATATTTTATATTTTCGGTTAAAATAAGATCGGAAAAATTGGGAACAATAGAAACTAACTAATGGAACGAATGCGGAGAAGACACTAACCTGAAGTTCTTAAAGAAGACATCTTTTAGACCATTTTAGCAAAGACCAAACCATTTTTCAAAAAAAAAAAAAAAAAAATAGGTACGTAGGTAGGTATATTCATAACGTTTGAAAAATTTAATTTTATTTAAAAGCTAAATCTTAATAAATTAATTAAGATGAATTGATAATCCTAAAACCAATTTAAGTTTTGTTTTGTTTATTTTAATTTAAAATATGTAATTTATAAATATATTTGCCAAGCACAAATTTATAATTTAAGAAAATAATAAAATTTTCGAATTGTACCTACCTAAGTAATTTTAAAACATTGTTGTTGTTTTTTTTTAAAACTAGGTATTTTAAAATTTTCAAAATAAAAAAAAATCAACCTAGGTAGAAAAAATACCGAAGTAGGAATAGGTAGGTAGTTTGTTATAAATCATAAAAATAAAATTTAAAATTTAATAAATAAAAAAAAAATAAAATGCCGTAGATATTTGCCGGTAAAAAAATAATATCCTCAGCATTATGATTCTTCAGGATGATTTCATTTTAAAATACAAATTAAGTTATGAATACCTAACTAATAAAACGCACCAACAAACGGTCCAACACTCACGAGTCTTCAAAGCTAAATGAACAAACTTCGAACGGGTTGCAAGTATTTGTACCCAAACAGGCATGTTTTTTTTTATCAAACACCGATAAAGACCTAAGACTGCCCTCTGCTGATTGCAAAAAATTAATCACCTTTCTACCCTAATCTTATCATAATCAATAAAATCTTTAATTTCTCATTCAAAAATAAAATTTAACTATGCCAATCATTCTTTAAATTTATTTCCTTCTACCTCCCCATTTCTCAACCCTAATTCGTTTATAAATTCATTTATTCAGAAGCTGTTCTTCCTCTAAAAGATATATAAAAACCAACCCCATCAAAAAATCCAATTCCTCTTTTTCTGCAACAAAAAAATAAAAGATACTTTTCTCGCCCTTTTATCCCAAAAAAGTTACACGCACAGAACAGAGATAATAAAATGGATAAAATGACGAAAATCGCGGTAGTACCTGTTTTCTCAATTTCTTCTTCGTCATTTACTTTAATTTTTTTTGCTTTTATCTTTCTCTTGGCTGAGTTTGTATGTCATACATTAATTTGAGGTTTTTTTTAGTTTTTACCTCCCTCAACACAGCTCAGCTCACCCACCTTATCAAGTAGTGCAATCCAGAGTTTTCGATATACCTACATAACTACCACTATCATACATAATTTTCTTCACCTAGCAACAGAGGTTTCTCTTGCTCCTATTTTTCCATTTGGTCGAGATACGGTGGATTTGCAGACCGAAGAAGATGAGGTTCATTCAAAGAGCCGATGAAGAGCTCATCAAGGCAAAATTACGAATAAAACGGATGAAGAAAAAACCAATTCATCGTGATGAAAGAAACACCAGAACGGAGAAAAAGAGAAATAATTTTTTAAGAGGACAGCGATCAGCTGTGAAATGAAACCATATGATTGAAGAGAGTTTATATACATTTATCTATTTTGTTTTCTATTTACCAAAATATCTGAAGCAAGAGTAGAAAAGACTGGTTTTTCTTATAAGAAAAATTGATTTCCTCCTTCTTTCTTGAGAGAGTATACGTGAGTTGTATAGATAAATTCAAAAAAGAGAAATGAAAAGAGAAAAGGGCAACGAGGAAGCAATCAGCTGAGTTCTTGTGCCCTCACAGCTGGGATATCAGCCGTTTGATTCCCGGAAAGAACCTTCACTTCTCCAATTCTAATTGGGAATAAATTTCTTTGTTTTTTTTTGAAGAAAAGCTAAATTTTATTTTCTTTAGGGAATAAAAGAGTAATAAATTATAACTCTTCTAAAAAAAACCATCAGCAGCACATGGTGGAGCTGGAGCACAGCAGAGATGCTGATGCACTGCACATGTATCAGTTAGAGTACATTGCATCATGCCGGGTGTCATTTTTTTTAGAGAAAAAGAGGGTCACAAGAGGTGTGGGTGGGGGAAAAAGTACAAAAATAAAAGGGGTTGAAAATACATACATTAAGAAACGAGAAAATAAGTAAAAAAAACTCACCTTTAGCTTTAGTTGACCCTATGACACCGAATTGCCCTTGAAATTGATTTTGCACAGAGAGCACTTCCATTTTCATGAGTAATTCTTCGAAAACTACTTCGTCAATTTTGACAAGTTTACTACTAGTATCACTATTGCTGCTGCTGCTTCTGCCTTCAACCGACGACGACGATGACGACGAAGACGACGACTTCCTTTTTATATTGTTGACAAAGCGCGATTTTTTTCTGTCCTCAATTTTGACAAACAAAATTGTTTACCGATTTGCTTATGTCTCGTCACACAATCACATTCATTAGAAAAGCACAATTTTTTTTTTGTTTAAAAAAAACAGTGTGGCTAAACAATGTTTTTTTTTTTTTTTTGTTAAATTGAAAAATAATCAACAACTACTTATGAAATTAATTATAAATTAATCAAATTAAAAAAACATGTACATATATATAATATATCTCTTTTTTTATATCTTTAAGCTTGAGTCAATTTTTTTTAGAAAAAAATTGCAGTCCTTTTTTTTAAATTATTAATTTGTATCTCAGCTCAAATATGTTTTTTCTTCTTCTCATCAGCTAGCTTTTTTTCATTTATTATAATTTTTATCTCACAGCACTTTCATATCACTTTTGTATTTGATTTATAGATGGTTTTGCCTATTTCATTATCCTGTTGCCTGCCGCGGAACCGCCGGTTTCAAGAAATGTCCTTACAGAGTGAATAAATCAATAAATTGAAAAATGCGAACAACACACTTATTTTTAACTTTTTGTGGAAAACACTTGTTTTTTTTTTCAGTTGATGTTGCAAGTTAAACTTTTCTATCCGCTCTCTGATATCCGTTTTGTTCACGTTTTGTGTCAAAAATCGCTTCTTTAAGATTTTCAAAAAAAAAAGTTTGGCTTAGCAGAATAAATCTGTTATCTGATTTTTGTTTGAATGAGATCCTTGGAGGTTTTGGTTAACGTTGTTGTAAATTTTTGTTTGATCTCGTGGTTAAAAAATTGATGTTTTTGTTGGTGTAAATTTAGAAAAAAGTATCTATTGAATTTTTTTTTTAATATGAAAGTCTATTTCTAAGTTTATTTTTTTTGTTGTTGTTTATTGTGTTTTCTGCCTGCGGTCGGTCTCTTGCCAAGTTTCTTGCAAACGAGATACGAATATCAGCAGTGTTCAAAAGCTACTATCCGGCCGGCTGTTTGCTGCGGCTTTATATAGCCTAGATCCCCTCCATTGAGTACGTGCATTTTAGATGGTAACTCTCTGATGGAAGTAACACACACACAAAATGTTGTGTTAAATGACCGCTAGACGGCGCAGTCAACACTCAAAAGCGGCGAACAACGTTGCAAAACATATGTTTTAGATGATTCTCTTTAGTTTTGCTCTCTTGATTTTTTGGTATATAGAATTTGCCGGCCGAGAAACATATGTTTTTGTTGTTCTCTTTCTCGTTTGTGTCTCTCTATCTGTTGTGTTCTTCTCTATTTTCACTGTTATTTATTTCGACTGACTTGTGTGGTGGTGGTGGATGTAAGATTTCTCTTTTATTTGAATGTTGCGGAAGGGTAAAGGGGCGCTACTTTTGGATTTGAACCGCAAATGTGGTGTACGTGACTCAAAGCTGGTATATAGAGAAAAGGCTTCTTTTATAGAAAGGTGCGAGGGTGTGTGTGCTGTGCCGGGGGTGCACATGCAGTTTTCCCTTTGTGTGTGGAACTGGTAGTGTGCCCCCCTTTTTCGATTTCATTTTCTTCATTTCTCCCAGTGTTTTCATGTCTTGTTTCTCTTTTCTCACTGATTGACCACTTGGAGTTTTTTTCCCTTTGTTTGATTATATTTGTTCATTTTTTATTATTTCTTTATTTCTAGTTTTACATAATTCCTTTGGTTCTGCTTCACATATCCCATATGATGTTTGTGTGAAATGATTTTTCTTCCTTGGTTCCTTCTTCTCCCACACATTGGAAGTTTTTTTTATTTTTTCTATCGTATATTCCTCTTTGATGGAGGACAGGTTTATTCTTGTTTCTACTACTGTGCTCTGTGCTGCTGCATGAAGGAAAATATAAATTGCTCCACCAGCCTTTTTGACTTTTTGGGGGCCGGTTTTGTACTTTTTTCTTGTTGTTGTTTTAACTAGGTATGTAAATTGTTTTTCTTTTGTGTATAACTCTACATCATGGTGCTCTTCATCACCCCCGACGAACTCGAATTTGATTTATTCCTTGGTCATGTTAAAGTTTTTTCTCTGTTATTAGAACCTATCTATCTATAGGTAGGTACCTACCTATTTATTTATATTTCTTTTTTGCATGTAGCTACATCCATACATACATAGGTACCTACATATTCATTTCTGTTGCACACTGAAATATAATTTTCTAGGTTTCTCTCTGGTTAGGTGAAGTAGAAGTAGGTATGGATGAAAATGGGAAAAAATTGAAAATTTTGCATTTTCACGCATTTTCAAAGGCTTCAAGTGGATGAAGCAAAAGTTAGGCTAATATGCAGATACCTGTGTATCTATCTATTTATTTACCTACTAAGTATGTTAACTGCCTAAAGCTTTCAAAAGCAAGTAGGTACCTACGTACTAGGTAGGCACATACATTACATACCTAGGTATATACATACTAATGTAGGTCCAAAGGCTTGTTAATTATTATTTCGTGCCTAAACTAAACAGATATGAAATTAGGTGTTCCAGTGAAATCTCTTTGTGTAGGTACGCATATTCTGACGAACAAGTGTTCTGACATTCACGTCAAAACTTTTCGTCAGAAGCGATTGGTTGCAGTGAACGCATATTTTTACGAAATTAATTTTAGTTTATTAAGATTATGAACACGTTGAGTGCAAATGGGAAATAAAATTAAGTTCATCAGTGATGAAAATAGATGTGTTTCATGATGCCGTTTAATTTTTATTGGTGACTGACTGTGATCATGTTTGATTGACTGGAGCTACAGCACATATCTAAGTATTAACGTTTGTTCATTGCCTAAGGCCAATTATGTATAGAAAAACATTTGCTGTTTTGTTTGTTTTGGCGTGTTTGACTTACCTATTTATACCCACCTATTCGACCGAAAACCACAATAGGTACCTACCTTTCAAACTAGGAATATGCACTTGAACATTTAACTGAGTTTCTTGAAATTTATGAAGCTTAACCGGGTCTCTGGATAAAGTTATTTTTTATTAGAACTTCAACTGAATCGAATGGGAAAGTGACTAAAGCTTCTAAGAAATTCAAAAAAAGAGAAGGTAGATGTGTATATGTACCACTATAATAATCTACCTATATAGGTACAGCGAATAAAACCAGTAAAAAATAGTTGTATAGGTTAGGACCTATCAGTATATATTAGTTGGAAAGATGAAACATCTTTTCTCAGAAAAAATCCATTTTGCTATGTTTCCAGTATTTATTTATTTAAGTACCTAGGTACCTATTTATTTAAATTCTTATCATGCAAAGTTTCACCAAAAAACACCTAAAAGAATTTTAGTTAACGGAGTAATAAAATTTATTGGCATTTTAACTTAAAATAGTGTGCACCAACATTGGGAGGTGAATTTTAAATAATGAGGAAACTTGATGCAAACCCCGGATTTTTATTGGTTGGCGAAATTGAAAAATGCCATTTAAAGATTTAACAAACCAATAAATATTTAAAAGTGTTTTTAGAAACTGGTAATTAATAGGTATATTTATTTATTTATTTATTTATTTATTTATTAAATTATACATATTTGTTTATTTCATTATTTATTTACGTATGTATTTATTTATTTAGTTTTAAATTATTTGTTTATTCATTTGTTTATGAATTTATATGTTAATTTATTTATTTATTCATTAATTTCATTATTAATTTATTTATTTCATTATTCATTTATTTATATTGGTACCTACCTATTTATTTCATTATTTGTTAATTTATTTGTAGGTACAGTTAAAATCGGTTATAACGACATCGTTTATAACGAAACATCTGTTATTGCGAACTAATTTTGAAGCCTCGTCAAAGGTTCATACAAGTCGGACTAATCTGTTATAACGAAAAACCGGATATAACGAACAAAGTCCCCAGTCCCATCGAGTTTATTTTTTTTTTTTTTTTTATTATTTATTTATTTATTTATTATTTTTATTACTATACAATTTTGTTAACGGTTATATTGCAGTACCGTTATTTTTAGGCCTAGAACTCGAATTACTAAAGCCCCTCTGTATAGGTTAATGAACGCGACTCCAGATACCAAGCCTAAAGAAATTGGCAAAATCGTTAGATAGTAGGTACCTAGGTTTTTAAAAACATATTTGCCTAGACCCACTTTTTCGATCACTATCGTCAATGTAATAGGTGTTTTATTTTCGATTTCTATCTCATACTTTTTTTTTGCACGAATGACTTAAACAATTATACATACATAGGTACATAGCATTGTAGATCGCAACAAAAAAAATTATTGCTAGGTGTCTTGGATTTTCATAAAGACGGTCCATCCAAAACGTTATAGGTATGTATTAAAAAATTATTAGGGCTCGTTTGTATCCTCGTTTGTTCTGTCGTTATAAAATGTGATTTATATAACTACAAGGCATAATTGGGTGATGCTAATCCTTATATGGTTAGGCGACGACGCGACGCTCGCCACATGCCACAGCTTAATTGACATTACATCTTAAGTACAGATCCGTATACCTAACTACCCTGTCTGGCGCTAAGTTTTTTTTCCAAAATCTTAAATCCGTAGTCGGATTATTTTTCAAGTAATTATAAGTTCATCTGGTTAGTGGCGACTCGGTATACCTACGTGTAAATTCCATTTAAAGTTGGTTTATAGGCATAGTATGCGTTAAGGTCATTATAAATCTACCATGCAACATCGTCGTTGGATTTGTATCCTTTATTTTATTTTTTTTTTTTTTTTTTTTCAAAAATAGGTAGGTAGGATTAACACGTGTGGCATCATCTTGAACGTTCACATAATGTTTATTCAAAGGTTACAGAATTTTTGCAGACAATCGCATCGTAAGTATAGTAAGTAAGTACCTATCTACCTACCTTAGGTATATTTCATAAACAAAAAGACCAAAACAACAACATTATTTTATGATCCTAATTCCGTATAATGAGATTTACTAAGAATTGCTTCCGTTTAAGATTTGCGACGAGTTTTGAGTAAAGAAATTTCAATTGAGAAAAATGTGGGTATTTCCCCGAAAAAAATTAAATAAAATAATTTTGACTTTTGACTTTTACTAGTCTAGTCCATATCTTTTGGTACCCACCTACATTTTTGTTTAGATTTCAACTTAAGATACATTTATATATTTGAAGTTTTTTTTTTTTCATTAAAAGTCTTTTTCTTACATATTCAGGGCGCATAAAATAAGTGTCTCAAATTATTTATAACACTTTGCTGACAAATCTGATCGTGAACAAAGAAATAGATTTAAAAATAAAAATCCGTTGTTTGTTAACAACTTTCTTTGTCTATAATTCACCTTATTAACAAAACAAAAGCTTGTCGAACCGGCAAGCATAGTTTTATTATTATTATTAGTGTCTCTGTCTTTTATTTATCGATGTTTGAATTTAAAATCAGTAGCTATTATCCGAAGATGGATGGGGCGCCAAAGTCGAAAAAGGTAAGCAGCTTTAGGGTCTACTAGGTACGTTTGATCAGAGACAGACTATCTTTATATTGGGGAAAAGGCTCCACACACAAAAGGGCCTTAATGAAATGCTCAGATTGCTGTACTATGATTGTTTCTGAAGCGCAAAAAATGTGGATTAAAAGAATAGAAGTATACCTATACTATTTTAATCTTAACTGCCAATGAATAAGTAATGTGATAAGTGATCGTCATAATTGTAAATGTTGCTAAAGATATACTTCTCTTATTTCTGATCATGCGGACGATAAGGTGTCTGTTATTAATTTGATATTACTTTAGTTAATTATTGACATAAGTCTGAATGTCGTGAGAAAATGTCAAACTTCAGCAATCTACTATCAAGACAAGACTCAGTCCATTTACGAGTTTTTTTTAAAGACCTAGGTACTTGAAACAGCTTGTAAAGTTTTAACTCTAAAACTAAGGATCTCGCTTATTGCAGTAACACCCACACGGCTCCATGTCCATCAGATATATACATATCGATACAAAGATTATTTGAGAAATGAGTGATCAGTATAGTTTATAACTTTCATTAACCTCAGTAGGTTAATCTTTACAGTTAAAGTTATTCCAAAGTCATATAAGGGTTTGTTAACTCCATAGGAGACTTTGGCGATAGAAAGCAAAATTACAAAACTTAAAAAAAAAGAAATTTAAACTAGGAAATTTTTAGAACTATAAATTCTTTCCAGATTTCAATAGTCAAGTCCGATCACTTATAAAATTTGAATATATCTACGTTAGTATAGGTATGTGTCTCCCAATTTCAAAGACTTTAACTTAGTCCGTCGTTCTTAAGGTAGATACACCTGGTTCTGGTCCTACTAATCCAGCTCTGTCTTCAGACCAATATCTTTTTGTTATTGTCAGTTGGAGTTTGCCTAATTAATTTACATGCCGCACCTGAGTGTTTGTGCTGCCATATATTACCTACATATATGTATATCTATAACTGTTTATGTGTAATAGGTATACGTGCAATAGGATGTGTAGATGTAACATGAAAGATTAAAGATTGATTAAGATAGATTATATAGGTTACTGACATGCCATCTGAATAGGTAAAAGATACTTTAATCTTAAATAAAAAAAAAACGAAAATCACACAAACCTAAAGACTATGGCTGAACCGCAAATAAAATTATCACGACCAAAGAACATTCATAGTTCTATAAAAAAAAAACCTTAAATATACCTACCTACCATCAGAATAGGTATAGGCAGGTATAGGTACCTCACGTGAAATTTTCAATAGAAGCTATAACATCATTCCAAATCACATTATCCCCCTCAAAATATTGCCAAGCTTGAAAATCTTAGGCTGATCTAAAATTCATCACGCATCTCAATCCCAACTATCTATAATGCTATACCTGCTACAAACATAACACATATGTATATAGTTAGGTAGATTAGATACAATCCCGATTCGACATGAAAGCCATCTTTAAATCGATTCCAAAATAAAAATAAATAGACAGACAAAGAGTATCTGAAAGATGACAAAACAACAAAAAGAATACACCAATCCCATCGACACACCTTACGAAAAAAAAAAAAAAAAAAAATAAAAATAGAAAAAAATATAAACAGAGGCAAGTTTGTGGCAGGTTAGGTTGACAGTTTTAGTTTTTTTGTGTTGCAAACACACAGCACTGTAAGGAGTACTTGTCACGATTTTGCAAGTGTTCTCCAGCCATCGATCTTTCTAGAAGATATAAGGTAGGTGCTTCTATATACCTATACACAAACAACTACCGCTTTCTCAAAAATAGGACAAAATAAAAAAAAGTGCACAAAGGTGACACACTAGTCATCAAAAAACACGTATCCACAATACAGTCACAGTCGTCGGCAATAATCGGATGATGAAATTATTTTGCTGATTAAAAACATCGATTGTGACTCATCGGTAATATCTTTCAGCTGTGCAACACTAGGGTACATTTCACAAAAAAAATAAATTTCATCATCCATTTCTCCGGCATAGCAACAGAAACGGAGACCTGGCCTAGCTGATGACCCTGATGCCAGACAAACAACCTTATATTGTTTATTTAAACAGAAGAACATTATTTTTCAGGCTGATTGTGGATCTATAGATACAGATAAGGAAAAACCAACTCTGTTGATTGTGTTAAGAAATATGATCTCCTTTGGCAGACCAAACGATCTATGATGAGCATATTTCACACCCACATGCATAAACAAATAGAAGATGTTTAAGAATTTTGTGGACGAAACAAATCTTTAAGATACTAACGAATATAGATCGTTAAAGGTGTTATGGTGTTTTTTCTTTTCAGTTTTATGGGATAATTTTGACATAAATTTGGTGGTGTATTTCCATTGATCATGCTGGGTAGATGACATGTGTGTCTGGGGTTTTTACTATGGCAGAACAAATTTGGGAAAAATAGGATCCTTTATGCTAAAGGGAAAGTTTTAAAATAAAAATTAGATCTTTTACATGTGTCTGGAAAAAGTATACTAGTTAGTTGGGATAGACACATCATAAACTTGATCATTAAAATAGAGAAAACATTAAACGTTTTAGAAAGAACATAAAATTTGCTATATCACATTATTTTCTTTATTTTTTTTTATTTTAGAAGGGTGATTGTATAATTTACATACTATAGAATGCTGAATAGTATTAAAAGATCAATTTCATTAAAAAATGTCTTAACATTTTATTTTGCTTTGATCTTTTTGACATGCCTTATCTATAGATATTTTATTAAAGGATTTTGAGCAATTATTACTCTCACAAAATTGAATAGGTGGATAAATCAGTCTATTAATTCTTGAAATGAAGGCAGATTTTGGAAATGTGGTATGAGAAAGAATTCCATTTTCTTTGAAAACCCGCAAACTTCTTGGAAGCTTTATCAATTTCTTGTTAAAGAAATTAAAGCAGCTTCTGCTGTATACCTACGCAATTCTAACAATGTTTTTTCGTAAAATTTTTACAGTAAATAATTTGGAGTAAAACGTGCGAAAATGTTAGTAAATGTTTTTGATTTGTATAGATCTTTCTATTTTAATCAATTTATTCGGTCAGAATTTCAAGCACGAATGAATTTTTTAAGATGGGCTAATTCAGGATCTATTTTTTTTATTGAATTTATTACTAAGTCTTTAAAAATATAAGGCTTAATTATCACAAACTATATCTATATCCAAGCATATAGCGCATCATATTGATCAGAGATTCTTTCGTTGTTCGGAATTTTGGAGTGCAAGCGTAGTAGGATAGGACATTCGGGTGTGTAAAGTTAATTAACAGTGCTGTTTGGTCGAATTTAAACATAATGTCAACTAACGACTAGAATGAAAACCCGTCAACCTTTAAACCACCATCAACCTTTCAAGTATAGAAGATGTTGAATGGTCATATCCATCCATAAAATCTTTTAATCTAGGTCCAAAATTTATTGAGAAGTTAAATGTATTATTATGATCTGATCATTGTATACAAAATGAGTTTTAAATAAAAGAAGAAATCAATAAGTTCTCTTGCTTACTTAATCAATTAAATGCTTGCCAACTTCAAGTGGAATTCCACAAGGCTCAATTCTGGGTTCTATTTTGTTATATACTGATAATTTGCTGATAAATTTGAGTTGCATTGAGTTTGAGTTGCCTCGATCTTGAAGAAATCGTAAGTTAGTTCCAGCAATATTGTCTCTTTTTAAACCCTTAACCCTAAGATTTCTTCTCCCGTGATTTCAATGAACGTTGAACTTTTTTTTTCAGTCATATCACGTTCGCTTGGCTTAAATACTGCATAAGGTTGTGTTTCTGTTATATGCTGACTCCACTGTTTTAGGTTTCGATTTTAAAAGGAATCCTTAAAGATAAGAACGAATTCCAAGATGATTAGATCTGTAATCAACTGTCATTTATCTTAATCCATTCCGCCAAAGTACTTCGCGAATAAAAAGGAATACCTAGTTATTCTTATATTGTACATATACATGACTTTCCAATGTATCTTATTATAGCAAGAAAAAAAACTTATTAGATATCAAGTGGAACTGACGTCAAAAGTATGCAAATGATTGTATGAACCGAGATAGGTACCTATTGATAAATCTGAATCATTATTTCAATTCACACGTTAAATTCATTCTGTGACGTAAAATTCAGCACCGTCGCCAATCCGTCTATAAAAACTATAGATAAATTTTATAGCATTTCAATGACATGACAAGTAGCACGTAGGTATATCTTAATACTTACTGTTATAGGTTATAACTTTTACTGAAAAAAGCTAACATACACCAATTTTAAATTATAAAAAGTTGTTACAATCTTGTTATTTTATTGTTAATAATACCGATTACCGATACAAGTAATAAATTATTCGTAATTAATAAACAGACGTAAGTAATAATGATTGGATTGCATTTTCGAAAACAAAAAAACAAAATTATTGTTCTCTGCTTATCTTCCGAATTGCACGTAGGTAACCTACTAAGAAAGCTCATAACAAGCCTAAATAAAATATATTCATCTGAATGACGAAAGTATAGAATTAATTTTATTATTTATTTTCTTCAGATTTTTTTTTTGTATTTGGGGATTTCAGTGCTAAATGATTTTTAGTATTTAAACAAATGATTCACGTAGAGGTCTATCTTTTCTCACAAAAGAAATATTTCCTTCGTAATTTATTTTATTTTAATTTTAATACAAAAAGTGAAATTATGTTGGTATATGTTTAACTATATAAACTTCCGTCTAGAAGCATCTAAATTAGATGATGAAAATCATCTCTCCTGATTCAGTTGGTAGTCTACTAGCTTGTTGGTCATGGTTAACGTGCGGCATGCATAAACAAATAGGTATCTCCACATTCACATCATTTCGCATTACGGCATTAGCAATCAAGATCAAATGTTTCTTGCGTCATCTTGTTTTTGTAAAAAAACACAAAAACATCTTATAGTGGCAAGCTGTTATGTTACTATGCTGCCATATGTCGTCAGTTTAACTGGAAGTCCGACATTTTGTATTTTATGAAGTAGCTATCTCTATGCTTTCGATTTATAGTCATGGTCAAATAGAAAGACACTTTAGATATCTATCTATCTATATAAGCAATCGTTATAGGTAGGTGCTTCCTGGTGTTTTCGTGTTCTTAAGTGAAGTATAATATTTTCCCAGCAACCCGGATAAAATAAGTAGAGTTCAATTATGTAGATGTAGAGGTAACTTTACCATACCTACCTACCTACAGCATCATTAGACGAGTTAATAAAAATAATGTTAACTTAATAATAATATTGTAACGGATGTATAGGTAGGTATACTAGTCTCGAAGGGCACAATTATTATAATAAAGGTTTGCCAAGGAAAATAACAGTTATAAACTAGAACCTAGAACCTAGGATAGCTGATTCTGGTATGAAAATCAATGAACTAAAATGTTTTGTTTATTTAAAGCCATATAGATTCTAATATTTTTCATGAATAAAACTTAATATCTACAGACTATCTACTTCAAAATACATATTAAATATTAAATAGGTAGGTACCTAGGTATTTAGTATTTTGATTGGAAAAACCATACCTATAAGTATGATAAGTCGATAGAAAAGGTCTAGGTAGGTAGGTAAATTAAATTCAATTCAACTTTAGTAATTTATAAAAAAAAGGTAAATCATTATCAATCAAATTATCTAAATACCTACTTTTGTTGACTCAGACATTTATAGAAATTTATGCATTTGACGCATTTTTCTGTCCGGAATAATGTAAAGGAGAGGTTGAAACAGTGAGACATTTTTTTTTGCAAACAGTGATATCTCCCAACTCTTTTAAGCTTTAAAATGGATGTTTTCCTGACCTTTTTACCAGTCTTTACTCAAGAAAAGCACACGCGACAAGCTCAACTGGCTGTTCTTCGGAGTAGAAACAAAAATTGCACAATGAAAAAGAATTGGTTTTGCTTGCATTGAAATATCTTTGCGTGTTTTGGGGAAGCAGAAAAATGTAGTGTTCGTACTGTCTCACTGTTTCAACCTCTTCCCTACATTATATTTTGTATATTTAAAAAATATTGACTACTTACATAATTCGATAAGAAATACAAATTTGAGAACTTTTAATACGCAATGTGATCTTAAATGTAAATTTCTTAAATTTAAATTTATTTTGTTTAAAAGTTAAGGTAATTGACTTTGTAAGGTAGGTGTAACGAATTTTAAATCAATAAATGATAATTTTTTTTTCTGCAAACTTAAATCCTAGTTTGTAGAAAAAAATGATTTATCATTAATTGATTAAAAAGGATTGTTAGCCAAATTTGCTAATAAAAATTTGAAAAGGCTGTCTACTGGCCTGTCTACATTATTTAGATAGGTACACCATAATAGAGATACACATAGGTGGGTAGGTACTAGATATGCACATCATGATTCTTTTGTGCTATATACGGGTTGGCGTCAAAATACTGCCTGGGTCAAAATTCAAAAAGCATAATTTTAAACACCAGAATTTTGTCATCCGAATAAAGAAAAGCACAGGAATTTCGACCCGCTCCCCTACTACGCTACTACCTAACAAAATGGTTTAGTAGGTAGGCATATAAAATTTAATTTTTGAAATCTACCTACCTACCTACATACCTACTTCGATTTTTCTGAATCTGCTTATTTTTTTTCTTTAAATCTACTTCGACATTTTTTCCGAAAGCTGGTGCCGGCGGCGGTCGTTGGACAATAAATTGATTATACCTATAAAACAAAATATAGGTTGTTACACCTTCATGTAAGCGTAAGGTAGATACCTATACCTAATATTTTTATTTGCTCAGTATATTCGCTTATTATTATTAACAATTGTTTTCTTAGTCTAACAGTTTAATATATCGATTGATTGATTAATAATTACCTACATTCTGCTATATAGAAATTAGTGAGAAAACATACTGAGTATTATATTTTCGAACGAACTCTGCTTAAATTTTGTTAATTTCATTTCATCAATTTATCTAAAGAGACTAAAAGGTCAGTTTTCTAAACTTTCTATCCATCCATCAAACACAAATGTATCTACTAAGATGCATGTTATTATTCTATACTCTATAGGTACCTCTGCATTCGCTTCACCTACCTAACCTATGTATCTACAATCTACATATACATACCTACCTACAAAACGTTTGGCAAACGTTTGAATGACAGATATTCCATCCCCTTTGAATTTTCGAGAACAATCCAGAAACAAATCAATGAATGGCACAGTGATAACAAAAATAACTCCGATACAAAACGTTTGTTTTCAAACATCTCAATCCCATCCTCTCTACTCTTTTTTTGAAATTTAAATCTGACCCTTCTGCATTTCTCTGATAATAGAGGTTAGGTGAATAGGTAGGTTATTGTAGCAAAATATCGTGATCGATCACGTTTCTTATTTAATTAGTCATCCTCATTGCCTAGCAGATAACAAAAAAAAAAAAGAAGCTCAACAATGAAGACAGAAATCAGAAGAAACTTGCAGAACACCTTTTTTTTGTTCACGCAATTAAATTAAATACAAAAGTAAAAAAAAAATGCTTTATCAAAGTGCAACCGATTTTCCCTATTTAATTCTATCAATCCTCTCTTCCCTGTGCAGTAAATAAATGCAAACAAAAAAAACGATTCAGTGAAAGATATATGTATGTATGTAAAAAAAAATATGAAACTGTTTCCTCTTGGCGAGGAAAAAAAAGAAAAAAAAAAGAGAAAATTAAGCAAAGAAAAAGTAAAACAAAAAAAGAGAAGGCACACCGAAGAACTCAGCTAAAGCACAAACCATAAATATAAATCGTTTTCCCTTCGTTTTCTTCTTCTTGTTCTGATTACTTATTATCCTCCTAACTTCTTCTTTTTTGGTTTCTTTTTCATTTCTTTTGACTTGCCTTTGCCTCAGATGAAGAAAAGAACAAAAAAAAACTTTTTTTTTTTGCAAATTAACCAACATCATCATTCATCATCCATTTTGTATTGCATGCAGTATAATATTGTGCCTATGCATGTGCAATCGGATAAAGTAAATAGGAACAAGTAATACAAGAAAGATTATGGATAGGTAGGTACGAAGAAAAAAAACCTATACCAGGCCAGGAGAGAGAGCGAAAACTCTCTTTAATCGACTTTAATATTTATAAATAAATAATTGACATTTTGTTTCAGAGAGATGATGAGAGAAAAAAGTGCATTTTATAAAGTAAATAAATCCCTTGGAATGAGGGGTAAAACGAAAACAGATGACAAAAAGATCTCTTAAATTTCTTATATACTTTACTAGCGATTTTCTTGGATAGATTTTGCTCTCTCTCGCATTCAAGGGGTTTTATGCGAAATTTTTTTCTCTGAGAGTTCAGTCTCTCTATTTACCCCGTCGATTCCGGTCGCTTAATTCGTGCATTCGGGTGTTTCGGGTGTCAATTTTAGATATTTTTTTCATTAAGTATACTCACACAGTTCTTTATACTTTTTTTTTTCTTCATTTCTCTTGCTTTTGTTCTTATGAAGGTGGTGAAGTTGTTGTTGTTCTTGTTATTACTACTGGGTATACTGGTGGGTTGTTGTTGATTTCTTACAGTTCTAGCTAGTTGTACTCATAATTATTTTTTGTTTCTACAAACTACAAAAATTTAATTTTTCACAAAATCATCTAATTTATCATAATTTTGTTCGCTTGAATTGTTGGTTGGGATTGGAAGAGTCAGTGGGAGTTTTTAGGTTAAGATTTGCTAACTAGGCGAAACGCATTTATGAGTTAAGGCTGCAAAACCTTTAAAATTTTACTTCACTTAAAATACATGCCTACTTTAGGTCTTTTTGCAAATTTTTAATTAATCAACTTTTACCGAAGCATTAAATTCAATTTTTGTTAGTTTCGTATTCATTAGATTAGGTTCAACCAAGGTAGGAAAGTGCTCTGACTTTTTGATTAGCAGTTAGCTCTTTAGCCAGAATAAGAAAAACCTTTTACAAACAGAAACCATTTCTAGCAATACAAATTATATGGTATGGACATTAGACAATATGGGATTGCTAGTGAAACTGAGATAAAAAATCACTCTTACGGTTATTAGGTTTGCCTCAAAAACTTAAAATTTATTCGTTCATCTTACCTAAAAAGTTTAATTAGTTTAAGTAAGAGAATTTCGTTTGATTTTTTCGAAAATAGGTAGTTGTCTTACTTTCATAATATTTGTAATAATTTTTGTGACGAAAAAGAAACTTATTTGGCTTTTTCTATTGTTCAAAATTAGCACTTGAAAAATTGTGACAATTGCAAAAAGAAATTGGGGCAACTTTTAAGTTTGTATTTTTACTTTTCGACAACTAAAGAAAAATGTTTTTTATTTGGCTTAAATCGGAAGCTACATATTTTTTCTAGACACTTCCTTAAATTCCAACAATTTATCACACACAACCTACTTAAAACTTTTGTTATCAAAATTAAATATATTTTTATACCTATAAATTGAAAATTAAAAGTTAAATAAACAACAACAATAAATCACCATAATCATTTTCATCATTATCATTCTGTTATTTATTTTAAGAAACAACAAATAATTAAAATAAATTATTGTAAACAAAAAACACCGCATATAATCGTACCGAAAAAAATTAACATACATATAATCTGTATAATTAAATTTAAGATAAAAAAAAATTATGTGAAAATCAAAAAGAAAAAAAATGTGAATTAAAATTAAGAAAATTCAAAGAAAATTGAAAAATAAAGTGAATTTTTTTATTGAATAAAAAAAATAAAGAAAAAAAGTTTTTTATTTTTCGAAATTAATCGAAAATTTGAAAAAAGAAAAGAATAAAAATTTGGAATATTTTCCAAAAAATCGAAATATTTTTAGGTTGAAATTTTGGTTTTCGGGGTTTTATTTGAGTGTGTGAATGCAGAGGGAAGATGAAGATTGGGAATAAAGATAAGAATACATTTAATTTTAATAAAAATTGATTAAAAACCATCGGGGCACGTGACGACATTTCGTTGCCCTTTGGTAAGTGTTGAAAACTTTTAATTTTTGCAAAAAAAAAAAAAAAAGACAACAAACAAGTAGTAAAGGTAATCCTAGTGTACCTACATGCAGAACATTTATAGGTACCTATTTCTTGAATGTTTACATTGTCTATCTCGAGGTCGAAATTATAATTCTATTTATTTAAAAAAATATATTATATGAGCCGGCATTTAATGATAAGCTTGCCTTAGAAAAAAACAACTAGCTATTTTAGAACTAGACATGTTAAACAAGCTAAATTGGGTCTAGTAGGTATATAATATGTATAGGTACCTACTTGAATTCATTCTTATCATCTGTACACCTACCTAGACTGTTTATAATGTTTGCTTTTAGAGAGAAAATATTTTCTTTATTTTTAAATTTAAAAATAGATTATTGTGTTAGACAATGTTTGGTTATCACTTTAGATTAATTGAACATTTATTAAATTTTATCGCGACAAACGGCACTCAGTCTGTTTATTAATGAATAGTCGTTTTTTACAGACAGAAAAACTATAAAGTTGTACCTGAGGTAGGTTGGTGGAAGTGCTTGCAATCTGCAGTGTAATTTAAATGCAATTGAAAGGGTTATAGGGTTGAATCGGTATGTGGGTTGGGAAGGTAGGTACTTTGGTTATCGTTTAATTGCTATAATAAATTATAAATGACCACTTACATACAGTGTACTTATGTACACCTATACCGACTAATAAAAAAAGAAAATGGACACGTGTGTCTGGATGATAAGAGTTTACATTCTGTGAAATAAAATTAGGTTACGTATTTCATGTCAATAAAGGTCGGACCTACATATTAAGTATAGGTACCTTGTTTGTATTATAAAATTAAGTAAAATCCTAAATAAGGTATACCTACC
This sequence comes from Baccha elongata, assembly GCA_951217065.1. Lineage (NCBI taxonomy): Eukaryota > Metazoa > Arthropoda > Insecta > Diptera > Syrphidae > Baccha > Baccha elongata. The sequence continues at coordinate 2,497,891 of OX578274.1, read as the reverse complement.
TACCCAACTTTTAAGACAGGTAGGTAGGTAGCTACGGATTTCCAACTTCACGCGTGTTCCAACATAACTATGGGCGCCATCAACTACTAGCAGGGAATCTGCGTAGCAGTGATATGATTTCTTTAATTAATTATTTACTATTGAAATATTTTGGTGGAAATTATTATCAAACTACTTTTATTTTACAAAACATGCACTCCTTATGCCATGTGTTACTTACAGATTAATATATTATCGTTTTCATTTAAATTCTAATGGCGAAATTAGTACACGTATTTAACACTAAAATATGATGGCGTTTTTAGACTGTTTTTAGATGGAACAACTTTTCTTGGCTGTTTGTATGATAATTTCAACCGACTGGCGGTCCATATCTAGTACGTCAATGGTCTAAATGTTTCTAACTATACATTACATACATACAAAACATATTTTAATCGGTACCATGTACATATCGGAAATTAGAATACAGTGTTAGGACTGTTTTAGGTATACCTACCTACCTATAATAGTTAGGTAGGTACTTTACTGGGTTTAATGATGAAATTGTTTTTACAACTATAATTGGTATAACTACCTATAAGGCCAGTTAGACAAGACATAACGATAGAGAAGACAAAAAAAGTAGGTCCGACAATTTTGTCTGGATGTACCTATCGATAGCTGCAGCCTTATCGGTTTGGCCAATTTTCTTCAAACTTGCTATAAAAAATATCACCGGATTTTTTTTTTTATTTTCGATATGAGTATAGTAGGTACCTATACCTACCTATTGAAAATGTTTTTTTACATACAAAACTAGGGCCAGATTCTGTATGAAAAAACGATGAAACGTTTTCGTCTGTGCGAATAATTTTCAGAGCAAGGTCGAAAACTTGCCCCTCGTCAATTCATTTTCCAGTCGTTAATACGAAAGTTACTTGCCATTGCTTCAGAGAAAATTTTTGCGACCAAGTCGACCCCTTTATTTTTTTTTAGATAAAGCCTACCTATTAATGTTATAGCCTTATATGTAGGTACCTCAAATCCTTATAAATAAACGAATTTAACTATTTATTTTTATATATGTAAGTTGACGTTTTCAAAAATGTTAGAACTAGGTAGGTACCTATGTTTTCTTTTTTTTTTCGTAAAAAACTTTTGGAACATTGATTTTGATATTCTCTACTAAATTGGACAGGTAAATTTGTGTTTCTTTTTCTTTTGTTATTTTGCAGTATAAATCATCAGTTTGAAAAAGGAAATAAATCCATCAGACATTAACTTTGAAAAAAAAAACGCAAATAATAATAATTGAACCTTTTCAAAGAACATGGTGCACAATTAAAATCATTTAATTTGAGAATTGATTAAAATTTGTGTCCTTTTACCTACGTTCGGTTAGGTTAGGTTAGGTTTAGTTTATGTGGCTATCAGAAAAACTAACTTCGACCACAGATAGGTTGTGAATTGTAATACCAAGAGACTGGCAAGGATGTGCGTCTTTAATTAAATTAAAGAGGCATTAATTAGAGCGTTTAATAAAGCGATGTCGAGAAGAAATGGTCAAATTTCCCAGGTGTAACTTACGTCTTCGGGAGAGAGCTGGGGATGAACAGGGAATATGGGGGATACTCTCCTCCTTTTCATCGTCCATGCAGCTTCTGCAAAAATCGTTGGAAAATACGCCAAGTCTTGTGGCGCTAATTGGGATTTTTTGTTAAAAATCTTACATATTCTTTCCAAATTAAATAATTTAAGCAGATCCGAAAAAAAATCCAGTACTTACCTACCACAGGATTATTTTATTTTAAACGAAAGCTTATCTCACATTGCATTGTAGGTATTACTTGTAGGTATACAAATCATTTTTAATACAAAAAAGTAGGTACCTAACTAGTTTTTCGTTCAAAGTCTACTACCTATACTCTTTTTTTATAACCTCATGATAAATTAATAACACAATTACTTGATAGAAAAATTAAAATTTTAACCATAGATACAGTATAATATTGACACACTATATCACCATTAAACTGATTAACATTATTCTAATTTTTTTGTTTCCAAAATTTAGCATATTTAAACAATTAAATACATTTTTACATTATAGTGTGAGAAAAACAAATTTGTTAGCGTTAACAACAACTTTTAAACTGATTCTTTTGTTTGTTCTTTTTTTTTGTCTGCTGTCACTTATTAATGTTTATTGTCATGCAAATTAGTTGTATGATTGTTAACTTTAAATGCAGTAGGTTCATCTTAAGACAAATAATATATATAAATTCACATTTAAGTTAATAATTGTGTTTTATTTGTCAAAGGGGCTTGTTGAGTAAGTTGATCGATGCACACAAGGAATTGTTATGCAAATCAGCAAATCAGTAATAACAAGCTTGAATGCAAATTAGTGGAAGTAAATTCTTAACAATGATTAATGGTATAATGATTTTGCTGATAAAAGTTTCTTAATTGATTTCATAATGTGAGAAGATCCTGTAATGGATTTCACTGATTTTTTTTTTTAAATTTAAAGAATAAAACAAATTAAGTGAAAATAACTGTTTCATCGACGCAGTTTTAACCTTAAAACTGAGACAAATTTATTTGATGAGTTGGTAGGTACATTAGTCAAATGAGTTTCATGAAAGGTACCTACGTAAATCTTATTTGTCACATTTATGAATAAAACAGCTTTGATAAAAACAAAAGGCAACAAAAAAAAATATTATAACAAGATATTTGGAGGATTAGGAGTACGAGTCTTCCAGGTGTTGAAATGTTGATCTTTTTAAATTCCAATTAAAGGTTCCAAAGTCATTTACCGTGTTAGCTACAGTTTACCCTTTTTCTTGTTATTTTTCTAATCTATTGCTTCAAAACCATATTTATGTATATGTACAATGTACAATGTACATATGTAGGTAATATTTCTTTTTATGACATAAACATCAAAATACAAATCAACAAGACGATTAATAGGTAGACCTATAGCATTCTTTTTGATTGTATCGAAAACATTGATAGAAAGAAAGTATTTCAAAATGAAGGTTTTGAAGGGCCCAATTGTATTCACCTAAATTGGAAATATTAATTTTTTTCAAAGACGCACAAAGTATGCAAATAAAACTAGTTTCCCGAAATAAATAATTGCGAAAAATTGTAAAAATAGAAATCTGAAAAATGCTCTAATTTAAAAACGAAATTCTCGAAAAACTGGACCATTGCTTAAAAATATGTTTTTTTATTTATTCACAGTCAAATTTTGAAAAATATCAGAGTAATTAGGACTCATTAAATTGGTATTTAGTCAAAAACTTTAAGTGAAATCTTATATTAAAAAGAAATAATTGAAACGCCATCAGCAGGTATCTGAGCGGTTTAGCCTGGGAATTTTATTATGTTTTAGGTTGCGAATTTTTTTTTTTAAATTTATTTTCAGGTTAGAGAAATCTATTGGATCATTTAAATGGGTTTCTGATTTAATCAAAACAGCAAAATATGCCCAGGCAAAACGGCTCTTATACCTACTGCCATATTAAATTTTATTTTTAAAAAATAGGTATTATACGGACTTAAATATCAGGGGTTTTTCCAACTTCTTCAGGGGAGATTAGTTTTTATAAAATTTTACATTAGTTTTATTATTATTATTTGTTAAATAATTCTTAATTATTTTTTATCAATTTACGTTACATTTATTATTATTACATTTAACACCAAAACTTGCAAAAGAAAAACAAAGATTATTACATACATCTATTTAAAGTTAAAGACTTATAATAAATTTTGTGTGTTTTTTGTACAAACACTTCAAACAAAAGTAATGTTAAGTTTTAACAAAATTATTGAAGTCCCTTTTCTCTCACTGAATCTATATTTGACTTACTAAGCAAGTGAAAAATTAATGATCAGATTTTCCTTTTTTTTCTTAACAACCAAGCTTTTCTATCTGATAAAGCCGGTACACAAATATTTTCCAACGTAATGAGTTTAAGATAACTTAGCTTGTTTGTTTAGAGCTGAAAAGTTGACATTTAAGTATATGTAACTACGTCAAAGTTGTGCACTTACAAATCAAATAGATGTGTCATATCCTATTCTTAAAAATAAATTCCACAGAGGCTTTTTATGGGATACCTATGTATGAGAAAACTGTCAACTGCCGTTTGAAGAAAATTTGTGGTTATATGGATAGAACAGCTAAAAACCAAAAAGGCAATACCCATCTTCTTCTGGTTTCGACCGAAGGAAAAGGCGATAGCCGAACAACTTTTCCCACAATTCGACCTTCGTTTAATACATCCGTATTAAAATATTTGCCTTATCCAAAAATACTATGACACTGTATTTTTCGTGAGGCATAGCTTTTGTTATTAAATTGCTGACGAAAAATTTCGCCAGTTTTTCGCTATTCAATGTGGTATATTGTTTAAATTATTTATTACCTAACTATTTAATACTCATGTAGATACTCAACTATTAATAATTCAAGTGATATCTAAATGAACAACTATTTAATTAAATAAATGAGTAATTACCCACTTCGTAAATAACACAATGCCTTAGAGAAAAAAAAACACAAATGCCCCATCCAATGAAATATCTTTACTAATATAGGAAATTTCCTCTGATGAATTATTAAATAGCTTCAACTCAATCTAATAGAACGAAATCCGCTTTCTTGAATACAAAAAAAAAAAGGAATGAATTTGCTATTTCATGGTCCTCCAATGAAATAAATCTAAAAACAGAAAAAAAGAATTATGCTAATTGCAATTCATCTGAAGAAAGAAACCCAAAAGATAAGATTATTTTTTTTTTGAATCGTTGAAATATCGAAATTGTGTATGAATTCCCGATTGTAATACACATTTGCTTGTCACTTTTTTTGTGTTCAATAAAAGAAACATTCGAAATCAGGGATTTGCCTTAAAAAAATAAAAACAAAATAAGAGCTCAGAATCAATCCATCAATCATTAGGGAGCTTTATTTTTTGTAACTTCTTTGTACCTATATCTTTTTTCTCAGCATACCTAATGGTTCTGTTAGGTTGCTTCTTCAAATTATTCCATGGCTTATGTCTTAACAAGAAAACATGGGTATAGATATATACCAGGGTAGTAGGTACAAAATATAATACCCGACTCCACTTACCTACAAAAGAACACACATTAATAATATATTATTTCTTAATGTATCGCCATATCCGTCTCCGTTTCTAGCAAAATGTACGAACAAAAATATATTATTTTAGATGAGTTTGCGAAAAAGCATTAAGAAAATACTTTTATATATACTTGAGTCTGCTGTTTTATACCGCACCAACCCTCCCAATAAGAAGTATTTTTTTTTCGTATGAAAATTCAGTCGAACAAAAAATATGTTTTTCCTTTATTTTCAAAGTTTTTTTTTTAAGCAATTTCCGGTCGGCGATGGCGATATTATTGCTGAGGGTGTACAATTCACATTGTTAGGTTTTATATATCTTTTATTGGTTTATTGAACGGACTAGTGATTTATTTTTGTCATTATTATTGGAACGTTAAAAAAAAAGAAGAATTATCCCATAATGATCGGAAGTGTTCTTGATTGTTATGATGTTAGTCGAAGCGATAAAGCTGACTGTTGTTGTCAACAACCACTTTTTTTTACTGGTTAATGTATGTTTTTAGAACATCGATAAAACAGGTACCAATTTATTGGATTTATTAATTTGTTTTAACAATTCGTTTTGACTCATTTCGAGCAATTATTTTTTGACTCATTAGTTTTAGGAAATGAAATCAATGTTTTTATAGTTTTTTATTTAAATTATCAATTTTTAATGGTTATGATAAAAGTGTTATTATTTCTTGAGAATATTAAATAATATTTAAATTAAAATACTTATTTTTAACCGAAACCACAATTATACCAAATCCCATTTCTTGAGACGTACCGCCTTCTATTTCCACTTACCTGTCTGTGATTGTTTTCTTATAATTGACACTCATTGAAGGGATTATAATTTATAAGTAGGTTTTATGTATGGTTTAACACTGTGAGAGGGTATTGACAAATTGGACAAGGATTAAAAGAAGACAAACTATTAATTAATGATACTCAGGGAGTTTTTTTTATAAAATTCATTGCAATGCATCTTATACTTACTTGTGTATTAATATTCTATTTTTTTTTCTATTAAATTTGATTTATGGGTGATTCTCCACTAAAAGATCCTTTTCGTGTTCCCAGAAAACGATTAAAGTATTGAAATAATTAGAAAAAAAATTTGTTAACGTGTCTCCATAAATATTTGCATCATTACCGTAAGCAAAATAAAAACCCCTTTAAAATCGAATTAACGGCAGTAATTTGGTTTACATCCAACATAAATGAAATGAATAAATCATGTTTTTTTTATATTATATTTGAAAATACTAGTTAAAAATCAGTTTGGTGTGTAACAGAACAAAAGAAAAACATTCAAGATTCTCTTTTCAATTTTTATTTTCAATTAATTTATTCAATTTGTCTCATCCATCGGATGTATTGTTTGTTCGGGGCATATTCTGGGAAAAGAATATATCTATTTTTTACAAGTTTACCCTTAGGCCAGGAGTACACACGTGAGCTTATGCAAGTCTTCCAAACATGTTACAAGAACTTACAGTAAAAAATACTTACATAAGTTTAAAAACTTACAGCAACCCATTCAATAAGCTGTAAGCAACTTCCGTAAGTGACTCATGTCTTGTTTATAACGTTTCGTTCCGCTCCCAGCTCACAGCTTACGTACATATGTTGTTCAATTTACCGTAAGTTACTTACAGAGTTTTTTATACTAGTAATTTTTTCAGAATTTACTCACACGAGTAACTCACATGTGTTTTTCTGGCCTTAAAAAAACATACTGATTAGTGATTATTAGATTTGGCTTGCAAGCATTTAATTAAAGAACTAAGTAATTGCTTGAATTTTTGGATATGCTTGCTGATTAATTTCTAAAATGAAATGTAAATCAAAACCGACAACATACAAACTATATGTTGTGGCTGTAATGAGTTCTACTATTACTAAGCTCAACTTCTCTTCTCTACTTAAATTATTAGTAAGCTTTGATTTTGTACTACTGAAATTATTTGTAAATAAAAATCAGTCTTGTTCAAAATACTGAACTTAAAACACTATAACTATAATTAGACGATTTTATAGATAGAATTCGGATAATGCCTTGGATGTACTGGACGTTTTTATAAGAATAGAAAACTGGAGAGAGTCTCAAGAAGAAAGTCTTCTTAAATGCTGACAAACACTGGCACACTATACTATATTTATGATCTTAGATGATGTTTTTTTCCAAAACTGACACCGACAGCTCCGAAGAGCCAAGACCTAGTGACTCACACTCTAAAGTCTAAACCAATCCTTTTGTGTGTGTTGTTAGTTCTCCTGGATGGGAGGGGACCTACAATGTTTTGTCGCATCCGAAAGACTAAGGAGAGATGCGTGATAAATGATAATGTTAATCTTGGCAAATTTTGTCTCGCAAGAGGCAGTACAGGAACAGATTTAAGGAAACAATTCACCAATACCTGTTATAAAATTCTAATCCAATTGACATTTTCTAATTAGTTTTCTAAAATTGAAATTCTAATCTTACTGATTGAGATAATGTCTATAATATTTGACTCTTCTTCAAACTGAAAATTATTTAGATTTTCATACTATCTGTCATATAATTTATACATATAAATTATATAGGTAATAATTGTAATATAATAATTTGATGAAAAACTTCATATTAAGATTATTTGAAAAAACTATAATAATAATCAGATAAATATCAACAGTTCAATAAATTCAAGTTTTTCCATAAAATCAATAAAAACATTTGTTGGAGGGATACCATAACATGTGTATTAATTCTTTAAAATAATGGTATAATCTATTTCTAGTAAAGTTGATTAATAAATCAATCTTCTTGATTTCAGTTCTCTTCTTTTTTCGTGTATCATCCATCAGTCGATAGCCGAATGTTTGCTTCAGAATTTAAAATTTTTGTTTGTTGCAATAGGAAACAAAATGCAGACAATAATATAATGTTTAACCTAAATAAACTAAACTATAACAAATATTTTATTATTATTTATGTATATCTTGTTCCTAAATCGACTTATTTACTAAAATAATATTATCTATTCATCTCAGCCATAATAGAAGAAACCTTTTAATTAATTTAGTTGTTTGTTTTTTTTGTTCAGAACTTTTATTTTATCAGATGTGCAATTTAGGTAATTGTAGAACAATCTTTGTTTTTAGCAAAACAAAAATATACTTTTGAAAGATAATATTTTTTTCATCAGAATAAGAGATTCATATCATCTTTCCTCCCTCAATGTTCGTATAAACATCAGACTATGACTGTGTGCAATTCATTTCATGTTTTTTTTTTTCTTTCGAATAGAGATGTTTTTCTCCAAATTATCACAATATTGTTAGTGAAACACAACAAACATTTTACCGCACCAACGAATCCAGACAAACAAAAATAACAAAATAAAAGCAAAGACAAAAACAATCTTTCGGATAGCTTTCCATATGTTTATTGTTGTGCGTCCAAAAGTATCTCAATTCTAAGAAGAATCTTTTTTTCTTTTTTTTTTTTTATTATAATTTCAATTGAAGTAGAAAACATAAAGCGAAATAAATTTCACCTCAGTATTTTTCCACTAAATACATATTTATAGAAGACGAAAAGGTACTTTTTTCTTTTCACGTTTTACTTTGAACCATTTTTTGTTAGATTTCACGCGAAACTTACTTCGGAAATATACGAAAATGCTACAAGTTGTGAGTATAGAGTTTTGCATGGTAAAGTATTTTTTTTTTGTCTTTATTATTTTATTTTATTTCCAAGGAAATAAAGTTAACCAATAAAAAATTACTAAAATTTTCATTTGACTTTTATTTTGTAATGGTCAATTAGATATAAAAATAATGCAATAGGAAAACAAACTAAATTAGTTAACATTTAAATTGATATTTTAATTTTTGTTTAATTTAGTGATTATTTTTTACGGTTGAGTGAAAATGATATTAATAGCCTACCCGATGAGTGCATAAATAAATTTAATGGTCTATTAGTTTCAATTTAGTTGTCTGAAAAAAAAAAATGACCACTAAAAAAAAGTTGTAAAAACCATGGCCTTACCTTACTTTACTTGATGTGGTATTTGTTGTGCTGTCGGAAAAATTCAACTTTATGGCATTTTAAATGAGAATCATAATTATATTTTGAAAATGCAATATTTTTAACTACTGCAATGCTATTGAAATGTAGTAGCAGATTATGAGTGACTTTTACAATACATTTCCATTGCTCTGAGATGCATTTAAGTCGTGCTTTGCCTTGACGTATTCAGTAAAATAAAAATAGATACGGTAATATAGCGGCGCGACATAAAACACTTTAGCAATATATAAATTTATGACTTTTATCATTGTTTTTGTTGATAAAGTAAACAATGTTTAATGTGTTTTACAATAGAATCGTGAGGTGAGAATAAAGTTACAACTTGAGTTTTGTAAACGGCATTGGAAATTTATTTGTTATTTGTGGGCTGAGAAATTATAACCATCTCAAGGTAGTCTGGTAGGTATATATGGGAAATTATTGGGGCGTTTTTAAAAAACTAAAATATTGTAGGTTGTGGAATGTTAAACACTAATTAATATTTGATTTTATTACTTTTGTAAATGTTTTTAGGGTCAGACTGTAATATTTGAGGTCGAATTTGTAAAAATGTTATACTATGTCATATTTTAACTGTAGGTTTGGTTTTTAAATATATTTAAGTAGAGACTAATAGAAGTTTGAAAATTTTAAAACCATTCAATGTGTTTAACCTTCACAAATCAATATAATACTGGTTGATATGTCGAAAGATGATTAAAGTGTTTAGATTCGGTAGGGATAATAAAATCGTATATTAAAATACATAAATTTACCTATATATAATATTAGGAACTGACTAATTACTGGATAAAATATTTTGCTAATTATTATTTTAAATCCAAGCAAGGACAAAAAAAAAATTCAAGCAGTCAAAATAGAAAACCCAACAGTTTCTTGGGGCGGGTCGAACTACCTATTTTCTTTTGTATAAATATCGCGACAAATAGATTGATTTGATATAAGCAACGTATGCAATTATGTAAACTTGCACCATACAAGAATTCGCGCAAAAAAAAAAATCGAGATGACATTACGATGATAGCGAAGTCGAAAAAAGTGGGTGCGAAAATTCTGTCTATGTGTCTGTCTGTCAGTCTGTCATTAGCATATCCAGCCTAAACTGTATATATCTATTATAAATCTATCACTATTTATAAGATATTATATCTTAATGTGTATAGAATGTCAATGAAGTAAATAAACTTAATAAACTAAAATAAAAAAAAAAATATTTATTTTTATTTATTATTTGTTTAATTATCACATATAAAATTTATTAAAAGGATTTAAAAAATTGTTTCATATACAAAAATTGAAAGACTACAACACCTGTGAGAAGTACGCTCGACTAATTTCGTTTTCGCCCTAGCGAACTTACCACAAAAGCAAGTTTGTGCGACCCAGTCGTGCCTTTTATTTTTTACATCTTCATGATTGAAATACAGTTGAATGTTGTACATCCATCTCGACATTGTAATTACAATATTGTTCTCTTCTAATGAATACTGATTGTGCCTACCTACATATTTATAGTTAAATAAATATCCACTCCATTTTGTATTGAATTGATTTAATTGGGCTGTTTCGCTGACATGACAACTTTTATTGCATTGTTATTAAAGTGAACTGGTTTCTGTTATATTACACTTTTTTCTTTCTTTTTTTTTAATTAATTACTCTTTATTTGAATAATTATCATGATTCCCACGCACGGTTTTCTGATCAGCACATTGCTCCCATTTTTATTTTCCTCTTTTTTTTCGATAAATTAATCGATAACAAAAATATGCAAATCGTAAAAGAAAAAAAAAAATAATTATACCTACTACAAAAAAAAAAAAAACTTTACTTTGTCCATTTGCATTGTGTGTGGTGCATTATGATGATGTGAATTTCTTCCTCTTTGAGTAAAAATTAATTAAATTTTATTATTTTCTGTTGTTGCTCTGGCCTGGCTATGATGGTTGTTCTTAATTTTTGTGTCAGTCAGACGTAAGGAGAAAATTAAAAAAAAAAAAGAAATTGATTATTTGCCAAGCACCAGAAACACTTTTATGGGTAAGATTGGAAGGGAGGAATGCAAAATGATTTCCTCTGATGAAGAGGCAATAAGTGCGCTAAAAAAGTACGACTGTGGCTACTTTTGTCTCAAAAGTGCATATAAGTGGATGCACGCATATTATAATATTTGCAATAAATTATTATGAAAACTTGTATTTTGAAATATTAAAATAAGATTTTTAATTGCTATTTCAATCTGAAAAATTATGTATTAGGTTTTAATTTTTCATATAGTTGAGCAGAGAAACCAATAATTCTTGTTATGATTTATATCTTAAGTTAAATTTTTGAACTTTTGTGAATCTGGTGGAGAAAAATAAGTTGTCATTCAGTTTTTATGAAATTTTGTTATGAGAGGAGGGGCCTTAATCCAACATTACAAGATTAGGTTTTAGGCAAATCTGATTTGGATTTATTATGAAAACATCGAGGGAGCACCTAGCTATACCTGAATAATTAAACCGGATGGATCTTCTAATGAAGCGATAAGAAAGTGAATCTTTACTTCGCCACATCACTGGGGTCATCCAAGGAAAATTTTTCTAGATACAAAAATTGTTTGATAAAACGCCAAGTCTTATCGGGTGTCTTAATATATAAGACCGTGTTCGGTTATGACACCAATAACGGAGCTAAGATCTAATCTGCTAATAGAAAACAAGAATTAGGTGCGCTTCAGATTAATTTTTGGCCAGACTGAAGTATGTAGCCCGAAAAAAGGTGAATGTTAAACTCTTCTGTAATCCTCATGAGAGATGATCGAAAGTTGAGGCCGGTTAATGAGGTTGTGGAAACAGCACCGAATAATTTAAGGGCCTGACTTGAAGGTCTACTCTGTAGACCTGGAATATTATCAAGTTTACCGGCCAAGATAAAAATTCTTTAAACACTGGAATTTTTTCTTGGAATGCTCCACAAAATAGGGTCAAGAAAAAAAAAGACTATCTCTCAATTATACCAAAAAATAATTAAAAATAAAAGCAATGTCAAATTTTAATACCGAAATCAATTAGAAAACAACAACATGGTCGACATCAACTCTATTTTGGAGTTACCTAACTATTTAATACCTAACTAATAAACGCCAACCAACCTTTTTCGTATAGTAAGTAAGTAAGTAAGTAAGTAATTAAGTAAGTAAGTAAGTAATTGTTTTATTCAAAATCATCAGATTAACAAAAGATGTAATAAAAAAAATTGATTCGTATGAATATAATTCAGTATAAATTTAACATAAAACATGTATTTTGCATCAATGGCTCGTTCGAGCCGTCTGTTCCGATTAAATATCCTTGTTTCTGTAGTTCCTTATGTTAGTCGTTATGTTTTTATCATAGTGCTGCCTGTTTTTTACAATCTCATGTTTATTCGATAATCACGTTATTGAATTGCTTGAATTAGGAATTGAATTATTGAAAGACCTCCCACACACATTGTCATCGTACTATTCCTCATTAGATTCTTAATCCTTGAGCAGATAAATAATTTAATTAGGGTTAAGAGGGAACAATTCGACAAAAAAAAAGAATTAATAATAAACACTGATAAGGATTTTGTTTTCAAAATGTGATAACAAACATTTTTTTCACTCAGTTTTGAAGGTACTAGTGATATAATATGCAGCATTTTTCTCGATTTAAAAAAAAAACCTAAGTGGAGATAAATTTTTGTTTATGAATATCCAATGTAGGTATGTCGGCTTTTATAGTTAAGTTGGATAGAAACTTAATGTTTTCCTAAAAATCTCAGAACGATTACAGAGAAGTTGAAAAAAATATTTGTTTTAAACAGTTTCTTGTTCCATGTTTATTAGAAAAAACATCTTTTATTGACCTAAAGCCCTTAATACATTTCAATAAGACAACACAGGTCACATAGTACATATAACAATTAAAAACATTTTATTTTATTTGCAGAAAGTATAAACTTGAATCAACTTAGGTATAGGTATATCAACTTAAGGGTAACTTGCACTATTCGCATTTAAAAACTGAAGCCATACGTTAAGCTCAATTCAATTGTGTTTTTTAATCCATGTGAACATTCACGTTGGCGTGAACTCTGAAGTCTTATAGGTAGGTAGGTTAGGTCATCATCATCATCATCATCATCATCATCGGCTCGACAACCGGGGTCCGGTCCTGGCCTCCTTCAACAAGTCTCTCCACCTATCCCGGTCTCGAGCCCACGCCATCCAGTTGCGCACCCCAAGGCTCCGGGCGTCCTGGTCTACGCCATCTCTCCAGCGCAAGCATGGTCTACCACGCTGTCGTCTGCCATAGAATGTACCACAAAGAACTTTCCGAGCAGGTTCCTCTTCGCTCATGCGAGCTAGGTGCCCTGCCCACCGAAGTCTACCGAGCCTAATTTTTGTCACTATATCTGCTTCAAGGTAGATTGCGTACAATTCATGATTGTACCGTCTCCGGAATCGTCGGTAGGTTAGGTACCTACTACTAATTCGATAGGTAGGTAGGTTAGGTACCTACTACTAATTCGATCAAGTTTTGCTGTAAACTTTTTATTGAATCAAAAAATCTCAACGTGGGCATATGTAAACAGCGGGAAATGTAAACACGGCTCATATCAAACTTTATAGTAAAGCCTTTTTAACACACACAGTATCTGAAGTGATGGAAGCATACATGTTCGATAACATACACGTCGTCCCCTCAAAAGCAAAGTGGCTTATCTCAAAATCTAGAGTTTTGTAAAAAAGCGATTTGAAATTATTTTGAGTCTTAAAAATGAATTTTCGTCTAGAGTTTATGCAAGGGATGTGCTAAACAATTCGGAAATGTTTTACGGAAAATAATTTTTTTATCGGTAAGTTCTATTTTATGTATACTTATAAGTTATAAAATTTGTTTGGCAATCTTTTTTAAAGAAAAACATTAAAGAAATTTTAGGAAGATGTACTAATTTTCTCATGTTTTCAATTACCCCAGAAAATATTTTGATGTGGGTAAATGTAAACAACACTAAGGGGGTAAATGTAAACATATTTGATAGTCAAATAAGTGATGATATTTTTTTTTAAATTATGTTGGTTATATACTTAAATTATAGTTGCCATAATGCCAAGAAAATATATTTTCAAGAAGCCGTTGCCATCATACTCATTGAATGACGTAGCCAATGCAGTCACTGACGTCCAAAACAAAAATATGACCTTTAGGGCAGCCCAGGAGGCTTATGGAGTTCCTGTCTACGTAATTTATAATAGAATAAGCGGCAGAAAAAACTCTATTGAAAAAATCAGACAAAGTCGAGGAACAGCACTGCAGCACTGCTCTAGCAAAACCTCCAGTAACTTCAACATTTATTTAAATCCCAGTTTACTTTTACCCCCGGATTCAGAAAAAAAAATTATTGTTGGGTAAATGTAAAAATACTATTATTAACCCTAATTTTATTTTCTTAACAATTTTTTATCAAATTCATATTCAAAAATGCCATACTTTGGTTTTCTTACTTACCATTTTCCTTACAGGTTTTCATTAAAAAAATTCAAAAATGGTGAACTCAAAATTAAAAAAATAAACCTGATTTTGTTTACATTTACCCACGTTACCCTACTTCTTTAAATATTTTTTTTTTGTGCATAAACAAAGAATGATTTCTAACTTCCTTTTCTTCTTTTCGAACGCACTGAACAACCATTTTGTATCAATTTTAAAACCACTACACTTACTTTAGTTTCAGTACTCCCGTTAAATGTGTAAACTTCACATCAAAAATATTTCCATTTGCAATATAATAACACAAGTTAGTATTTGCAAAACGTTCTGAATTAATGTAAAAACCCAACCGCAACTTTCATCTAACTTTTCACCTGCTGTTTGCATAGCAAATATCTTTTATTTTTTTCCTAGAAATACAAATAATGTATATAATATTATAAATATGTGTTTATGTGTTTATGTGTTTATGTGTTTAATATTCTCTGCGAAATGAATTTAGTTCAGAAAACACTTTGAAATGGAATTTAGTGTGCAAATATTTAATTAATTAAAATTAACTCCTTTATACTGCTTTAGTATTTGCATATGTACGTATGTGAAATGCGTGTTTATTAGGTGCTTGCCTGCTCCTTCTCGAAATAACTGAAGAGATATACATTCATAATACTAACACCACCTAAGCAAGAACCTACAAATATTATTATTTCTATATTTCTGCTGTTTCTGGATGTTATATTGTGAAACACTTGACGGATTTTCCCTACATCCACCAATTGGTACATTTGCAGTGTAAACTGAGAATTGTTTTATATTTTTACCTAGAGCGAACTGTTTTTTTTTTTAAAGGCACAATTACGCTAAAAGTAGAAACAAAATCGATGTTAAAAACGAGTTAGTTACCTACTTTTTATTTAAACTTGCTTATACGGTGACGATAATGTGGTTTATAATGCTGTTAATTTTTTTCAAGATTTTCTTAACCCTTTTTTTTTAGAATAATGCTATGTCTTTTTCTGACAACAATCGTGAACTTAAATAAATCGATAAAATCTTTAAACCACCTAATAGCTTATGTCCCATCCAAATTATATTATTATAATTATAATTATATAATTTATATTTCAACATTAAATTTATAATTTTAACATTAAATTAGGCAAACACATTGGGTTCGCATTAATAATAATCATATTTAGTAACAGCTTAAATAAAAATTTCAACACTTAACGAAAATTTCGGTTCAAATTTTGTCTAAAGTATGGAGATTTTATTTAAGCTGTTACTAAATTTGATTATTAGTAAGGCCAATTGTTTTTATTTTCTAATAATTCACCATAATTATTAAGAAGAATGTTTTATATGTTTAAGAGATTATATTCGAAACCATGCTCTAATAGTAAAAGATCTATAAAGTTACTTTTCCTAATTAAGGACCACTTGCACGAAAATGTTTTGACAGTAGTAACCATTAATTTATCCATGCATAGGCACTAGTCATCGATAAAAATATAAACTCGTTGCAAAATCTTAAATATTTATCCACTCATTTTTCTCTGGATAACTTTTTACATCCGGCAAGACAATTTTGGAAAGAAATACTATAAAAATGCTTCATCACTGATCCTTATCACTCTATACATAAGTCATCAACTACTAAATTAAAAAAAAAAAAGTTAAAAGAAAATTTCTTTGATAAACATTCTCAAATTATTATTATCATTTAATATTATTAGAATCCCATTTGGTAAGGTATTTCAATATTGATCCAGATGTCTAAATATCTGATGTTGTGATAGAATAATTTCAGTTGTTCAATAAGAAATGAGTTGCGATTATAACAGATTAAATGACTATAGTATTATGCATACATATTTTGCTTAATAAAATGTAATGAATCAGTTCTCAAATAAAACGTTTATTCTGAGGTAGTAAAATGTTATACAGGCAATTTAATTAAATAAACTTCACATTTGCAAACTTAATAATTATTTCAAACAATTTCAAACATTAATTTGTGATATAATAAAACAGTATACTGCTGCTTCATAGTGAACAAATAAGTACCTTACTACCTATAAATACTTCAAAATTTAATCCATAAAGTTGAAATAAGTAAATATAAATGTTTAAAATAAAGTCATCGAAATTTAAATCAAATTTGATAAAAAAAATATTACAGTACAGGTAAATATACAATTATTTGGTACCCCTTTTCTATAAACTATTTTATTTCAATGCATGATGTTATTTTGGTGTAACTTACCATCCTGCAGAGCCATTTTTCCCGAATTGGCCACTCTAGGTACTTAAAGGTCATCACATCAGGTATTTCAACTTATGTACGATGAGTTTCTTTTGGATTCATATTTTTAATATAAACTGTCGTGTTAGGGATTTCATTATATAATTTATAGAAACGATTTTCGAAATTTTTCCGCAGGATTAAAGGAAAGTATAAAGTATTGCCTTATTAATATCGTAAGTAAACGGATTTGTATTTCAATTAATTATTCTTATAAAAAGGAGATATTTCTAAGTGTACTCATATCATAAAAATGCAAGTAAATTGTTTAAACAATTTGAATATTTCCGTCCCCGCTGCAAAAATTTTCTGATTTTAAATAAATCCAGAATTCCGAAAATCCAAACTCCCGAAAACCCAAAAATCGAAGACCTAATAACCCGAAAACCCGAAAACCCAACAGCCCGAAAACCCAAAATCAACAAAATCCAAAAGCCCGAAAAAGTGTTCCCAAAATCCCGAAAAATTAAATTTTTGCGCAAACCTTAAAAACCGAATAAAAAAATAATAAATTGTATTTCAATTCAATTCAATTCAATTTATTTAAGTATAGGTGAGTACAAATAAGACGTAGTCTTTTATAGTACAAGTAATTGGTACATTTTACGTGGCAGATAAAAATTATATAAACCAAAAGATATACTTACAATATAACAATAAATACCAAAAGCGAATAGAAGATTACAAAAGAAATTAAGAAAGTTTGAAGAGTAGGAGATAAAAGTGAGAAGAATAAATAATAAATAGTAAAACGAAGAAATAGAGGGAAAAAAGAAAATAGTTGTTGTTGAGTATAGTTTTACAAATACTGTAATGCAGATTTTTTGAATTTGCTTGCGCTAATTATCTGTTTAACTGTAGTGGGAAGCGAGTTCCAAAGTCTGGTAGCATGAATGAAGAAGAATTTTTTCTTGAATCACATTACCTGGGTGGCACTTGTGCCCTCAGCAGTTGAGAACGCTAAGAGGGGGCATCCTGCCTGGCGCACTATAGGATTTGGGGTGGGTGCGAGTTTGGGTGGGTACAAGTTTGGGTATGCAATATTGTGAGCATTTTGTACGAAAAGTGTAACTTCTCCAACAAAAGTGAAATAATATCCCACCAAAAAGTTAAGTTAAGTTTTTTGGTTAAGTTTTTTCTCATGTGAAGTTATTTCCAAGTGAAGTTATTAATACAATATTTTGTTTTTGTTCAAAGAAATAAAAAAAAATTAAAAAAAAAATTAAAAAAAATATTAAAAAAAATATTAAAAAAAAAATTTAAAAAAAAATTTAAAAAAAAATTTAAAAAAAAATTTAAAAAAAAATTAAAAAAAAAATTTAAAAAAAAATTTAAAAAAAAATTTAAAAAAAAATTTAAAAAAAAATTTAAAAAAAAATTAAAAAAAAAATTAAAAAAAAAATTTAAAAAAAATTAAAAAAAAAATTAAAAAAAAAATTAAAAAAAAAATTAAAAAAAAAAATTAAAAAAAAAATTAAAAAAAAAAATTTAAAAAAAATTTAAAAAAAATTAAAAAAAAAAATTAAAAAAAAAATTTAATCTTAATTTCCTATTTTTTGCTTTTCGAGGTTTTTTTGGTTTTGGGATTTTTGTTTTTCGGGCTTTTGGGTTTTCGGATTTTAAAGAAATACAAAAAAAAATAGAAAAAAAAAAATTTTATCTTAATTTAGCATTTTTTGCCTTTCGAGGTTTTTTGGTTTTGGGATTTTCGTTTTTCGGGCTTTTGGGTTTTCGGATTTAGGGATTATGTACGACTCCCAATATTAAATTAATTAAATTAAACAAAATTGCGTTCGAAAACTTTTCTATTTTTTTTTTTCAAAGAAAATAAGCTTTTACATAACGGTTTATTTATTGAGCTAAAAAATCTAAATCCTCGTCTAAGGAATGCTCTTTAAACTCTTTCTTTTTAAATTCTACATAAAATCTTCCCTTGTCACTTCCCTTGTTTTATAATGTTAAATATACAAATCGGTTTAATTTAAACTTACATAATAATCTTCAATCGATATAATTTTCACGATCACGATTAAAATATTGAAAACAAAATAATTGATGTATAACAAACAGCTAATACAAAACAAAAATAAATTACCCGAGACATGATGCAATGCAACCTCGGCACCGACAAGTCTGAAAATTGATAACAAACAATTAGGCATCGAGATAGAATTAAAAAAGGTACTGGTTTGAGCTAACTTAAAGCGGTTTCACATTATCACATTATTTCAACCACGTTAGTTGATAATATCAATAGTCTTTGTTCAAACAGTGTATTAAAATTTAGCGAACAAAATTGTTTATTTTATTTATATAAGATGCTGATATCTGACAGATTACTTTGTTACAAGATTAAATTGCAGTGTAGAATTCTCTTGTTACAGAATGTTCTTCCTTCTGTAGTTAAGTTAATTCATATAAATTTGAATGCATGTGTGAATTGATTGTGATATCACAAAAAAACTAAGGTGCTTGAACTGGGAACAAATGATAATGACCCTATTTAATATATAGCTAGTACATTTAGATTTTAGATTAGAGTACATTTAGAGTTTTTCTACTTTCCCATTTTGTTGAAATACTTACCATTTAATTTTTATAAATTTCTTAAAAGATTTCCTAGTAATAGATAGCTTAATCAATTGGTAAAATTTGCCAATATTCTGGGACCCATGGTCCCAATTAAGATCGTAAACATCATCAGAAAAGATGGAAAATGAAGTATAAACAAAACAAAAAAATTTCAACCAAGATTATACTGTTATTTCATTGCAATCTTCGGACATATTTTTGAGTACTTTGACTTCATCTGAGCACTGCGTCTTAAAAAAAAGATCCCAGTTAATTTTGAAGTCTTTACTAAAATAATCGCTTAGAGCAGTAAAAAGACTTAAAGTAAAAAGAATTCAGTATTTTTAAAACTTTTTTACTTAAAAGTCTTTTACATTCTTTTAACTGCTTTAAATCTTTTTACTGCGTGATAAAGTCTATTGAATGCTTGAAGTCTTTTCGCTGCTTGAAGATTTTTACAGCTTGAAGTTAAAAGTACTGAATTCTTTAGTCTTTTGACTGCTCTTAACAATTATTTTAGTAAAGAATTAACTGGTTTTTTATTTTGTAAGTTAAAGTGCTGGTTCAAAGAATGGAAATTCATTTTGAAAAAAATAAGTTAAAAAATAGGGACTTCACGTCATGCAGTGCGAAAATACTGCATTCTTTTACAGCTCTGCTATAACGGGCCATTAAAATGAAAAACTTATTTGCTTTCACCCAAAATATACCCAAGGAAAAATTATTTTAAAACGAAATTCTCTATGAATTTCGCATTTCCCCTAAAAGATGCATTTTCCTCCAAGAACTTAGTCCATGTGGTATTAATTTTTCATCAATCGAATGAAATGAATTTGTTTACAGCACGATATGTTATTCTCCAAACGCAAGCAAATACAATTTTTTTTTTAAATATTGCGCATCCCACCCACGTTCCCAATTTGTATCTATCTATATCCTGGTAAATCGAGTCAATGGCTTCAGTTCTCTACTCGGGGAAGTGCAAACTGTCTGAATTAATTTATTCAGCCAAAGATAATATTGCAACATATATAAAGATACAAATGCGAATATCGTAGGTAATTACGCACATCATCAGAGTTTAAAAATAGATGCGACAGATAGCATTAAGAAGCCATTGACCGATTGTCAATATTGTAGGTAGGTATGTATAGATATTCGAAATTTCGCAAGGTGTTTTTGTGTGCACTTTATTTTGCACAGTCCCTCCATTCCACACCCGAAGTTTCTCACAACTTAATCACTTAGTATAGGTATTATATTTTCTTGTTGTTTATCAACATTTATAAAATCAACAAAAACAAAACCAAATTTAAATTCAAAAAAATAATAATGTTCACCTTTTAACATATTTCAGTGGATTTTAATTTTTTAATAACAAAAATCCATTTAAAACTCTCAGAGGGGAAAAACCAAAATATTGCCGTTAGATATTGTTTTGTTTTCTTACATTTTTGATAGACTTTAAGGGTAAATATTTTGCAAAACATTTTTTTTTTGTTGATCTGATTAAATTTGTATTTGATTAAGATTTCTTGCATCTACAACAGTAAAGTTGACGTCCAGTATAATGAACGATTCAAATTTCAAGGGCGTTTATTTTTTGAAAAGATTAATTAAGTTAAGATGTGTTCACTTTATTTATGTATTGTATGCATGTTAGGTACCTACTAGCAGACTCGCCCGACTTTGTATGGACTATTTAATCCGACTTTGCATGGGATATTTAATTTAATTCGTTTTAGTTGCGCAAGTATCAAAAGGAACTAAACTACAAAACAAATAGTACACAACAAAAAAAATCTGGAAATTGTGTCTGATTATCCGTCTGGATGTATACATATGTTACTAGACCGATTTCCTTCAAACTAAGTACATTGTTTCTGAGGACTGAGGACAATCCTTTGCAATGGGGTTGTGCATTTAAGACGCTTAAAATATTACTATTGATAACAGCTTTTTTCTCAGATCCATTTTAAACTGTCTGGATTTATACAAACTTTGATGAGCTAATTATGATTTTTTTTTGCATTAGTTGAGATAAATTCTTTAGAAAATATTTATTTATGGTATCTCCTATAAAACCATTTTTTTTGGAGATCTTGAACACGACTGCAAGGATTTCGATGAAATTTTTAATTTTTGATAAATCTGATCAAAAGGGTCTTGCATTTTAACTTGCAATTATTGGCACCTAGAGGCAAAGTTATGTGTTCGTGAAAAAAATGTCAGGATATCAAATGAAACATTACAACACAATAACACAAAAAAAAGTGGAAAAATTAAAAAAGTTTTAGAAATAAGTATAATGCCTCAAACTGATGTAAGTTCGATTCGCTTATAACTTGAATCGCAGTGATTCGCAGGATATTTCGCTGATGAGTTATAAGGAAGCTAGTGGAAATTTTGCTTTCAAAATTCTGCCTTTCAAAATTTTGGCGGTTAAAAAAAATCTGTTTGCGACCCTATAGATAAGAACAAACCAAAAAAATTGCTTGCTTTTTAACGTTTATCAAGTCTGAAAAGGGTTTGGCATCACAGCAACTTAAGAAATCAATATAGAAACACATAAAAAAATTATTGACTTTTTGAGTTGCTCTGGCAACTCTTGTTATGGCATAAGCTATAAATTTTCAAACTGTACAGTGAATAAAATGTTTCTGCCAAAAAAAAACTTATAAAATTTGGGTCACCACCTGTCTGCTCTTTAAAGGATTTCTTTGGTTTTCGATCATTACCGGTTGCTATAATTTTCATTAAGATTCAGAAGCAAAAACTACAAAAAATGTTGGTGCACCAAAATAATGTCGGAAACTCGGTCGCTATCTCTCCTACCGCGGAAGCCAAATCTGATATTATTTATTTATTTATTTATTTTTGGTGGTTTCGTCACGGTTATTTTTTTTTAGTTTTAGCTTTCTCTTAACGACTTAATGGATCTATACCAAATTGTGTGTCTTAACCTTGTTTATTGTAATATAATTACTTGGTAAGTTATACCATGCGACCCGATTGTCAATTTATTTTCTTCTACTTTGATATTAAAAAATATTTTTGCATTTACGAATCCTCAAAACTCAGACACCTTTACGTTGATCTATGCCAATTTCACTCCTACTCTAGCCATTTAAAATAATATTGTTAAAAACACATTTTATTTTAATTAAGTGTAACACAAATTTTTTTTAAGTGTCGTATTAAATGGACTTTAATATGCAACATTGTATTTTTTTCGACTAATTAGAGTGTCTTATTTACCTAGGTTTATTTTTATTTTCAATTATAAATAAACGACAAAATAAATCCATGAAAAATAAATATAAAAATAAATTAAACAAATAAAAATAACTGTAAGGCAATTTATTAAATGCATAATTTAAATGTGTCAGCATTTTTGTGTTGATTTAATAAAAGAAGGAAATAAAATAAAATAAAAATAAAGATAATTTCGAAAGAAAAGTAAAAGTAAAATAATTATCACAGATCTTATTGTCTCATTCCGGATATTGGGGTCAAGGTGCTCTTAACTTTACAAAGAAGGGACAATCTGACAGATTCATATACGAGGACTTAAAAATACACACTGAACAGTTATTACTCGCATAATCGTGGGCGAGGCGGTTGATGATTTAAATTCTTGTTTATCTAGAACGATTTGAAAAGAAATCCTCTTAAAAAGGATAAAACAAAATAAAAATTACCTGAATGGAAAAAAATAAAATCCAAGAGCAGGTAAAGTAGGTATACCTACTTAGTTCGTGGTAATGTTTTTTTTGGCGATGAGTGAGAATGATTCGAAAGTAAGTGGACGATGATGTCAGATCAGCTCGACATTGTTTCCATTTTGCCAACTAACTTGGTTGTGTGGCCGTGCAGTGATAAGCCACATTTGTATTCTTTGAAATAAAAAAAAAAAAAATAGTCACTGACGTAAAATTTATTTTTTATTTCGTCAAATTAACTAAAAATGAGAGATGTTTGTAGTATTTAAAATAAAAAATTACAAAATAATGTTTGAACAAGTACCTAAATATTAAGGTGTGTATATGTATACCTTTTACTTTATTAACACATACATGTATTTAGTTTTATTGCGATAATCCCTGTTTTGTGTTGAAAGACATTTTATAACATTGACACTGAGATATTTTATTTTTATGATTAGAATAGGTTATTTTTTGACGATGACTTAGAAAGTCAATTTGATGAGGGATTTTTATTTTTAAAACATTGTTGCATCAGAAATATTGTCTTTTGTTGATCTTGAATACAAGTTTGATAATAAACCATTGAATTATGACACATATTAGTGACTAAACACATTTTCATTCTAGAAGGTTCGTTGAACGAAATGCAAAGTCTGATGTAGTAAATTAAGAATGAAGAATCAACAACAAATAAGTAAAAATATAAAGGTTAAAATTTGCTTATATCTGACATGTTGTTTTAATAATAGTTGTGCAAACTATTACTAAAACAAAATTTCAGATATAAGCAAATTTTAACCTTTCACTTCTTATTTGTTGTTGACTCTTCAATACAAATTGTTTAAATTAAAAAAAAATGGAGACAATGACAATGTGATTTCATAAATAATGTTGAAAAGAGAAAATTATCAGAAAATGGCTTAAACCTGATATTAAGTGTTGTATTATGATGGGTTGCTCTCATAATACAATTGGTAAGGCAAATATTTTATTTAATGTTAAATAATCAATGAAATTTAAATGAAATCGGTTCAGCCGTTATCACTGGGTTGGGGACGAAATTCTGCCTTGGTTAAAATTCTTTTGTCAAAATATCATAATTCTACAAATAATAAAGAAAAAAAAAATTGGAAAATGTTAAAAAGCCCCCTCCTTTTTTTTTTAAGCAGAATTTTGAAAACCAGTATTTCTACCGGCTCCTGTTATTGTGATAAAATGGGAGCAGGTCGAAATTCTGGTTTTAATTTATTGGCTGTTTGCAATAACGATAAGTAGGATTTTGAAAGTAGAATTTTGACAAACGAATTTTGATCGAGTCAGAATTTCGACCTAAGTCCCCAACTTTGACCAAATTTGTGAAAAATAAAGTTAGACGTTTTTGAGAAAATTTGGAAAAACTCAAACCGTTATAATGCGGGAAATATCGAATTTCTTCTCTAGGGAATAACCAAAAAGTGCTACAGACGAAGTTTGAAGTTAATCCGTCAAATCGTTTAAGAAGAAAGACAACCGCATATACTTACTCACAACAGACGGACAGCATGATAGGAAACCCACTTTTTTAGGCTTCTCTAGTATCTTAATGTCAGGATTAATTAAAACAACCTAAAATCTTTTATTTTACTTGCCCTACTGATAAAATAAAAATGGGTAAGGGTCATAAATTCTGCTGCGGTCTAAACTCTAAATTTCTGATATGGAAACTCTGCTTCACTTTCTGTGATCCGCTTGGAGTCTTGACAGAAGTCTTTAAAATGGGAGACGAGGACGAAACCATGCTAAACAACGGTCACTTGAGTTATTTCGTAGATAAAAACAAAAATAAAAATGACACCAGCATTCAGTTGGTCTCAAACGAGTAACAAATAAAAATCCATAACCGGGAAGCCTTCTGACTGAGGTCAACTCGACTAACCCGATTTGTAGTGAAGTGGTTCGAGATCAAAACGTCGTCAGAAAAGGGGGAGAATAAGAAGGAGTAGCTACCTATTTGTTTCCCAAAACTACGCCGGAAAAGAGTCCCTTTCAATTATGAATGGTTCCAACAAAAATAAATCATAATGTTTAATATTATAATGTACTTATAATACGCTGTATTATTTAAAAATATTATGATAATACCAACATACATATAATTTGAGGTTAAAATATAAGTTTAAGCACTTTTTCTGCAAATAAGAGGTACAATTGCGCATATTTGGTAATCCTCAGTACCGAAATCCATATTTAATTTATAAACACCTTCATTTTCTAATAAAAGTTTTCTATAAAAGTTAAATTTGGTCTTGAATAAAAATTATTAAATATTTTAAATAATTACAAAAAAATAACTTTAACTTACTCCTTCCTTAAATGGGCACAGCTGCTGTCCGTTTTCGTCAAATCCTCTTGCCGTTTCATACCAAGTTTCCTTCGGATCTATGAAAACTGAATAAAAATCTTTTGTATCTATAGTGTATCCAGTATCAACCCAATGCCGTTTTTTCCTTTTATATAGATGATTTGTATTCTATTTGGAGATGGTAAAATTTAAAAATTATATAAACGCTACAAAATTCCAATTATTCTTACATGAATTTTATAATTTGTATCGAGGTATATGACAAAAGTAGCATAGCCATCGAGTACCATATGGAAATGTTCATCAAAATTAACATTAAGGTTAGTTGTGTTAAAAAAATGATATATTGAAATTAATTCCTCTTTTCCACAATCATCCAAATAATTTGAAACGTTGCAAGTTAAATTAGACGCTATCAACTCTTGAAATAACTCAAAGGATAGTATGATAATAGTATTGATAGTGAGTAGTGAAAATATCGCCATTGTGTCACGATAGATACAAATAACTTGAATGTCCGAAGTTAATTGCAGTTATAATTTTATATAGGGTTTTGGTTTTGGTTGGGATGCTTGTTTTGATTTTTATCTAGTGACTAGCTGACCCGACAGACTTCGTCCTGTCAAAAAGATTTGTAATGTGGCAGTTTTTGTGCTTACGTATTTTAAAAAATTCTCCTGAACAGAACCGTCACCCTGGTGATAGGGCGTTGTGAATAAAAAATAATTAAATAAAACATAAATAAGGATTTAAAAGTAAGTAATCGCTTTATTGTTAATCATGTGAATCATAATTATTATTATTATCATTGTAGTGCTTTGTGGTATACGATGTTTTTTGTTTGATTACCTGGCGCATAGATAAACAAAACAGACTTCGTCCTGTTAAAAAAGATTTGTAATGTGGCAGTTTTTGTGCCTACGTATTTTAAAAAATTCTCCTGAACAGAACCGTCACCCTGGTGATAGGGCGTTGTGAATAAAAAATAATTAAATAAAACATATATAAGGATTTAAAAGTAAGTAATCGCTTTATTGTTAATCATGTGAATCATAATTATTATTATTATCATTGTAGTGCTTTGTGGTATACGATGTTTTTTGTTTGATTACCAGGCGCATAGATAAACAAATCTGATGGTAATCCAACACGGGAACAGGCAACATACAATTGACCATGTGAGAAACATGGGTTTTCTAGATTAATACCACAAACACTTAATGATTGCCCCTGGGACTTGTTTATAGTAATAGCAAAAGCAAGCCGCACTGGAAACTGTAGTCGTTTAAACTCAAATGGCACATCAGTCGGAATCATTGGGATGCGCGGTATGAGAACATCTTCTCCTTTATACTTTCCTTTGAGTATAGTTGCTTCTATCACATTGTTTAGTAATTTTTTTATCGCTAACCGTGTACCGTTGCAGAGACGCGGTTGGTTGATATTTCGCAACATTATAACCACCGATCCAACCTTTAATTGAAGATTGTGAGGTGGCAATCCTGGCAAATCCAGCGAGTTTAAAAAATTCCGGTGGATAGTTGACTACATCATCTTGATTAGTAGCCGAATCAACTGATTTATATATCCTCAATTCGCCTGTAATTTGTTCTTGAATTTTGAAATTTAATTCATTTACATCTATGTTTTTTGCAGCCAGTATAGCTCGTTCGCTCAACCAATCATGGTTTCTGTAATTTTGAGAAACATCTGGACCACCTTCTGAATAAGTTCATCTTTTGATCGAGTTAACTGACAAAAACTTTGAGGAAAGTTAATGCAGCCAGTCAACATGTCTATAGGAAATTTGCCATTACCAATGTCAATGAGTTGTTTAGAGAATATGTTTCCAGATTGGTCATTTTGCAACTCGACACGCATATTCTTGCTTAAATGAAGTACTTTGACATGTTTCCACAAATTTGAGGACTTTAAACATGCATTGAGTTCATCAGCTGGCGTTGATCGTGGAATCACTGGCAATGTTTGACGAAAATCTCCTGCTAATAAAATCATTGCACCACCAAATCGGTTATTATTGCTCCGTAGATCTTTTAAGGTTCTGTCTAAAGCCTCCAAAGATTTTTTATGTGCCATCGTGCATTCATCCCAAACAATCAATTTACATTGCTGCAAAACCTTTGCCATTGCAGAGTTCTTCGAACAATATGTTTTGTACGAAGCAAAATAATTATTATACTTGTTAATTATTAACTACTATTTCTATAAGAGTATTATTTATGGTTTTTGAGGAATTTGCAAAAAACCCAAATTGACTACGTTTTAGTTACAAATCATTTGTATGGGAAAAAGAAAAGAGCTATTTTAGGGTTTTTCCAGCAATAATTCTAATTTTTCTCGCCGTAAAAACTATCCTTGAACTTCAACGAACATTTTAAAAAAAGATTTGGCCAAATTGGTCCAGGCGTTGTTGAGTTATGCGCTTACCAACACATTTTGCGATTCATTTTTATATATAAGAAGATTTACATTTGTTCTGATAGCGAATCATTTATTTTAACAATTTGATTTCATAAGCACACGATCTGTGAGATTATTGATAAAAGTCACGAAGTTTAAACATAAAACGGAAAAGCTAGGAAGAGATGATGGATTCTATTATTACAAATGACACTCTGGTAGGATTTGAAATTTGATTTGAAGTTGAAGTTGAATTCATTCATTTGTTGAACAAAACTTAACCTGTAGTTAACTATTTTGAATTATACATATATCTTTACAAAATGATACGAAATAGATTTCATGTAACAACATTTCAAATAAATTTATCAAAAAATTAGATCTGAATAAAGCATACTAATTTCAATCCACATTATGTGGTTCGTGTTTGTTTGATTCTAGTTAGGTATTATTAACTTTATGCTGTTAGAATTGTTAGTGACCTCTCAAATATATATAAATAAAGTTGTCAATTTTCTGTGTTTATAGTTGCATTATCTCAAATCCACATATTTAAATAGAAATAGAAAAAATGACGCAAGATGTTCGTTCTAAACAGCGCTCTGGTTTAAAGTGAATATAAATTGATATAAACAATTTTCTGTAAAATTATTAGTCATTCTTATTCATTCATTAAAAATAACACTATTCTTAATATGCACTTATTTTACAAAATAGCCATTTCCGATAAAAAACAATCTTTTTCTTAATTTATATACCTAGCTAGAACAAGAATAGGAGTTCCACTTTCTAAATCCAAAAGTGGGGTCCTACAAGGTTGTATCTTGTGGCCTGCATTGTTTCTATTGCTTTATTTGTTTTGAAATAAAATGTTCTTTATTGTTTTTGAATAAATATTATGTACTATTATGTGACCAAACATTCGTTCTAAGGTTAACTGGTAGACATTACGAACTTTAACAAAAATCTCCATCGATAGTTCTTGAATACTGAGCATGAATATGTGTTTTAATGACAGTTTTAAATTTTATTCAAAACACTGACAGACTGAAATTCACAGCTTTTAGCTAACCTTACCCTAGAAAATTCTGATACCGTTTCATTTTCTAAGGTTATGTCTTTTAAATTTGTTGACTTAAAATCATTTGGGAATATTCATAGTTGTTTTTAAGCTCGGGTTTTTCTTAGACTCTGTTTAAACAATGTAATTGAAATTGGAATTGATTAAATCATTTTTTATTGTAAATCCTTCTTTATAACGTTTTATTTTTTAATTAGCTCCAATAACTCAATAAGATTAGATAAAAAAATTATTTTTGTTTAAATTAACAAGTCTAGATGATTTTTTTAATTTCAAGTCAAGTGATTGTTTATATTAGTCAACGTTTGTATACTTGTAACTTATCTTATCAACTGCAAACAGCTTATCCTTTCTTTTCTTATTTATTAAAAATAGAACTGTCATCATAACCTTCTTTAAATAAAACAATATACGTATGTAAGTACTCATTTATTATCTTTGAATTATAAATAGATATGATTTTTCATAAAAAAAAAAAAAAATCAAATCTTGAGTATAGCTATACAACAAAAAATGAAAAAAAATAAACTACATAACAGTTAAAATTTATTGTTATCATAATCTAAAAGCTTTATTTCCGCATAGAACCACTTAACCTTAGAACAGCTGGACAGAAACCGAAATACAAATAATATTTAAAGATTTCAGCAAAAATCTTTTTCTCCTCATCTATTGGATGAAAATGTTCAAATCAAATCAAATATCCAAGCACATGGCTAAGACGGTCGTTGGTGTGTTTTTGTTTTTAATTAAACGGCCTATTCAATTCGCATTTGTTTTTCAATTTATTCACTTAGCTAGCTGGAGTACTCCTCCAATTACACCCGGTCTAATCAGCATACACACCGAGGCTAAATCTCTTTCATGATTGATAAAGCCACTTAAATAATAGCGAAGGCATCGTAGCAATGGAGGGGTAGGTACGTAAGAGGGCACAACTGAAACAGCAACAAACATTAAATGAATTAAGCAAATTTAATTGAATTAATTCGCTGATATACGTTGAGGGTTTTGCGTTATCTGCATTCTGTTCAATTTAGATAAGAAACTTCAGTCGGATCGGATTGGTAATCTCTTTAATATTTGTTGTTGTCCTTTTGTTTGTTTTCAAAAGCTATACGGGTAGAAGATAAGATAGACATTACAACTTACATCCATATTCGATTTGCGGTCCTATGTCAACATTGTACATAAAGTTATACCTACCTATATGTGTTTATAAAAGTTTGCAGCTGGGGACTTATCAGACACACACTCCCATGAGGGTGACTGATAATAAAATTTAACTCAACGCCCGACAAGAAAAGGGGTTCATGTGTATAGAAATATTATGGAGATGAATGTTTGCTTAATACTTTATCACTTTGCATTTGATAACTTAACCTGATTGGAGCTTAGTTGGTAAGTGAAATATCTAATATTATAGTGGGTTTATTTTTATTGATAGGCATTCCTTTGTCTCGACTGTAAGTCTGACTAAGCCGAGAATTCCATTCTATCTACATATATGGATGGGTTGCACAAGTCGGTAAATGTTAATTATTTTCGGCTTAACAACAAAGTCACGCTATGAAAATATTTAATTATTTTTCATAGTTTGTTTTTTTATTGGAAGAACTTACGAAAGGTATTTTTAAAAATGGAAATTTTTGAATGGTAATTATTAAATTGTTTTGATAAAAGTAAACAATATGTCATATAACTAAATGATATTAAATATGAAATTTAGGGACCAGGGAAAAACAAGATTATAGTAAACTGATACCAGAAGTAGAGGCTCAATTATTTTCGCTTTGTCATAAATAAGTGTTTCACAATTCTGATTTCTAAAGATGAATTTAATTTAATTATACTATGAAAATTTTCACAGTTGATTGAATTATAATAGGTAGTTTTTTGTTACAAATTGAATATTACGAAATCGTTGGTAAGGTAAATTAATAGGTTTTCATAACATCAATATATTGCACTGATGTGTGATATAAAGCAATACTTTTGTGACACTTATCTTATTGTAAAAAGTAAAAATTAAATTATCTTTGTATGTATTTGTTTTGTAATTTATGGTACAATATATATTTTGTATTTACGTTCTTAGGTAAATTGTTTTAATTTTTTTTTCATGATAACATACGGAATACAATTAAATAACAATCACATATTGCTTACAATTATTATTTATATACGCTGATTAATATAGGCTGACTATAATTTTGCGCCATTGGCGCAATTAACGCCACACTTCTTAAATTAATTTTAACTTTGAAACAGTTCTCTAACTTTAAAGTAATTATAGACTCTTTTTGAAGTACTGACAACTAGTGTGGGGTTTAAAACATTTCTCTATATTATTTGTGCGGAACACGACTTAAACAGTTTCAGTTCGCTGAGAAAACAAATCAAACACAACTTACTATCTGTCGTGAAATGTCATCAGTCCATAATGTGTCAATAAAATGATATATTTTCTGTTTAATTTCAATTTCCTCCCTCTTTGAAATTAAAATTAATTTAATTTTTTTAAGAACTTAGAAATATATAACGTTAAAAAGTTGATCTTTGCAACAAATACTGTAATGCCGCTTTACGAAACAAAGGGTATACAATTTCAGTTTCATGTCGTCAAACAATTCAAAATCTTCTTCGTCCTCCAAAAACATTTAGCAAATTTTTTGTTTGTTTATAGAAAATGACAAATTGGCAGGAGTCAGAGAGAAGCAAGTGTGACACTATCAAAATTAAAATAGGGTTTTCATGATTTTAATTTTGTTGCAAGTCTTTAAAGATAAAGTGTAGTTTAACTTGTTTATAATTGCCAAAAATGAAATTTTAGACTAGTCTCAAACTAAATTTGATTTAGCTTTGAGTAAAATTTTTTTTTTTTTTTTTTTTTTTTTTTTTTCTTTCGGTAGGTGGAAATCTTCAAAAGACACTTGATAATATTCGGTATCAAGTAGTGTGGGACTTCTACCGCACTAAAACCACCTAGAATCATGACCAATCTATAAAAGATCGACAAATGATTTTAGTTTCTCAATTTTTAGTTCACATTTTGGGAAGTTTGATGATTTAATACTTTCCCATCGCTTTTAGACCATCAGCTCATGAGGCTTGGTTCTTCTTAGTCTCCGAACATTGGTACGTACATTTAAGACTGTCTCCATTTCGGAGTTAGTGTGACTAAGCAGTCGCTGATTGTGTGATACAGCGTGTTTTCTAATTACTTCTGTAACCATTTCTACTTGAAGGTCACAATGTAAATCGCTGTTTCTTATATACCAAGGGGCGTTTACTATTCCACGAAGGACTTTGTTTTGGAATGTTTGGATGGTTTCCGCATTTGTTTTCTTTGTACAACCCCAAAGTTGGATGCCATACGTCCAAACAGGTTTTAATACCTGCTTATACAACATTATTTTGTTTTCAATTGATAGGGCAGAGGTTTTTCCCAGTAACCAGTACATTTTTCTATATTTTAAGTTAAGTTCTTCCCTTTTTTTCTTGATGTGCTCTTTCCATTTTAGCTTTGCATCCAAAGTCATCCCAAGGTATTTGGCCGTATTGGAGTAAGGTACTACTTTACTATTAATAAAAAGTGGAACATTATTAATCTTTTTATTAGTAAAGTTTATATGCGTTGATTTTGTTTCATTGAGTCTGATACGCCACTGTTGCGTCCATTCTCTTATCTTGTCGACTGCATATTGCAGTTTTTCTGTTGCCTTTACAACGCATTTATCTGACACTAATATCGCAGTATCATCTGCAAAAGTGGCCATGATCGCATTGTTGTCCACTGGAATATCCCTTGTATACAACAAATACAGGGTTGGTCCTAAGACACTTCCTTGTGGTACGCCGGCTTCGATTTTCTTAAGTTCCGAATACTCTTGCTCGTACCGTACTCTAAAAAGTCGGTCGGTAATATATGATTTGAGTATTTCATAGAACTGCCTGGGAAGGTCCCTGTGCAGTTTGTACTCGAGCCCCAAATGCCAAACCTTGTCAAAGGCTTGAGCAACATCTAGAAATAGAGCGGAACATACTTGTTTTTCTTCAAGTGCTTTTTCAACAACATCCGTAATTCGATGTACTTGGTCTATCGTGGAATGTTTGTTTCTAAATCCAAACTGATGATTTGGTATTAGTTTTCGTTCTTCTATTATTTTGCTTAGTCTATTTAAAAGCAGTTTTTCGAAAACTTTTGCCATAATTGGTATAAGCGATATTGGTCTGTAAGATGTAACTTCGGTTGGTGGCTTACCTTGCTTTGGTATAACAATGACTTCTGCAATTTTCCAATGATGTGGAACATAACGGAGTTTAAGGCATGCATTTATTATGTATTGGAATTTTTTGAAGGCTATTGTTGGCATTTCTTTCAAGACCTGAGACGTAATTAGATCATACCCGGGTGATTTTTTATTTGATAACTTTTGATGGCACATGCTTTTTACTTCTTTGAGCCTTACTAAGGGAATTTCTAAGTCATCATTTTTATTAACAAATTGTAAGTTATTTGCCCCTGCACTTTGTGGAAACGGCTTAAAGACATTCGAGAGATGATCTGCGAAGAGGTCAGCTTTTTGTTTCGGATTTGCAGTCCATTTTCCGTCTTGTGCTTTGATGGGCGGATTTTGTTGTTGCGGTCTATTCAGACGTTTGGTAGCTTTCCACAGTGAGTAATCAGTAGAAGCATCCGTCGTCAAACTTTCAAGAAAACTGCTAAGTGAATCATTTTTGAATTCATAGATTCTTTTTTTCAATTCGTTATTTAGACGATTAAATACTCTCTTATCGCCCGGAAATCTCGAAGTTTGCCATTTTCTTCGAGCCCTTCTTTTTTCCAATATTAACTCTGTTATTTCTACAGGGTATTTTATTTCTGTTTCTCTTCTGTTCAAAATAGTTGGCGTGCTTTCTTCTGCAGCCTGTTGCACATCAGCAATAA
The DNA here is from genome assembly GCA_951217065.1 of Baccha elongata. Classification (NCBI taxonomy): domain Eukaryota; kingdom Metazoa; phylum Arthropoda; class Insecta; order Diptera; family Syrphidae; genus Baccha; species Baccha elongata. Next base: position 2,463,792 of record OX578274.1, on the reverse strand, counting down.
ATTGTTCAACTTCGTGGTCAATTTGTTCACTAGTTTCCATTGGGGATCTAAGGTCAATAAAACTTTCCAGTTTTACTTTAAATTCTTCCCAATTTGTTCTTTTATTCACGAGCTTTGGATTACTTTTTTCTTTTATTTCTACTTCACTCAGTGATAAAATAGCTGGAGTATGATCTGATGAAAGATCGTAACTACCTACAACACTTACATGATTTCGCTTTATACCTTTGGCCACGAAAAAGTCTATAAGGTCTGGTATTTTGTTAGGATCAGATGGCCAGTAAGTTGGCGTTCCAGAGGAAAAGAATTCACATTTGTGTTTGCGACCTGCTAGATAAAGTCGTTTACCTTTTGTATTTATGAGCCTAGATCCCCATTGGGTATGTTTAGCATTGAAGTCACCACCAACAATAAAGTTATTTCCAAGCGAATTAAGGAGTTCTTTATATTCTTCTTCTGTTGGAGAGCGCCTCGGTGGACAGTATATTGCAGCTATTTTAAACTCTTTCTTTTTCATGCCTATACTGATTGTTGCCACTTGCATATTTTCATTTATTAACCCGGCTTCCTCATGATGTACCAAGCACTTTTTTATTAGTATTGCCGATCCTCCTCTAGCTTTGTCAGCTGGATGCGGAGCGTGATACCACGTATAGTTTGGCATTTTATTCTCAAAACTTTGTCCAGTGGCAAAGTGTGTTTCAGACACGAGACAAATGTCTACATTCTCTACGTCTAAAATGATGTTTAATTCGGATGCATGTTGCAAAAGGCCGTTTGCATTCCAAGTAGCAATTTTAAGTATTCTGTCCATCATTGTTTTTTAAGAGCGACTTCTTCGCTTAGCTGTTTGATGGTTAAATCCTGTTGGTCGATCCTTTTGAGAATAAGTTGCAGCATTTCTTTTACGGAAGTTTCTTCATTTTTCCGTGCATTTTTTACTATAGTCGAGTATGTTTTTTCAACAGTTCTGCTTTGGGTAACTTCCTTAGAGGGCTCTCTCTTAGTTTTATTTTCCACAGCTATTTTTACTTTTTCTGCGTTCCTAAGTTTTTTTTCAGCAGACGTGTTTTTTCTTAAATTACTGCCTTTATATTCTTGGAATTTTTTAGCAACAGGACATCCTCTATAACTAGCAGGGTGATTACCTTGGCAGTTCACACATTTTGCTTTAACTTCTTTGCTCACTGTACAGCTTTTCGTTGCATGTTTTCCTCCACACTTTACACAAGCAAACTCATGGTTGCAGTATTTTTGAGTGTGACCAAACGCCTGGCAACGTTTGCATTGTGGAACAATCTTCGGCTTTCGCAAAGGTTCAATTTTAACAATTATGCCCATAATCGATCTAATATTATAGATCTTTTCGAGACTTTCTTTGTTGTCAAAAGTGAGCATGAATAAAGGAAGAGATCTTTTTCTTGTCTTGGTTTCCCCAGAGGAGTCTTTCGTTGTTTCATTCTTAAAAAGATTGACTGCATCAACTGCTTGAAAGCCTTTTTGAACAAGGTCCTCAACTATTTCTTCAGCACAGCATGAAGAATGGAGGCCTCTGGCCACTACTTTTACGGCTCTTGTAGCTTTGTTCTCGTACGAGTGCCACTGAAATTCGTGCTTGCTTAGTTCTTCAGTGACAGATCTATACTCATCGGCGTCTTCGACAGTGACTTTCCAATTGTTTTTATTGTAAGATGTGTATTTACACTCTTTTTTTGTTACATTCTCAATTATTTTCTTCAAATTTCCAAATATTGGCAATCCAGAGATCATAATTGGAGGTGGCAATGCTTTTCTATTGCCTCTAGAGTTAGATTCTGCTCGCACATTAGCTGGCACATCTTTTACTTTTTGTTTTAATGTACTCAATTGTTTTTTATTTTCGGTTGGAGAACTTTTGTGATTAATGGGATCAATCTCAGGGCTACCTTCCGCTTTTCTTTTTTTAGCATTACGCCTCTTTCTTTTACTTTCGGTTTCAATCAAAAGTTCTTCTTCATCAGTTTGATATACAGTTGCAGATTTGTTTGCATTTGTCTGTATTGTAGACTCCGACTTTTCCTCGTCTAGCAAGGAAATTTTCTCTTCGAGTTTTTTGACCTGTTGTTGAAGATTCTGAACTAAAACTTCAAGTTTTTTTCTAGCTTTTATTTCTATTTGCCATTCATCAAAGTAGTGTTTGGATTCAACTTGGCACTTTTCTCTAGAACTCTCTTGATCTATATCGTCGATTTTGTCGATCTTTTCATAGTCATTGGTTCCATTTTCGTTAATGATTATTACATCATTTGTAGTTGTCTGAGTTAAAGGTGAATTAACCCTTAGCGTTTTTAGCGGAGTTTTCGGTGTTCTTGTACTCCTATCAAATTTTATATGCAATAATTGGTCCTCCCCAGAATCCGTAGGACCGATCTCATTAGAGAGTGGATTTTCCAGTTTTGCTGGAGTGCCACCTGGGGTATTTAATCTGTTTGTTTTGTTCATTGCCATAAATACATGTTTAACTTTGCTTTTTGCTATAAATAGTTCAGTTAATTCTATTCACAGTTTTATATTCAGCCGTCCCTCTGGGATCAGACGCTGACCAGTGTGCCGCACAATTTGTGTCAGACGCTCTTGGATTTAATGTTGAGCTGGTACATTCAGAGTGATATTTTTCTCCTAGTTCCTGAAAAGATAACTCAGGTGACACAGCTCTGGATCCAGTGGATCCACGTTCGTCGTTAGTTCACCTTTCGGCTATCCAGCGGGCACCACATGGAGGTGACGATACGATTTTGCGCCGCCAAAGTAAAATGGACTATAATTTTGCGCCATTGTTTTTAATATACATGCCAACAGTCAACTTTTCAGAAAAACATTTTGGAGAACGAATGATTTCATTCTCATTCAAGAAATATTACCCCAAGGTCCAATCTGACAGAAATAATATTCAACATATACACCTTTTCCCGTAGTGCGATTTTGGCATGTAATCAGTTTAAAATATTGAATAAAATAAAGTGTCATCAGGAAATAACAAAATAATGATTTTTTTTTCATATCCATCAACGTAATCATGAAACCACTCTCTCAACATGTTCCTTCACGTTCAAAAACTTTATTTTAATACAACTAGTTCTGTCAAATGTTACAATTGGCAGATTAGTGTAATGATAACTTATCTTTAGTGTAATGATGAACATGTATAATATATTTAAATATATCATTGCAAAAATGCCGAACAAAATTCTAAAGATCATCAAAACTGTTTGTTTGTACAATTATTTGTACATATTTTAAAAATTCTTATTACCTACAAAAATAAAAATACCTATATGACTAACCTCTGCTTCGAATGCTATTGCTCTCTAACAAGCTGGTTTTAAAAGCTTCGTACAATGCTTGACTAGGTACCTGCCTATATCTACCTTCTTATTTCCACTCAGTCCTTCAAATATGTGTTACATTATAACTAAGAACAAAGAAATACTTGTGTTGTGCAAATAGGTGACAGTAACAATTATTGATATTTCAGTAGATATCGATCGATTTTGTTATATTGCTGCATTCCGCTAAAATTATATTATTAAAACAAACAAAAGATACAAAGATAAACAAAGAATATTCAGAAATTTCATTACACACAACGAAATAAAAAATGTAAATATTGAAATAAGGATTCATTTGAGAACATTGACTGTTGCCAGGCACATAAACTGGATTTTTCCAATTTATCAGATGCAAATTAACAAAACAGCCTTGAACTGCATAATTGAGAGAGAGAAAAAAAAACAAACAAACAATATTTACCAACTCATTTGAATCAAATCTTCAACCCCTTGCTTTTCTGTAAAAATACAAAAAATTAATCCAATCAGTCTCTAGGTCCCAATTTGTGCACCCCTTTCTTCACTGCAAGGGGTAGCATGAGCTTAATAAAAATAAATAAGTCATTATACAAAAGCAACTTGCATGACCTATCTTTGCATCGTTTATCAACCGAGGAAATGTAGTCAGTCGAAGTCTTGTATAGGTTGGCAAATAATATAATGTTGTTTTCAGTTTCTTGTGCTATCAGCACAACGATAAACAATTTTCGAAATTGTTTATGAAGTTCCGTAATTCTTCCCCTTCCCTGCTGTTAGCTTTTGAATGATAAGGTTGTTTGTGTTGTTTTGATATCAAAGTCGTGTTCTATGACAAATTGCTCTAAATAATCGTAATTTATTTGATTGCTTCAGATACACCGAGTGATTTGCGAGACATATGCCAATTGACAACTAGGTCAAACTGGTATATGCTCTTTTATAGAAGGTGATTTCACTAGATTGCGGGAGCTATTTATTGTTTAATTAAAAATTTTATTTTTATCTTTAAATTTGTTTTCAATGTTTATTGTTTAATTTTTCAAGCTCAAAACATCTAGCTCCTTAGTTTCAATTTATTCATATATTTTAAGACTTAACCTTACTCAATGTAAGACCAAAAGTTCTCATTTCGGTATAACTAATTTTAACGCAAATTGCATCATGTTTTTCTCTATTTAATATTCAATAGTTTCAGAGATATTTTTGGAATTCTACTTTACTTAATAAACAAATAACATCATTATTTTCAACTCATTCCCTTCGCACAATAAAAACAAATTATAATTCAAATATTCAAAAAATTAATTCTATATAGTGACTCAAAAATGTGTTACGCGTGTTTTCCATAGACACTTTTGTATTCAAATATGCATCAACTTTGAAACCTCGCCAAATTGTAAATATTGGGTTCAGACAATAGGGGTATATTTTTAACTAACAACTCTATAGAACCTGACTCATTCGTGATTGTAATACATAAAAAAACTAACAGTATTTAAAATAGAATTTTAATGAAAGTAAATTGCATTTAAATTGAAATTTCACGAATTTCGCAAAAAAATAACCAACGAGAGAAAAAAAAACTCAATTGAAAATTATAAAATACCTACAAAAATATTTTAATCACTCTATATTAAGGTTTTGTTTCTAATACAAAAAAATATAATACCTAAAATAGAGAAAAAAAAACAAATAACGGAAAAGCAAATAAAGTTTGTTTTTCAATTGCAAGCTAGACTAATTAACATTATTAATTATTTTCGGTTACAAAAAAAAAAAAAAGAAAAACAAATCAGCAATGAAACGTCCTTGTCGATCGACGAGTAGTATTCAATGGAATTTTAATTCTATTCAATTATATTCACATGGAAATGGGTTACCCGTGCAATGGGCAGGAGTGGCAAACCTTTTTTTGTTTGAAATTATTAATTTGAAAAGTATGTTGTTTTTGTTAATTGGATTTTCATACTAGATATACCAACTTTTTCTTCAATATAAAAAAAAACTAAACAGAAAAATATGGTTAAATAAAATTGAAACTGATTATACGCAGTTACACCAATATTTTTTAAGTAGGGTAGAGTAGAGGTGGGTCCCTCCGACAATGGTACACACCTTCGATAGTCACTATGATATCTGCCTCTTTTGGTAGTTTATTGAAACAAAAAATGCTTAAAACTTTACCACTTTACTGTCATATGTATCATATTTGATCCATTTGTATCTAGTTTTCCGTGTTCATGTATCATATATGATCGAAGCCAACATGATACTTCACTGTCTGCATACAAAATTGTTTTCTTAAAATTTCCTTTTTGAATAAAGTATGCATTGCAATGTTCAATGTATCACATTTGATTCAAAGCATTCAATTTGATCCTGGGTTTTAGCGTCCATGATATAAAAAATGAGCCGATGTAAGCAATCCACATTCGTGTAGTGCAGCTATAAAGAAAAAATCTTCATGGTTCACAGTATGTTTCAGCAGTAGAGTAAACTGATTATATTTCTTATCGACTATTGGTTTAAGGTTGAATTGGTATAAGGTTGAATTGTTTGATGGGTGTTCTCTATGCCGCACGGTGCTCTAGTGACGCAAATTCGTATTTTTTATCATTTTTATTACTATTTTCTAGATTTTTTCAGATATAAAGCAGTTTGAAGGTCCTGCACCTTAAAGATCAATGTATGCCTTGCAAATTACAGGCAGATGATAAGGTTGACAAATGTATCACATCGTCACAGGAAACCTAAACATCAAGTCACCATAATATGGTCAGTTACCAGAAGTTGGTGAGTGATTCACATAACACAAGTAAATCTATTTAGTTTCCTCGATGCAAGTGTCATTCATGATTAAGTGCTGAAATCCCAACATCTAATTTTTCGGAACTGGCTATATGCCTTACGAAATTTATATACAAAAATCAGTAAAATCAAATGATGCAAACGCTCTTTGCATTCGAAAAGATTTTTACTATAAAATAAATCACAATATCTTTTAAATAATTTTCAGAAAAAAAAAAAACTGAATGGCAAAATTTTCCCTCCATAGATACACTAAAATCTAATAATATGCTACTTGCTCTTTGTATACTTTGCACATGTTGCAACACTCGCTGACATAAAAAATAAAAAAAATTAACTTTAGAAGATCATAAAAATGTTGGTATATCTGTCGTTGTTGACCCATTTCAAGGTGTTGATTTCAATTCAGTAAAATTGATAGCCAAATTTTTTTTACGATCAAAGAGTTTGCACACAAAAATATCCTCGCCTCGACTCTAGTTCTGTTTGCGTTGCATTTAGCAGGGAAATAAAAAAAAAAGAATATTCAAAAAATTAACAAAAACTCACACAAACAAGGTTACCATTGAACGTTTTTATGATGCAAACGATGCAATTTGCATGACAGCACGACGACCATAATAAAATTGAATAAAGAATCGTTTTAATGGTTGCAGCAGCTTTAGTTTACAGCAGCAGCAGCATTGGGAGAACCATAAAATCCCGAGGACATGCGAAAACCAAACACAATACACGCATTTCGGGCTCCCCTTTTAACCAATGCCAGCATGCGGCTATAACAGAGACGAGAGGGTACTGTGTTCAATATTTTTATATTATTTTCTAGTGTGACCTGAGCAATGTTTGTTTTTGTATATGTAAACAGTTTTCTAATGATGTAACTTAAGAATTTAGTTTTTTTTTTAAATAGTTTTAAGTTTGAGGACATGATAACATGCAAGACTTTTCGAGCTGTAAAACTGTTGCAATCAACTGGTATCACTATGACTTTTGGTAAGAAAAAATACATTATGGCTGTTATTCGATAATTTTTTTGTTCAAAAGATTAACTATTTAACAGAGATCGAACCGAGAATGCAGTTGGCCGACATTACTTCTCAAAGATTTCAATCGAAAGATTTCCCCGCTTTGCCATCTTTCATCTGGTTAACTCGGTGTATAGGACCTTCCAATATAAAGCATTTTTTTCAGATTTTCACAGGAAACCGAGTCCACTTATTTAGAGATTTGGATAGCTACAGAGCAGGTGCCTGATGGTCTCTATTTAGTTTGGATCCTGGCAACTCCAGGAGCAGTCAGGTTCTATAGTCCCTAACCTTTCAACTATTATGCCAATGCGCATAATAATACAAAAGTTCCTGTATATCCAAAAAGTATTGATCCTATTAAGTCAATAATTAAGCCAATAAGAAGATCTAGTCTCTCTGTTGTTTGGCCTCTTTGATTATTTGATATTGATCCAATCCTAGCCAGTTCATCCGCTTATCGTTTTGTTTTTGGGAGCTGCTCCATCCACAATCAATCGTGCATTTTATCAAAGCTACATATACCCACCTACCGTATCTATATACATTTCAATACAAAATATTTATTATCCTGTAGGTGTAGAGTTGGTCACACTGATTGTTCCACCAAAATGACAACAGCCACAGCAGCAGCTTACCTTTGCTCTCAACTGCATCCGAGTTTCGATTTATCTCGACTAGGCCATGGCTCTGGTCTGAAGGAGCATGAAAACGCGGGGTTTTCTATATCAATTGTTTCGTTTTATAACGCTTTATAGGAAAAGGCATTCAATTTATTGAATCGTCGACTATAAGCTGGATGGATTTTTTTCTCTGCTGTGGCAGGGCAGCAGCCTGACTGTGGTGTTCTCTCTTTTGGCTTTTGTTTTCTATCCACACAAAAAAAAAAAAAAACATTAAAAATCTTTTTTTATATCTTTTTTTTTTCTCAGGGGAGGACATTTTTGCTGTGATCTCACACCAAGCGCAATAGATTTTCTTTTCGCACTATAAAAATGTGTGAATGTGGATTTATTGCCTTCAAGAGTAGATTGGATATTGGGATTGCATTTTCGAGATTTATGATATTGCGTAGTTGAACATCAATCACTTTGGATTGGAAAAGATTTTTCATTCACTTTAGATGGAAAATTGTAAGGCAAACTAACGCATTCACAGACATAAAGGGATTTTACCATTTCCATTATAAATAAAATCATCAAAAAACTAGTTTTATAAAAGGAAAATTTAATTGCTTTAGAGACTGACTGAAGACAATGATTATGGGTAAAGTATCTAATAGTTTGTGTGTGATGAAAGAGAGGAAGCCAGTTTGATGGTTCCTTTTATGTGTTGAATGTGCTTGAATGGAAAAAGTGATAACAAAAAAGTTTATGTCCAAGGATAAAATTTATGAGATGAAAAATAAAAAGGAATAAATGCATTGACTGCGATAACATAAAATTCGCTGACAAAAGTGGCCTCAGCTGGGAACCTTGAGGTAGTTTTATACAATAAATTTAAGTATTAAACCAATGAACAGTAAACATTTTTAATGGAATCCAGTTTTATTGTAAAATGCTTTTCAATTCTTTTGATGGTAAGTATAGAAAACTAACTGCTTGTGAATAATTTCTAGATTGAGAGTTTCTTTTTTTAACAAGTTCAAATTAATATTTAAGAACTTATGGGAACTAAATTTTTTTAAACCTATTCAAAAGCAAAGCCAGTCTGTATAAGTCTTAATAATGTATGCTCATGCTCTTGTTTAAATTTCGGGTGATTTCGTCTGCTAATAAAATGTTAAATGTTCTGAATAGTTTGAAATGTTTCTTTAAATATTTTAGGATGGCTGTTATATAATTTTGATATTGAGATACATTTGCATTTTAGAACTTAGACGTAGAAGTATTTTTTTATCTTGGCAATTTTTATCGTACCATTCACCAATTTCTAGAAAAATGTGTTAAATTGTTACAAAGTCTGTTTTTAGACAACATTGCACCTTTTCACTAGTATTTTGCTTTATTTTATTATTTATATGTTGTTTTAAAAACTTTAAACGCCATCTTGTGTTGTATATTTAATTTATGTGCTGTACAAAATATAAATTAAATCGGTTCAGCCGTTTTGAAATTCCGGCCAAATTCGTAAGAATCACCAAAACTTCGTTTTGTGCAATATTAGCCAACATTCTGAAATGCATTTATATTTAGAACAATGCAAGTAACATATGCAAGTAACGTATACAAAGTTTCATCAAAATCGTATAAGATGTTTTTCGAGAAAATTCGGAAAAACTTAAACGTTTATATGAAAGGTATACCCAGTACAGTACTAGTTTTTCCAAATTTTCTTGAAAACGGCTCATATACGATTTTGATGTTCTTTTAAGTACCCATTGAAGTTTTGTCTTTAACCGTACAACCACGAATGTGGAATATTTATTTAACTCACCTTTATTGACTGGACTAAAGCTGTTATCCATAAAAGAATGCAACATTAATTAATTTATAATAATTTATATATATTATTTTGGTCACGTTACATTTTTTAAACATATTGCTTAAGCATTAATGTATATTAGTTTTTATTACTATAATTACCTTATAGTATCTACAAATATAAGTTATAGCTAAGAAAAACATTAAAAGTACATAAATATAGTAAAAATCATTTTCTAAAAATACTAAAAACGTTTTACCCTCTTCGACCAGAGTGTATTTCTTTGACAATATTGTGAGATATTTTTCATTATTTATACAAATGTTGCAATGAAATCTGTTCCGGTGAAGTGGTATTCATCTTATATCCAAAAACTAAAATTGGTATAACAAACTCAATTTATTTATTTATGTTAAAATTCTTGAATCCATCAGAACATCAGAACGTGCATAAATTAAAATTCTTCACACTTTTTCTTGACAAAACAACTTGAACTATTGTCCTCAATTATACGAAGATACACGCACTAGAATGAACAATGAAATTCTTGACAAATTGACGTGGAAAAAGATACCCCATTTTAAGGAAATTCAAAAATAAACCAAATGTATAAAATATTAGACGATTTAATGAAAACATTTTGCGTGCACAAGGGTAAGATTACACTCAAAAATACTAATTGATCCTATTTAGGATGTTGATGCTCTTTAAAAATATAATTTGATTTTTTTTTCTATCTACCAATAGGTAAAATAATTATAATTTTATTTTCAGGTAAAAACCGAATAAAATAATCGCTGAAATGTCAGTTTACTTTTGGCCTCATTTATAAATTGTTCACAGGTATATCTATACAGCAAGTTGTCGTGTCCATCAATTCTTCAATTATAATTGCTCTTTGGCCAAAAGAAGGGTCTAGAAAAAGGTACAACAGTACTTATAATTTATTAAACATATCCGAGAAACTAAATAAACCCAGAAGAGGGTATATATATAATACAAAAACAAAAATAATAATGGAAGAAGTATGCAGAGGGTCCTTGTGTCATGAATAGAGAAAGTATAGAGTCTGATGTTATCGCAAGGAAGAAAGGTTTCAGGTTGAGTGATGGTCTTTTGTGTATAAAAACCACATGCACGGACAAAATTATTTTCTCTATAGGTATGGTAATTTAGAAAAAAAAAAAAATGAAAGGAAAAATAATGAAACACAGGAGTGGGTAAAATTAGCTACATCATCGATTTTAATAGAAGCAGACAAGGGTATTGATGGAACTATGGTGAGTGGAAGTAATTTATTTAAATGCAACCCATAAGAGTGAATATAATTTTATTAAATTTCATACAAATTCAATTTGACGATATTATTTTTTAAATTGACTGAATATAAAATTTATGAAAGGGTCAATTTATCGTATTTGTTGATAGATGGACTAATTGATGCCGTTTTTTTTCGTCACTGAGACTGAAAACCGAAACTTATTGTAAAAATATTCAATAAAAAACTTCTTGCTTTAACAAAGATGATTTTTTTCAAAAATACATACCTATAGCTTTTGCAAAAGCGAAGTTCATAGTCTGTACTTTTTACTTAAATTGTAAATTTATGGTTTCTCATGATCAATAGTAGTAATTGTATTGAATTGTATTTGATATAACGTAATCCGCTATAATTTTAAGCAAAACTTTTGAAAAAAATATATATTTCTATTTGGAGTTCCACACGGAAGTCTTGTTGGACCACTTTTATTTACTTTTTTTTTATAAGAACTAAATTTGAAGACCTATATTTACCTATAGGTATTGGAATTTCATGACGTGAAATTTTGTGCTTGTTGACTTCAAACTTTGATTTAGTTTTATAAAGCAAATTGAATAAGGGTTAAATAATCAGGGTTCATATTCAAGAAATACCATCATATTCGTTTGTTTACTTTATATGTAGATGAAACTCGTTAAAGTATGGATACTCTGATTTCCTTAGAAGAACCCAGTGATCAAAATACTTATTGTGTGTCAGCTTCAGCTCTTTAGTTAAGCTGATATTAAATATTCTTTATTGCATTTTTTGCAATGCTTCTCAAATGATTACCAAGAATGAAAAAGAATGCAAAGAATGCAAAAGAATGTAAAGAATGCATGAATTCCCAAGTGATTGCATTAAATTGATTGCTGTAAATCAATGGGGATAAATGACAAATGAAAGGTGATTGCGAATTTTGAAGTTTAAGTCGTAAAGTGAAAGCATAAAAAGCGACACCGCATTCGCAAAAGATTGCATTCTTTTATAACTCTGACCTCCACTGTATTTTAAAATATCTTCTTTATTGATCGTTCTTCGTAATTTTTTTTCAGATCGTAGCTTGAAGGAGTCTGATGGTCTTCCAAAACCTGAAAATGTATATAGATTAACAATATAATCTTTTTTAAACTTTTAACAGGATCAATCAATTCAATCAGTCTTTTTTAATTGATATGGATTTCTCTAGAGTTAAGAATATTGATTAAATGAAACTCTTTAATAAATGCGTCTCGACTAACCAAGAGTATTCCGATCGGAAGTGATTTTCTATCAGAAATTAAATTGCAATCGAGGTATCGGAATATTTCCAAACAGTATGATGAATAAATCTCATAAACGCAGTAATTTTATTTGACATTTCTCTTCAGCTTATGCTTTGGTTCCATATACATTGTGAAACACTTTGTATAATATTTTGAAAACATCAGTATGACCAATAAATAGTATAGCTTTATTTCAGGAAGCAGAAACGTTTAATATTTTAAAAACATCAGTATGAAAAATAAATAGTATGGCTTTATTTCTGGAAGAAGAAACGTTTAGTTCTATAGAAAGCTATTCTGGTTTGTGCATCGGAACAAATACATCGACTGGAATCTGTTCGAATAAAATGGCTGGAAAGGTAAACTGGAAATGATATTGCAAAAATTCAACTTCTAAAAAGTAAGTACCTACTTCTTATAAATAACAATGGCGGCGCAAAATTTTAAAGGATTTAGCATCATATTAATACATACTTAGCATCATACTAGGTTAAAAAATTATTGATTTGTGACCTAGTATGGTGCTAAATATGTTCTAATATAATACTAAATATGTTTACTTACAACCTTCAATTTTTCTTAATTAATGTCAATATTACTATTTAAGATTTTATTATTTTTTAACTAACTTCAGATTTAATAGCAACACCATTACTAACAGAACCAAATTAGTCGAATCATGAACTCTAATGTATGTAAGCATGAGAAAGGTCAAAAAACAAACCAAGTCAACCTGTATTTCAAATACAAAACCTTTCATTCTTACCTGCAGGTATAACATGAAGAATATCTCTCGTCCGACCGACTGTCCGTCGCATCGTCCAAAAACAAAATTCAATCAAAACAGAAAACTGCCAAGAGTTAAAAGCTGTTCCGCACAAATTCCCTAAACTCTCATTACTCATCTCTTGGTACTTTTCGTTTCTTCGTCAGCCATAGTCAAGCCACCTCTTCTCATATAGAAGCACACTCAAAGCTTAATTCCGTGAAACTTTGTAATTTTCCCTTTCGACACGATGGATGCAGAATGAGAGCAAGCAAATCCAGACTAGTATAGTACGTACAACACTCAATCACCGTCCTAGCGTAAGAATGCTATTTAAAATGGATGACTGCACATAAATAACTTCCGTGCAAAAAGAACCATAAACTGAAGAACGCTCCGTATGCTCCTTCAAACACAATTCACAAATCCAACAAGAAAATGGACAGATGAATAGTCAAAGTGGCGCACTACTGAAGGCTGCCATCACATAGAACATAGAAGGTAGGTACGAAGAGGAACGAGCACTATACGATGACTATACGATTGTGTCGACTACGACGACGACGACGAGAACGGCTGAAAAGGATATGCGAGCCTTGAACAAAGTATCCAAATTCCATCCGCATCCAAACTAACTTCGATTGCATTCGTTTTTATTCTTTTTAGTTGGCAGACAAGCAAAGGTAAAGTTGCTTCTTTTCAAATCCTACATCGACCTTTTGGAGGATTTTCTGCCTGCCTGTGCAACAATAGAAACAGAGTTTTGAAAGTTTTTCTTTTGGCAAAGAGATCCTTGCACCACCAGCAGCACGTACTCGTATACCTATCCATATTATGAAGTTGTACTCTAGTTTCGCGCGCCAAGGATATGGGCGGGCGTTAAAGGAACATGCAACTGGGTGTGGGATGATTCGTGAATCCTGCTTCAAGGATCTAGTTTTTATCTCTCTGCTGTTGAATGTTTAACACTGTTGGAATATTCGTATGTTCAAGTGTCTTTCGGTATGTTGCAATCGTTGAATCCTTGGGAGCACATGTTTTGTTCACTGACTGACTGTCCATTATGTAGATTGAGGTGGAGCGGGAGCGACTTAGATGTATTTGTTTATGCCGCTCGCTATGTTTCATTTACCACGTACAGTATACACATAGTACATCTGTTTTCGGTTCCAAAAGGGATTTTCTCATCTCGACAAATGCTTCCTACACAACGGGATATAGGAAATAAAAATGTAAAATCCTTAAATGTTTTCTTTTGTCTTTTTTTTTTCTTCTGTACCTATTCTTATATCCTTCTATAGGTACCCATGGTAAATCTTTTATAAAACAGGAACAACTTAAAAAAACGAGGCAAAAAAAAAAAGGATAAAAGGTAGCGAAACGGACTCAATCTCAATCTCCTAATTCCACACTTTGCACAAAAAATAAAATCCTTCTCAGCCTTAATTCCACATTCATTCGGAGTTTTTTTTTTTTTTTTGTTCAGAATTGTTTCTTTCTTCCTTCCGGGATTCAGCAGGTAATGTTTTTTCAAACTTCTCTTCTCTCGAGAAACCTGTTCATGTTCATACATATTTGGTGCGGGGGGAAATCCTTCTTAGCCTCTTAGTTTTGAATATTAAAAAGGATAAAGGGCACACAAAATTATTCTCAGACAAAAACATTTTTGGACACGTTGGGATTACCCTTAATCGCGTTCCTTACCCCCAGTCAGAGAGTCCTTTTTGTTGTTTTGTTATACTTAATTTTGTTTTGCAGAAAAATTAGTCTTTATCTCTTCACGTTTGGAAATTAGCACGTGTGTGCGTTATAATTATTACTAAACCGAAAAAAAAACATACAAGCTCACTTTTGAAGCCAATACGAGGACAGAATGAAAATTGAGTCCTTAATGAGAGTGATGGTGGTGGCAGTTTGCCCAATGCATATTACTCTGTCAGAAATGCAAATGAGCTCCAACAAACAGTGGAACTAGTTAGTATTTTTATTTGTATGAAAAAGACATTTATATATGTGTATCGTCCTCGGAATTCTATATAAAAAGTTAATAAAACACTGGCTGTGTGTTAATTGGAACGCCTTTCCTCCTCTTGCTTTGTGTGTACAGTATTTTGTGTTTATATATATATGTACTCAACCTAAAATGAACATTGTTCCAAATTAATAAATTTGTTGGCCAACAATTACTCCCACATGCCATCCGGAGGTCGATTCCTCTTTACTGGAGAAGCAAAGAAAGTATATTCAGCAAGGAAAAAAAAGTATCAATAAATACAACTACACTGACAAGCCCGGTAATTTTCAAACTATTTTCTGTCTAAAAATGGATGACGGAAATTATGGCTTATTTTTTGCCATTGTTGTGAGTTCTATTCAAGCAATTTCCGCCTTTTCCATAATGCAACAGTATCTAATTTTAAGATTAAATAAGATTCCTAAGTCTTTTAGGAGTATCCAATAAAAATGTCGGGATGATAAAGTGGTTCGCTTTAGTCGTCATATTGAAAAACGTGTTTTCTCAATTAACTTATCCAACGAAAAAATTATTAACCTTCAGTTATTATTAAAATTCAGTTTTAATTAAAATTTTGAATACTAAAAATTAAGAAAAAAAACTTTTTTTTTTAATTTTGAAAAAAAATACTATTTTAACAACACCATAACTCCTAAAGTTGTATATCTACAAAAAAAAAAGTTGTAAGCATTAATAATTTTTTGTTTTGCCATAACCCATTCTTAAGTTATTTGAGATTAAGCGTTTTATCAATATGTATTGATTTTATTTTGGCGTCATATTAGACACATATTTATAATTAAGTTTTGTTAATAAATTAATGAAGTAAGAAATTGTGTTTATTGCCGAGTTATACAATTCGCGAATGCAGTGGGAATTGCAGCAGCAGTGGCTAACACAAACGACCTACCATCCCGCCAATTTTTTTTTTTTTTATACTCCTAATAGAATAAGGAACCATAAATGCAATCATAAAATTGGATTGGGTAATCTGTTGCAAGAAAAAAATCAGTGCCGACTGGCCTATTTAAAGTTCTACCAGAAATATGTTAACTTTTATTTTGTTTAGATCAAAAGAAGGCAAGATAATCGTTAATAATATTTTTCCATCTCCATAATTTTAACAGTTTTGTGTCAATAACTTTTTATGGGAACAAAGTTGTGGAAAATATTTTACTTCATAAAACTTATAAAAGTAAATTACATTAAAAGAAATCGAGAAAATCGCTTAGCGCCATTTTCAAAAAAGGTGTTTAGACTGGGAAATTTGAGACCAGACTCACGAGATTTCGTAGGCGAGAGGGAGGAGGGGTGAGTACTCTCGTGAGGCAGCTTCAAATTATAAACGTGAGTACTGTTCCAATTCCAAATTCAAGTTTCTTTCCATTTTGTTCATTATCTGCTTGAAAGCCGATGTGTTAAAATCGCAGTATTTTCATAACTAAGCTAAATGCAGAGGGATAGAAAATTAATTCTTGGAAAAGGAAACAAACGGAAGCATTAATAATAATTTATGGATGTTATCTTCTTTTATAAAATGCAGTCGTACATCTGTCTCACTTCACAAAAATTCCACCCGCTTTAAGTGAAGCGTCCTCACTTGAGGACCTGTGTAATTACGAGAGTACTCACCACGCCAGACTCAAATTTCCCAGTCAAAACACGGTCTATAATACCAACAAAACCGGTAACTACGAAGAATTAGAATTTTTTGTATAGAGGTAAAGTCATTTTCTCTTCCGGGATACATTAACAGCGGGAAGTGATATTTGGACAAAATAAGTGTAAACGAAAAACCAACTTATATTTTAACCTTATTTCTAATTATCTGTTATCCTCGAACTTTATTAAAAGCAGACCCAATTTTTGTTTATTAAAATTAAGTGAAATACTATTTTAAATCAAATCCAAAATTTTCAAATCCTAAGTTATTAGATATGCCCTAATAATGCTGTAGGTATTTATTATATATCTTTAAGTACATGAAAATTGAATATCTTTTGATTATCCCCTTACCAGTTCACTTACTTCGATACAGCATAACAGCTTTAGATACTATTTTCTCAGAAAATATTTAATATATAGATACAGGCATCAACTAGAGAAAAAAAATTAGAAATATTTAATATTTGTATCAAGAACCTATATAAAGGAAACTCGAATATTTTGAATGAAAAATCAAAGATTTTCAATTGAAAATTGGTGATTTTGTTGGTCGAGGGTTTCTACTTACTTATTTTTCTTACCTACCTATATTTCGGATCCAAAAGGCAAGGCATACTACACAAATGTAGCAATGATAGTAAGCACAAAAGATATTGAAAAAAATCCACTTTCTAGAGGAGTGATCTTTTATGAATTTATGTTTGCTCCTTTTACCTTTTACTTAAAAAATCTATAGAAATAAATGAAAAAAAAAACTCAATTTCATCCCACTCCTCTATATAATGTAAGGTAGGTATACCCTTAACACAACACAAAGGGTATTCAAGGCAAATAATACAAGAAAATCCATCACACACGAAAATCCATCTTCTTACCTACAAAAGGACCAAAACTGAAAATTCAATATGTTGTGTTATTTCGTCATCACCGTCGTTCCCTCTGATTGTTTGTTAATGGACAAAATAAAAAAAAATATACTCACAACACAACATCAAGTATGTGTATATAATTTCATATTTGAAGATGAGTTACCTCTATCCATCCCTAAAAGAAGACGAAGACGACGTGAAGAACTCTTCCTCATGTTGGAATATTGAAAGATTGGAACCCGCATCTCATTCCTGCTATAGGTACCATCATCTTCGCTATCCAAACAAAAATAAAATAATAAATAGAAATTAAAAAAAAAGGATCACGAATAAATTTACAAAAATCGAAAAGAGAAAAATAAAAGGGACAAACAAAAAAAAAACACCTGATGAAATATATCGAATTACTAAAAAAATAAGATACCTTTTCTTCCCTTCTTCCTTGAACTTCGATGTCAGTTCGACTGGAAGGGGGTTTGTTACAGGTTTTCTTGGTTTTTGGGTTGCATTTGATATTGTTAGATGGGCCGATTGTATTCCCGACTGAACACGATTTAAGATGAAGAAGGACACGACACAAGGAGGAATATATACATACATATATCCAGGTATTCTTTCAAGGTTGAGGCAGCAACAAACAAACAACCAAAACCGATCAACCCGAAGCCATACACATTACACATGCTACGGCAATAAAATGTGGTATCACGGGAATGGGAAAAAATTGACTTCTGCATTTAAAGGAATGATATCGGTCCCCGGATGAAGAATAAATAATCAAATTTACTATCCTGATAAAAGTTGTTTTTCAGACTTTTAAATTTTCCATTCATCGAAGATCTCATTTTACCGAAATCCCAAGGTGAAAGCGAAGTTTTTTTTTATCATTTACACGTGGGCATAAAAAAAAGTTCATATAAGTTGGTTGAATTGGTGTTAAATTTTGGGAAACTAGGGTTGCATGTTTCTTTCAGATTACAGACCATTTCATGTAATCCAATTGACTAATGACAATTTATCGAAGGTAGGTACAATTTATTTAAAGCAACATTTAAGTATTTTGTGCGACAAATGATAGTGTATTAGTAAAGCAAATTTATAGGGTTTCCTTATTCCCAAATTTATTGTCACACATAATTTGATGTCGAACTGTTTATAAACGGATGGATGTTGCTGATAAGGTGAATGAGATGAACTAAATTTATTATCAGCCCTTCATCAATATGCAAGTTAAAGTTCTTTATTAAACAATTTGTTTCTTTTAATATCCCTTTTTTGGTTCTAGTCGGAGAACACAGCGGCAACGACATTACTTCGGTAACGGACATATATAGGATGATAGATTTCGTGGCGTGGGTGAAATGTCATCGTATCGTCCACTCATGTCCCACATTTTGATATTTAGATTCACTGCAACTACATTTTTAATTTTTGAATTCATTTTGTTGACACATACATTACCAAATATGATTAAAAAAAAAAAAATCAAATGATCAGCTAAATTTTCTCTATGAGTTCGGTATTTGATCCTGACTTTGATACTGAAACAAATCGACAGTTAAAATAATGCATCTAGACCTAGTTCCAATAAGTATTTTGCCAATGATAATATTCAGCAATTTATTGTTTTGAAAAATAAAACATATTGGATGTTCTGCAATAAAACCCAAATATTCGTACTTATTTGAATTGCTTTGACGTATTTCAATATAACCAAACACCGAGGGGTTTGTCACGAATGAAATCACTTACTAATTTTATTTGCAATCATTTGAAATCACGTTTAAATTTAGTGCAATCTCCTGAAATATCATAAAATTTGAGGAAATAAAGGCATTCAAAATGAAAGATGCTAAATTTTCAGTGCTATAGATTCTAAAATTATTAATTTCATTAATGATTGCAATATTGCTAAATCACTAGAAATAATTAAATTTATTTGAATTTCAATGCAATCACAAAATATTTTAATCAATGTAAGTATCTACTTCTCAAAATCGCGTGAAATAAACTGCAAAGTCATTTGCAATATTGTAATCATTGAAGCACTAAACGGGCTCGTTACTTCAAACATTCATTCAAGTCCATGGATTATTCGTTGATCGCAGAGTCATTGGGAATATTTGACGGAAATCACCTTTCAAAAGAATAATCGCACCATTAGGAAACTACTATTAACTGTTTGGTAAATATTAAAACTGTTTCGTAAATGAAAAATGAGAGATGTAGAAACAGACGCAAAAGATGCACAGTGTTATTTCTTTATAGTGTCTGAAACTTGAAGGATTTAGAACGGTTCGAACGGTTCTAGAAGAATTCCAGAAAGCTCTACAAGAAACTTGGCACGCCCTCGGTATATTTGATATTAGGCAATAATTTCTGTATTCGATACTTTTGCCATTATATCGATTATCAATTCACTATCAATTGATAGGTGAGACAAAATATTGAAATTCGAAATCTATTTGGTTATTAAGGGATGCAATTTCTGGTCATTGAGAAATTGAAAGAAAAACCAAAATTATCAATGAATAATTGATAAGTTGTTTAATCAACTGAGTTTTAAAATACTATCAAGAATCAATTTAATTGATATTTGACAAATGTAATATCTATGTCCGTTACCGAAATGATACAAATTTGATGTTATTTTATTATCAGCTAAGGATTTATTTATCTCTTACATTATTTTTTCTAATTGGCCAATTTTTCGTAAGACTGAGTTTCAATGTTTTCTTAGATGAAAATTATTTATTTGCATATTAGTGGGATTTTTTGAATGAAAAAGCTTTCAATTATTAAAAAAAACCATCGTTTTTATATCTCATAATTCACATAAATAGAAAAAGGTATAGATATAATATTATCTCTGTCATCTTTTCCAAACAATCCTTCTACAAATCGTCAATAATTAATTTTTTTTCTCAAAAAACCGCATCATTGAGGACATCACTAAAGCAACAAAAAATCATCCTCTCTATTCGCCCAAACAAATAAATAGCCAACCATAAAGTGATCAAAATCTTAAAAAGGAAAATGTCCTCAAAACCATAACCAATACTAACTTGTCTTTTTTCCATTACATAAAACACAAACAAATGATAAGAATAAGAATATCCTAAGGCACTACACAAAGTAATTAATTTTCTTTTCGTTTTCTACGTCTTTGATTGTAAAATTGTATTTAAATCACGCACAGATAACTACACTCCAAGGCAACCATCAAACCGAAAGCAACTCAACCAGAACCAGCAGAAGGTCCTTCTTTATGTTTTAGAATTTTCTTTTAATCTTCTCATCTCTCTTTCTCTCTCTCTCTCTCTCTCTCATTCTCTGAAGGGAAATAGAATTTGGAATTGAATACAATCCTCACAGTCAAAGAAAATGTTTTTCAGGCCAATTTGTGAGCTGAGCTGGGCTGGGCACGTTTCAATCCAAGAGGGAGCCCTTACCGGCTTTACACGTGATCTATTGGGAGATGGACTTGTTTTAATCTATTTTTTTCTGTACTCATTTTTTTGTTGTTTTTGCTTATGAGTAGCGATTGAGGTGGAAAACTTAACAACACAACAAAAAAAATCATTCTCAATCGTATCAGATATCGTTTTTGTATAAGGATTTCTTTGCCCTTTGCAAACATAATAAAGTGAGAAAGAGAAGTAGACTAGGAAAGAAGAAAAGAATATCATCTTTGGCCGATCGAACAAAATTAAAGGTAGGAGTCCCAGGAAAAAGGGAGCATCAATAGAAGGAAGGTACGCACTGTGCGTAGCTGATGGAAAAGACAATGGACCAACAAACAATGGCACAAGGAAAATCCTAATTAAAGTTTCGACATAGGCCTCGATTTCACTTGGCGAAATCGCTTTGTTTCCGTTGTTGTGGTGTGCCGGTGTCGAGGCAAATGGAGGAGGTGCATGATGTCCTTTTAGATAAGTAAATCGTCTATTCAATTGAGATTTCCATTGAAGAAGAATCTTTATGAATTTTTGTTTTTGCTTTCAAATAAAATTACACGTGTTTGACTGAAGGTTCGGGATTGAATTTCATTTTTTGCTGTCGATAATTTCATTTTTGTTTATTTGTTGATTTGCACAGCGATTAAAGGAATAACAATTGTCTCGACATGAATGAAAAAAATTAACAATAAAACAACCTGTCGATAGAAGGTTTTTTTTTTTTTTTTTTGTACATTGATACATTTATTTTGGGATGTAAGGTGCTCATTATGCCATTTCAAGCGAAATGGAAAACATATTGTTGATATTTTCTTGAGAGCAATAATAATATCAAATGGATTTCATGTTAACATATTTATGAGCTAGGTACATGAATAGCTATCCTAGCTTATAGGAAGATCTTAATTTAATATTTTAAGCATGTATTTTTCTTTAGAAAATTATTGTTATTTCTTTTTTTTATTTTTTGTTTCTATGGTCTTTTATATTTTGAATGATTTCATTTAAAAGTAATGAGACAATTAAGTTCTGCGTCTTTTTTGTATTTACATATATGTACTATGAAGGTATGTACATACATATATAAGTTTCCATAGTACCGCTTAAAACGAAGAAATTCAAAATTGGAAATAAGAGCTATCTTTTTCAGATGAAAATATAGAAATTATCTGATAAATCTATTTTAATGATAAAATCAAAACTTTATAGCGACAAATTTTCTTTATTTCTTTATAGATATTCAATCAGTTCATATTTGAAATTATCATCCAATTCATCAAGCTAGCGAGCAAAAGACTTTAAAAACGTGCTTCTTGGGGCATATTCATAGGTTTTCCTATTTAAATGTATGTATCGGTCAAATAATCTATTATTGATGATGATTGGACAGGACGTCTTTAAAATTCTTCTTTTTCCTCGGCTTTTTTTGGAAATTCTGCTTTTTAAAATTCTTTTTTAATAATTCTGTTTTTTTTATTCGGATGCTTGACATTATTCTGCTTTTCAAAATTCTGCCAAAAATTCGGCTTTTTGTTTTATATTCAATTCGTTTATTTACAAAACAACAAATTAATTATGGTCAGCAAATAATTAAATAGTTATGTATAAACTAGCACTTATTAACATTTTCCAAACCTATTCTCTTCTTTATTATTTGCTAAATTTTGAAAAGCAGATTTTTGAAAAGCAGAATATTAAAAACAGAATTTTCACAAGTTGAATTTAGAAAGCAGAATTTCGACAAAAAAATTTTGACCCGGCAGTGAACCTACACCCTTTTTACTTGCTTAGGTACTATAGGGCAAGTCTTGTATTCGTGAAAAATATAGTTTTGAGATAATAATCAAATATGTCATTACGATGATAAAGAAGACGAAAAAAGTGGGTCCGGCAATTCTGCCTGTCTGTCTGTTTATCTCTCTATCTTCGGCACCTACAGAATAAACCGTTGGGCCGATTTACTCCATATTTGGTAAGTGTTTTTAGAGTAATACGACCAAGGCATTTTTTGTAGGCCACTTAAGTCTTAAAATAACGGTACCAGCCATACGACTTTTTTTGAAAACCTTATTTTTCTGGAAAACCGCTCGGAACAAATTTTTTTCTTAAGCTTAAACTTAGTAAAGAAATTTTTTTGCATACTTTGATACTTGCCACAAGAGCTAGTTTGTGCTACCCAGTAGTGCCCTTTAGTAGTTTAACTGATTAGGGTTAGTTTAGGTTCAAAGGGAGTTACTCAGGTCCCGCAGATTCTGTGAAATTGTTAACATAATCTCATTACCCGCGCCTTAAAATAAGAAAATAATATAAAAACGAATACCACTAAAAGTTTTTCCGAAATGCCGGAATTCGCGCAAATTTGTTTCTCAAATATGTTTCTCAAATATTTATGTTTTTGATGTCTGAACACATCAGATAAGGTTTGTACATATACCTACATTTTTTAAAAGATTTTTAAAGATTTTGAGAATTAAGTATTAAGAATTTTTATCAATAATAAAATGTGTTCTCGTTGTACCACCTTTACTTGGATTTTTTCGTTTCACATCAGCTGCGTACCATAGAGCCTAAACCTATAAGAAATAAGGATATCCGCTATGTTCAAAGTGGAAAAATTCAAGACACAAGCAAAGCGTCTTGACCCCCTCGCATTCTTTGTTAAGGCGGGCTTTTTCAATCGAAACGCTCAATGTGAACAAATATCACAATAAATTTGTAAATATTGATTTATTTTGAGTCATAGTCATAAGAAACAAAACGACTGATGTAACAAAATTTTATTATAGTTATTACAAAATATAGTAATTGCTTAAAATGAAATGAAACGCAATTACTACTTCAATACAGTGGAACTATTAATTACATTCTTCATACCACACTACTGAGTTCCACTTTTAATCATTTTAGTCGCATTGAAATCTAAAAACCTAATTTCCGCTGATAAACAAACGTCATGCAATTCTATTATATTCAGTGAAATTAAAATCATACCCTTCTCTTTTATTTTAAGGTCTTAAAAGACTAGATTAGGGTTTGCATACGCCCTTTTCGAAACAAATAGAAACTTTTCACTTCTTTTACATTTTAATTTCAAACCCAATAACTCTAACTCTTTTTGATTTTATTATATAAATCTATATATTTTTACATTTTCTATTTTCCTTATCTGAAAATGTTTATCCACTTGTTGTCTGTATTCTATTCATCGAATGAAGTTTTTTCGTAAAGGGTGTTTCAGAATTGACACAAGATTTTTTTATGAAAAAAAAAAAATGTAAATATGAAATGCAACATTTTTTATCGATTCATTCATTAACTGTGTTTTTCAGTAATTTTTTGAATACAGCATGATAGTTTATATCCGGAAAGATAGCCTCGAAAAATAATAATCAATGGTAAGGTCATACATGGAAAATATTAGGGTAAATGACATCCACTTTGCTATAACACAAACTTAATTGATTTTTGTGAATTTAAAATTTCCTGAAGTAACACGACCCTCAATCTAGACAACAAAAATTTCGCAACAGTCGTATTTTCAAAGATGTTTTATGGCCTCAGCTCGTTTCTAGTCAGGCGTTATTGATGTAGGTACAAAACTATAGGTATAAACATCATCATCGCTAAAGAAAACTTTGTTTCAAAAACCTTCAATTCTTTGAAAACATTATTAACATAACGCGTTTATGTTCTTTCGTGTATAATAACCCTTAACCCACACGATACATTTTTTTTTATGTCATTCAAATGATGTAAAATTCAAATCTTCCGATAGGTTTGAGATACCCTTTATATTTTCTTAATATATTTGCCTCTACACAGTTCGATGAGCAATATCATTATGTTGTGTTGTGTGCCCAAATAAAAAGGATTGGAAGTTGGGAAAGAAGGGGCCCCCTAAATCGATGAGATTTCTATCTGTGTCAATGTTTCTTTGCTTCTTCGTGTTCAATTTTAAAGTTGTTCCCTTTTTTTTGACTGACGAGATAAGGAGAAGAAGCAGCAACGTCAAATGTCGAAGAGGCACAACAAAAAATATAATACGATGAGCAAGAGCATAGGAAAGACGAAAAATAACCATTAATCAAATTGATTGACATATTTTTATTCCGAAGTTAACATCATCAAATTAAATTGATTGCTTTGAATGATAATCTTTTTGGACTTATAAGGACCTTTGTGGTGTCATGCTTGTTTTTTTGTGTGTTAGTTCTGTTTGTGTATCTTTACTCTTTGCCTTCGTTTCAAACAATTTTTTTTTTTTTGAAATCTATATTGAAGAAAAAGCACTTCAAAAAAAAAGGAAATATAAATTTCATAAAAGAAGACTTCACCATAAATTTGTCAAAATGGGTGTGGAAAAAAAAATAAACACAGACAAACACTATATGGATGAAGTTGTGACTGAGTGTCAATGGGGAGTCCTATTTGAGTCCTTGCTGACTGCACCAATAGCTGGAAATATAATGAATCATAATGCAATCTATAGAAAGAATGTGTTCAATTTATAAATTGGACATTTGAGTGCGCTTTGAAGAAGATATATTTAGGTACACCAATTGAACGAGAAACGTTTTATACAGCGACATAGTATGGCGAGGATAGGATGAAATCTACAGGACATGAAAAAGATAATTAATTGGATGTGTGAGCATTTGTCACTTTGTCTAGTGTATTGCAATTGACACACTCAATCTCGTCGAGCAATTGAGAAATGTTAAGACATTAATACTTTGAGTAATGCTACGGTTTGTGGTGGTATATGCTTGTGGAAAATTATACTAGCCAGGATAAATTGCAGATAAATTACAGACCAATGGAAAATGGCAGAATCAAATATAAAAAAAAAATTGAAATGTCAATACAGGAATGGAGAAGCTGGATAATTTCCAATAATTAGAAAATTTTGTAGAAGATTCTTTTTTTTATGAAAGCCATTAGGATAGGTATTTTCATGTTTACTAGAATGACTGTAGGTATAGTATGTCTCTTTTACTGGATTCCCTGAAATAATCTTCCTTTTCAAATCAAATAGGTAATTGGTGCCCCGGTTTAGTGTCATGCTTCCATTCCCTTTCTCTTTGTTAAAGTTTCTGACTACATATATTAAATGAAATAGTGATTCTCAAAAGCGAATGGTCATGATAACTAACTATGCAACTTGTGATGACGTAACAGCCATTAGGAATAGCTTAGAGTATGATTGCTTTTTAAATATACCTGGTCCCGTAGGTATTTTTTCCTTTCTTTAAAAACCTTGGTTCATATAATTCATCCAACCTTTTGCAAAATGGAAAAATTCATTTGGTATTGCTTTTTTTTTTCAAGCAATATTACCCATACCTAGCCTATCATACCTCTTATCAGTAGAGCCTTTAAGTCCTTTTTTAACTATAATAATAAAAAGTCTTTTCTAAATAGTGACAACAAGTATATCAACTAAGGTCATTTTCGTTATTAAAAATTTTCATAATTACGGTGCTCCCTCCCCCCTCAGTCAAAGCTTAAAATAATTTTCAAACATAAAACCCAATTTTAACTTTCATTGCATACTTTAACGAAACATAGTCGTCACAGTGTCGGTTGGTCGGTTGGTTCTCAAGTTGGAAGGTCCTTTCGAACTTCATCTACATTAAACAGATATTTAAATTAATTTCACATATTTTGCTCCTTTTTTGTTCCATTTTTTTTTGTTGCCATTGCTCTTGTCGTTGTTGTTGTGACAATGGTATACTATAAATGGATATCAAGCAATGGCTAGGTCATTCAATTTACATTCGGACAATGTAATTTACATAAAATTTCATCCGATTTCCAACTAACCAACTGTGCTGCTATACTGGAGTGTCCTTTTTCATTCTATACTACATACACAATCAAACCATAGTACAAAGGGATATATTTCCCATTTCGGCCTTCGACCAAACTCAAATGCGTACGTGAATGTCATTTGTACATATTATCACTGAAAATATTCCTTCTTTCATATAAACACATAGGCAAAGGCTGTTATGTAATAGTGGCAGTAGGTATACAAGATGACGATCGATAATGCAAAAGGTAACAACACTATAAAGGACGAAGGGATGATGGGTGAATTTTAGCCATCAACTTTGCCCCAGTACTAGCATATACAACCAACCTAACCTCCTTCTTTATTTCTATACATTGATGTCGATTAAAAGGACTTCAATAATCATTAAAACAAATTGTTACATTTCCTTGTCATTCATTTTGATTTTAATTAAAAGAGAGAAAATTCAAAGTGAATGTTCATTTGTCGTTGACTTTTTTTTTTGTGTGTATTTTTTTGTTTGTTCGTGTTCGGTTCATTCAACGTCGATAATAGCTCGCTTTAAATATATATATTATGTATGGGTGTCCCCAACCTTATGTATTTAATGTGTCATACAAAAGGAATGGAGTATCAACTCTGCCTATACATGTATCCATACCTTCGCCCCAATGGTAGGTATTTTACATGAAAGTCTTTCACAAATGTAAATCGATCTGTTAGATACAAATACTTCCAATTTTTTTGTTTCGTTGTCTCCCATTTTCTCGGATCGAATACCTTTATCATATTCATAAAAAAAAAAATTATGATAAAAGTACAAGTCGAAAGGATTTGCCCAAAAATGTTAGTCTCAAGATTTTTGGAAGTTTCGTCGATGCGCTGATCAACATCAACGAAAAGTTGGTGGAAAAAGAAGCACTCCATATTTTTAAGATCAGCTGATGGTCTACGCTCGGCAGGCAATCAGTTCCAGCAACTCTGTTTTTTTTATCTTTTTGATTCTTCCCTCAGTTCCTTAAAGTAAAGAGAACAGAGTTAGTTATTGTCTGTTATCAGTGGTTATTATTAGTTTCGAATGGTTCATTTTAGTCCTTCCATGCATTCGTACGGATCTTAAGGTCATTCGAGATGTTCTTCTTACTTTTTGGTAAAATTTCATCATTCATTTCTACTTGTCTGCTGATGAGCCTTTCACCTGGGCGTTCTTCTTTATCTGTTTTCTACTTGTAGAGCTCAGTATAGGAGCTTATTTGCGCCATCATTTTGTAAACATCCTGTTTCGGTTTCCTTTCTTTTTTTTGACAGGTCAAACAAAAACATTACTGAAACTTCAAAAATCTAAAAACTCAACTAACAGTAACAATACATGCTCCTTTATAAGCATACATTGAAAACCTACTTAAGTTTCGTTCCTTATTCTAACTTTGTGTATGCTTCGTGTGTATACCTGATGCCTTTGCCTTCCTTACTCCTTGGATTTCTGGTTAAAATAATGAGTCCCGGAATGTGTGCTCGACTACCAAATAAAGGAAATGCAATGAAATGGAGTTGTGTGTTATCCTTCGAGCATTTAAAATCAATCGATTTAGCGTTTTTAAGATCAGACACAGAGCGAGGCATTGTCATGTCATTCGTTTATATTTACATGCGCGTATTTTTGTAGGTATGAATTTGTAAAATAGAAGAATGGTGTTGTGAGTCTTAAGAGCGACTTATATTGACAGGAAGGAAGTGTTATATGTGGATGATGAGGTTTTTTTTGTGAGGAAGCAAAAATGATAATTACCGTTGAGTGGTGTTCGACATTTTGCACACATATCTTAAGGATATTGGATTATTTTTACAAAAAAAAAAAAAAAGGAATGAGACAGGTTCTTTGATGCTTGACTGTTTTTTTCCTCAGGGAATTTTCGTTTTTAAATAAAAGAGACATCGATATTGAAGATATAGATATTTGATGGTAGTGATTTTTTTCACTTGAAGTAATAGGATGAACAAATGCTTTTAAAAGTTTATACAGAACGATTAAGTTTATAAGTATCGTAAATATATCAATCAATGTTTTTTGACATTAAATTAAAAGTAGAACATTTTTTTTGTGATAGATGTTAGATGAACGAATTACAACAAAAATAATTTCAAATGTTTTATTGGAACATTAACAAAAAGTTAAGGTAGGAGTAATAGATATTTCACGGCTGTCCAGCAAAAAAAAAAATTAAAAAAAAATTAAGTAACAAATTGTAGCTTATAATATTGGTTTTTTTTTTGTTAAGTAAAATGGTGATGATCTAGCGGAACAATAACTTCTTATTATTATATTATAAAAGCATATTTATATATTTCCAAGTTTGCAAATTAAAAATAAAAAGATCCCGAATAAATCCCGAATTTCCGCATTTTGTAATTCGGGATTTCGTAATGCGGAATTTTTGTAATATGGTATTTTTGAATTTTTGCATTCGGTATTTTGTAATTCAGGATTCTGTAGCTTTTCCTATAATATTCTCTATAAAACCAAAAAAGGCATCATTTCAGCCGATACCAAGTTATGACCAAATTTGTAATAAATAAACCTTTAACAACAAATCACCGTT
The DNA here is from genome assembly GCA_951217065.1 of Baccha elongata. Taxonomy (NCBI): domain Eukaryota; kingdom Metazoa; phylum Arthropoda; class Insecta; order Diptera; family Syrphidae; genus Baccha; species Baccha elongata. Next base: position 2,434,457 of record OX578274.1, on the reverse strand, counting down.
GTGCATTTTTGACCAAAATTTTCAAATACCGTTACATGAAAAACACTTCAAGTATAACGCTCAGAAAGTTGTATTAAAATCGTTATTTTCGTTATTTTCGAGAAAATAAAAAAAAAAATCGGTGTAATTTTGGTGTAAAATGTATTTTCCAATATCATTTTGGGTATTTTTCCGAAAATTTTACGTTTAAATATATTCAACTACATATTTGCATGCATGGTAAAAAAACAAAAAAGGTACATAATGCGAAGCTACGGAGTCACTTGTCTGCTAGTAAAAAAAACAATTGTGATAGTTATAATCAATTAAAAACACAACAAGAATAAAAGTAAGGAAATATAAAACTGACCACTGCAGGTCCTATATGAATATTTTTTTACGGAAACATTACTGACAAACACAAATTATTTGACACCCATATTATTAATTTATTTTTCATGAATATTGAGAAAAAATAATAAATAAAGAAGTAAGTATATCTACTTAAACAATTTGTTCCTACTTGAATAATTCAGACCACGAGCATATATACATAAATGCATATTAATAAAGTATCTACAGCATTAAAAACAAAAACAAAACCAACAACAAAAATTCAATGTGCAAACATAAATTTGCTATTTCGCCTTCAAAACAACATACTTATTTAGTGAAGCACGTGTAGCCTATCAATGAACTTAATTGTATTTTTGAAAAACAAATTTTTTTCTTAGGTTAATATATGTAGTTCAAAATACCAAACAGATAAACAAAGAGAGAAATCTCTTTCTTATTTGTTTTCACTTAATATTATTATTTTCAACTGATGGTGGATGACTAAATCAAGATAATTTCCGGTTCGGTTCGTTTACAAAAAACAATCTAAAACATACGACACTACAGAACAACAACATGACTCGTTTATTTCAAGCCAAGCCCCCTGCTTATTATTTTGGTATAGCTATTGCTATACCATATCGCTCTGGTAGGCTTGGCTGGTTGCGAAGCTATCTTCAGATTGAAAAAGTGTACGTTACTATAAACTCCTCGTTTGTTCTGTATACTTGTATGCAAAGATTATTAAGTGAATTACGAAATCTATTAAATGCCAATTAGCAATTTAGTTCTGCAAATGCGATGCGGCACGGCGTGGCGTAGTAGCGTGCCATTAGCATAAAATGCATATATATAGTGCGAAGTGTTTTTCGTGGTTGTTGCGATAGATATGTATCTCGATGGGTAACTTTACTGGATGTGCCTTATCTTTTCACAAACAGTAATGAAAGAAATGAAAGAACAACCAGAATATACAAAAAATTGTATTATACTTGACCCGAAGAACGAGGTGCGGAATAAATTAAATTTTATTACTGAATCTTCAAGGGAATAAAGGTGTTTCATTCACCTCGTTATATTGAGAGATGCTTCTGGTTTTCGTCTTTATTTTCCATACAAAAGGGGTCTTATATGGAAAAACGTGATTCAGCGTAATTTAGTGTATCCTCTATTTAGAGGGAGATTGTGTGCCTTGGAACTCACTTAACACTTCATTATTTGATTTGGCTCCTGACTTGTTATATGGCAGAGCTGTTCTTGGCCAAAATCATCCGAGGGTTGAATTTTTACACTTTTTTTTTCAGGGGATCCATAAATTACTTTAAGCCAGCGGATAGCAATACTAGCATGGTTTGTTCCAATATGTATAATTTTATAGCCACTTAAGAGCTTATATTGAAGGTGAGATAGTTTTTTGATGTGAGTCATGTTATTGTTTAGTATAGTAAAAACTATCCAACCATTGAATTTACACGTTCTTGAGTAATAATTATTATATTTACCTACAAGGTTTATTCTTATATGGGTAAGGCTTTTTTAAGTCAGAAATTGCTTGCAAGGTATACCTTCATATTAATACAAGGCAGCAGAAAGATCTTATCTTTTGCTTTCATTAGCTAATTAAAATATAAATAAAATTTGAATTATAATTGATTAAGTAATGATGTTTTTTCATAATTATTAATTATAAACAAGTATTGTACCAAACTTTCTTTTATAAACTAATCTTAATTTAGTTAAATAAAAAAGGAAGACATTAATTTGTTATGTGTTTCTCTGAAGTATCGTTCGGGTAAAATAAAAATAATGTTTCTTACCAAAAAGCAGAGCCGTAAAAGAACCAAATCTATTGCGAATGAATTAATTTTGAATTCATTGATTTCATTCATTCAAGTCACTGAATTAAAAATGAATGAGAATTCAACTGATGGTTCCATTTCGAAATCAAATGAATGCAATCACCAAATGATTTTATTTTTTACAGGTCTGTCAGGAAGTATGTTTAAAAAATTTCGTGGAAAAAAGAAGGCAGAAAGCAAACAAAAATTAGGAAAAAAACAACTCAACTATAGCTATTAATTTGAATTAATTTTTGCGGTAAGTCCTTAAATATAGTCCGAAAATGGCTGAAAACCAAAGATACAGACCTACAAAGTACAGACAATATGACCTAAGCATAAGTAGGTAGGAAGTTACATAATCTTGACACGAATTTTGTTTTCCCTAAAATGTAGTTTGAAACGTTAAAAACAAAAATGTATAACTGCCGTAAAACAGTTTCCAGAGCAACAAAAATTTGTCTGATTTTTTTATATTTCTTCTTTATTGCTACTCTCTGAACAGTGAACACCTCTGTCAAAATTATTTCAAAATTTAATTTCTGTAATTTATAGTCGTCATGTATTCGAAAATTTTGGCCGTAATAATTTTATTGTGTAAAAATCTAATGAAAATGTATAACATTTCTCCAGAGTCAGAATTTGAAAAACTGAAACCAAAATATCGCGCGATTTTTCGGTTTTAGTTTTTCAAATTCGCAAAATCTTGAATCTTTTAATATCCTTTTCTTAAATTCATAGAAAATTAACTTTAAAAATTACAATTTTGAAAAAAGTAAGACAACTAGTAACAGTATTTTAGTTGTACAGTCAAAATTCCCATAAGCGAACCCCCATGGTTCTCGAAGGTTTCCTCTGTCATGGGAATCGTGCGCTTATTGGAGCTGTCAGCAAGTAGAGTGCTTACTGTAATTGCATTACAGTAGAGTTCTACGCATTGAAGCATTGACAATGCATAAAACTAAACGGAAATAACTGAACAAACTATCAACATGAAATACACTCATGGTTTTTTGGTAGATTCATAAAATTTATTTAAAAGAAATTGAAGGTGGGACAAAAGTCCTAAATTTATTTTTAGGGACTTATGTCCCGACGGGGTGGGAAATAAGTTTTTTTTATTCTGTTCGCCGCTTTTTAAAGTAATTTGACTCATTTCAGTTCATTTTGTGTCATTCTAGTCAAGCTGGCTCTACAGGTCTGGTTGTTCTTTGGCAATTTGTATCATTCCCAAAAATGCCACATCAATTTTACAGTTAAATGGAATTGTTTACTTATCCCATTTTGACAAAATGTAGACTGATTTCACACGTTTTTCTCAAAATCAATTAATGGTTTCGAAGAAATTAAAAAAAAAAAAAAAAAAAACTGAATTTTGGTGCTTTTCCAGCCCCCCTCCCTAAACAAATTAGTCCCGGTCCTGATTTCAGGTACTTTGCATTGCAGGATTTCTCAAGAAAATCATAAGTTTTTCAAATAAACATATTAAGATATGATTTTTCTAAAAATTAATTGTGGTAAATTAAAGATTGAATTATGGTTAGGTCAATTTTGTAAATAATTTTTATTTCCATTTACAGTTTTTTTCCCACAATAAAAACAAAGAATTATAGTTATTTATCAATCAAAAGAAAAGCAGACCTTGCTTAATAAAAATTTTCCATTAATTTATATTTTTCTTTATATTTCTCGGTTTCTAGATATACCAATTTCTATACGTCATTCCATTTATTTAACCCTTTTTTTTCTTCATAATAGCTTTGATTACAAAAGATCAATAGAAAATGAACAAGGTATCGCCACCTAACAAACAACCAACCTATTTGCGCTGATTTCACTTTAGGTTACGTATACGCCCGAGTGTACTTGAGTCAGAAAGCTGCACATTGGTACAAGCTATCGTTTACCCGATGGCCCTCTTGAAACTCAGCTTCAGCTATAGTAGGTAGGTTATGATTCATCAGCTCGATAGACCAGAACCAGTATCTACTTCTGATGTATAAAATAAAATATATACATAGCTGTTCCAGCAGAACCGGCAAGTAAGCAATAAAACAAACACAAACACACATATCAAACAAACTGCAACTGAATTGATGGAGGTGGCCTCGTTTGGTGCGGGCGGTTATCGACTTTTTCACCTGATTATTGTGTTTGACTGCATTTTGTCTTGCACACCACTTTGCTGCTTCAGCTGCTGCTGCTGCTTCGCTGCTTCGTTCATTACCTTGATCGATGGAATCGATTGATTTACTCACCTGTGTGTTGTTGTTCTTCGGTTTTTATTTTTCTTGAAGCTTATTTTTATTTAGTTTTTTTTTTGTATGTGTTTATGTTTAGTGCACTCACAATTTGCCATTAGATCGCCATCATAGCCAACAACGTTCGGTGGACTTATATCGGTAACAGAGGAGGTGTCTTCTTTCTTTGCTGCTGTTTTCTATAAATGTCGGCTACATAAACATCGGATGATGTCTATTGGGGCACGACGTTGTCGTTGACGTTGGCTTTTGTTGTTTTTATGCTTTAATGAAAAAAAGGGGGTTGGTATTGTATTTTTATTGGCAATAGTTTCACCTGTTGTTTTGTCAGGCTTTGTTTCAATGTGGCGGTGGCGTGATTGAAATATTATGACTAAGGAGATAGCAGGCCATATATGTAGATACAAAAAAATGTACTTGTCTATCAATATCATTCATTGGATAATTAAATTGTTTTGAGTACGTTTTCTGTTTAGTTAATACAGTTCTCAAAATGAAACGATTTTTACGTATTTATTTCTTCAGATGCATTACTTAATATTTCAAGCATCAAAGCGAGAACAGAAAATTTATTAATTTATAAACCACTGTTGATGCTCGTTGATATTTTCATAGGCTACTCAGAAGAGTACGGCAACAATCAAGTTTGCAAAGTTTTGACCCCGAGGACAAGCCAGGAATTCATTGCAATGCAATGAGAAGATCTATCCTCTTTGCTTCCGACTGGAAACATACAAATAACCCAGCAACTCATTTCTTGTTTCTTCCTGCCAATTCAATGCAAAGTACAATATTAGAACAGCTTCATTATAGTGCATCCCTTGTCTCAATTTTTTGATGATGTTGAATAAATCCGAAGGAAGAGATTACTTCCCATTATGGCGGAGAAACAAACACCCTCTCTGTCGTCATTCAGATAAATCATAACAATTTGAATAATACGATAGTACCAAAACTAGTCAAATCTCTAAATAATTTTTCTGCAACAATATTATACGACTTTCAGTAACATCTTTCAAATCAGAATCGTTCATTTTTTTAAGTTTTCTATAACCTCTATGTCTTTAAGCATAATCGTGAGGTGCATTAAAAGTTAAGTAAAGTTCCTTCTCAAGTCAGTATTTAACGCAGGGCTTCCTGGACCACGCCAGCAGCGCTTTGAAAAAAAAAACTGGAAATTGATGGTAAGAGAATTGGAAATTATCTAATTTCAAAAGAGCAACAATAAAATTCTCCTATAGAAAAATAAGATTGGAGCAAACAAAAGCTTTCAAACTCGTTACGCTAACAGAGAACAAAATTTGGTTTCCCGACGATGAAATTTTGACGATTGATGAAAAGTATAGTGAACGTATAGAATTAAATTTACCCATAGAAATCTTAGTAAGCTGCGGGAAAGATTTACTGGGTTAAGAGATAGTGATGAACAATTAATTAATTATGGTTCGGCTTAATGTGGTGCTTGAACACCATAGAACTTAATAAGGCAAAACTACAAAATAAATGTGACAAAGCAATATTTTATGCAGGAGATCTTTGTTTTTATGTCTTGGTGAGCAAATCCCCAAAAGTACCCATGATTTGGTCCAAAGCTAAATTTTTGTTTGGGTCGAAATTCAGTTTTTAGCTTAACTTATTTTTGCGAAAAATGTTTTGGTAAAAATTATAGCTTATATGATTTTCTACAAAAAAAGGTCATAAACCATCCACGTACCATCCACCAATTTCGACAAAAAAAAATGTTAAATTGTTACAAAGTCTGAGACAATATTGCACTTTTTCACTACGTATTTCGTGCTTTTTGTTTAAATTTTTGTGATTTTCCCATTAGTCCTAGTAAAAAAAAATTGCAAGACTAGGTCGCACGAACTTGCTCTTGTTTGCAAACTATGGGACAACAATAATTTTAATTCACGAAATTATATATCATCATATTTTACGTTTTATGTTGTTTAGCTGAGAACTTTAAATTCTTTTTTATGTTGAATATTTAACTTTATGCTGTACGAAATATAAAAGAAATCGATTCAGCCGTTATGAAGTTCTGGCGAGAGTTCCGGTCAAATTTGTAAGAACCCATTAACACAAAATCTCTTTTATGTGCATTTTTAGACAAAATCCTAACATGCAGTTATACTAAAAGCCTTGCAAGTATATAACGTTCACAGAGTTTCATCAAAACCTTATGAGCCGTTTTTGAAAAAAAATCGGTCAAACTGAAACCTTTATATGATGACAGGTACCTATTACAGTATTAGTTACTCTAAATTTTCTCGAAAACGGCTCATAAGATTTTTATGAAACTTTGTGAACGTTTTATTTTGCCAAAAGTTCATAGTTTCCGAAAAATTAGCAAAAAAACTAAATTTTGACGCCTTTCCCACTCAAACTAAAATTTAGCTCCGGGCCAAATCATAGATACTTTTGAGGATTTGCTCAAGATTTATGTATGTCTTGACAAATTTCTCCAGCAAAATCTCTCTTTATCGGATATTTTTTCGAAGTAAAACTCAACTTGCAATGGGGCTATGGGGTCATTTAAAACCGTTTATTCGTAAAAAAAAAAGTTTTGGTTTTATCAGATTTATTTTAATAATAACAGCATTGTTTAGCAACGTCAAAATATGATTCATAAACTGTATGTATGCAAAACTGCTTCAAAATAAGAAACTCTATAGCCTCTTACTTCTTTGGTCTAGTGAATAAAAGTTTAAGAAAACAAGCTTTACTCACACACACAGCTAATTAAAACAAAAAAAAAGAACAAGAAACGAACCCTCTTAACAAGAGCTTTATATGATTCATAATATTATGTCTTCTTAACCAAGGATACTAAAACAAGTTAAATATTGATAATTATAAAGCAAACAATGAATTAAAGAAATGAGTCAGTTTATTTGCAAAATATAAAGCAAAACTTAAAAAATTCTTATCTCACTAATAAATACAAAACAAGTTAATTCATTTGGTAATGAAACAGATGTTGCCATATTTTATGAATTGCAATGATACAATTTTATGCATCTTTAAGTAAACACTAAAAAATTATTCTGTAATGTTCAATCAATGAATCATTCTGAAAACTTGAATTTTGTAAAAATAAAAGAGTGCGTGCCGTATACCTATTGTGTTGAAGACGAACGACATAGGTCTTCGCTGTTTTAGATTTTTAAATGAACTGCAAACTTGCTAGGAGGTAACAATTCCAAAAAGAAATGTTTTGTGTATAATAAGTACATTGAGTCATATTGAAAGATCATCATTTCAACATTGATCAGCATTGAATTAATAATCAATAACACTAAGGGCCAATCTTTTCAGCTCTGGTTAAATCTCTGGTTTGGTCACCATAGACTTTTCTTAACCAGTTGTTTTGAAACTCGGTTAACCACAGTTCGTCTTTTCACCATTTTATCTACTTTGGTTACCAAACCAGAGATAGTTCTCGTTTTCCAGTGGTCCAGTTGTGAAACGGAATCTCTGGTTAAGTTTGTTTATACTGTTTTGAATGCGAGAGAAACAGATAGAAAATTTTGTCAATAATTGATAGCAGCCATGTCTCGTTTCGATGCACATATGGATAAACGCAATTGATTAATTTACGAACAAAGGAAAACAAAAAATATACATAAATTATAGGGGTGGAATTTATTAAGATGGTAGATCATCATTTTCTTTAATTTTATTCTTTACGATTAGTAGTGATAATCAATTATTATTTAGTATATTATATATCATTCAACACAAATGTGAACAAAATAATCCCTAACCATAGATATTCTGTGTTTAACCAAGCAAAATTGACTGGTTAACGAAATCTCTGTTCTCTGGTTAAAATTTTGCTGAAATCTCTGTTAACTGACTGGAATAATGACACTAACCACGGAAAATCAGCTTGTTAACGTAATCTATGGTTACCATAGATTCTCTTGTTAAGATTTTGTTGAAAGACAGAATCTTTGGTAACCAGCTGTAATAACCAATGATTATACTTCACCGGAGCTGAAAAGACTGGCCCTAAATCAAATTTTTGAATATTGTCATATGAATGTGTTGAATTGGAATGGCCTAACAAAGCAATGAGAATGATTTGAATATCAGAAAGCCTATCGAAATGTCCTAATCAAGAGAAATAATACTGCAATGCATAACAAAAGCATCATAACGCTTTTTTTTGATTTTTATAGGAATTCAGCTATCATCTCTTAATAATTTAATTTTTTTTTAAATAATTACCTATTGTACGAGCCGGTATTGCTCATCATTATTATTTTTAATAGAGTATGTTTTGTTGGCTCTAAAAGTTTTCTGGACAAAATTATTTCCAGAAAATCCTTTTCATTTTATTTTAATTAATTCACAAAAACAACCTCTGATAATAAAATTTACAATTATCAAAAGAGTTACGCTTGATAGCGAATGTTCAAAAGCTTGCTAGATTTTGTATAGAAATCAATGAAAAATTCAATTACTTTCAAAACCAGTTAACGCTAAGTAGGAATAGCGATATTTTAAGCATACTTCAAAACTTCATCTTGTTGGTCCTTCTTTATTCGAATTCAAACAACAGAAAACAACGCGCGGTTTAGCACAAACGAACCTCATTTCAATTTCAATACATATATATATAAACACAACTAAATACACAACCAACCGAATTTCATTCACTTAAAGTAGCTTTTCAGAGTCTTACCCAAGTTACCACGGGCTTCTTACAAACTTTTCAATCCACATCCACCCTCCGGTTCAATATATCTATTCAAAGTGCCTTCGAAAAAAGTTAAACAAAAAAGTTTCCTATAGTTGTTGGCCGACTACCGGTGGTTAGTAGTTGTTGTAGTAGTTGATGTTAATACTGATTCATGGTGTTGGTCTTCTGGTTCAGTTGTACACAGAAAGGCTTGCAGTCAAGAAGAACAGAAGAACAAAAAAAAAAGTTGTCGCAAAAGAAAAGCTTCGTCTCAACGAATTCTTGACAAGTTTTCATGCTGGTTTTTAACAATACCAACTTCCTCTACCCGGCATGGAGCAATCGGGCCCATTCCACTTCCGTGTTTTGTTTGTTGTTCAGTTACGTCAGAATGTAAGAAGGGAAAATGCCAAAGGTCTGCTCTCCGCCCCCTGCTTCTGGTAGTGGATATGTTGAAAATGATTTACGACCTTAAAGCCAATTTAAGTTGCATTCCAGGGAAGCTGTGTGTATCCGTTTCCCTTTGACATCAAAAGTTATTAGGTAAGTAAAGTCTTTCAATTCAATTTTTTTCTGTAGAGGTTGTTTTTTGTTTGTGTCAGGATCAACCCAAAGAAATCATCCTAATATAACAGGATTCTAATGTGTTTTTCTTTTTTTTTTTTTTTTGAAACAGTTCAACAAGATATCCTTTACTGTTAGTAACCTCATCAGCATATCATCAAAGCAAAATGGCAATTTACTTGCAATCTAGTCCTTCAGAACGTCGTGTGTCCCCAGGGAGAAACTGTGTAAATTTTCGATTTTGGAAAATGTTAAGATGGTTAAAACGCTTACGTTTACGCTCATGCAAACTAATTTGAAATTATTTCACTTGGTGTATTTTTTTTTTGTTTAGTTGGGGGTTGGGCAGTAACTGTTACGTTAGTATTTCCTACTTCAAACACGCACACATACACATAAGAGTTTCGTTGTTTTTAAACTGTTTTAAATTGATTTCGTGTACCTTTTTCGCATGTTTATTGGGGAAGAAATGAGATAAACTTACCAAGTTCTTGTTCTTTTTATTCTTTTTTTTTTTTTTGGCAAAAACGGGAGAGAAAATAAGGGCTGGTATTTAATGAAGCATACTTTCGGGGTTATTGGGGCGGTGAAACAAACGATATTAAAAATGAATTTTTCGTTTTCATTTTAAATATATTTTTTTTTTAAGTGGAAAAAGTAGATGTTAAAGTCGTTAAGAGGAATTTGAAAAAAAATCGTCTTTAAGAACTTCAATGAAACTTGCAAATGGTTATTTCTTGTAAATGTCTTAGAAATTGACAACAGGGGACGCGTTGTTTTAAGAAAAAAAAGAAGGATGTCATTCAAATAAAAGAATATCGTTATTTTCTATGATATGAGTATGAGATCATTGTCTATAGTGAGTTGTCAGAATGTCCTTAGAGACGCTGAGATACATTTTGACGCTTGATTCTAGATTTCGATGGATTTTTAGACATTTAACAAGTCTTATACTTATACAATTGAACAACATAAGTTAAGAAAACGTATAACAGCATTAAACAAAATGTTTTGCTCATTCAGACTTTAGTGAAAATGGGTAAAAAAAAACATGCAACTGCTTGCCTTTTTATCTTCTTTCACTATCGCATATATAAATATATTTAAGCACTCGATATATATACCAAACATGAAAGATTTCACTATCGCACAGTTAAAAATAAATATATTTAAGCACTAGATATATATACCAAATATGAAACATTGTTCTGAAGGCGTTCTTATAAACGCTGGTGAAATCACTCTGATGAATAAACAACATTTGTTCACAATACAGAGCAAGATGATAACATTTCAATTGGAAAGATTTGATTAGGTACCTTAAACAATTCTACATTAATACTAGCAATGAACTTCTCCTTTTCGCGTTCTATGTTTATTTCAAATGGAGGAAACCTGCATTTTAGTATACTTCGTTATCTCGAACTAGCTCTAACGGCTAAGAAAAAATGTACTATAGCATAAGAACTATAAAAAATTTTGGTGTAATAGTTTGTTTCACTGTAACCACTACAACACGGGTTTCTAATTAGTCAAAGAAACAGTTGAAACAAAGTTGCTTATAAGTAATATGTTGCTTTTATGTTAACGACTGCGAAATTTTGTTGACTAATATTTTGTTGAAAACAGAATTTATGCATTTTATATTAAAAAATAACTGGAATACGAAATTTCATCAAAATCGGTGAATGAATTTAAGAGATTAGTTATAGTCTGCATAAAAAAATAAGTTTTACATAATATAGGAAAAAAGTTTGAAATACTTTTTCGGAATAATTTACCATACAAAATTTCACAGTTGAAAACAAATCACATAAAACCAAATTGGTCATAATTTATTGAAGAAAAATAGAAGTATAAGAATATCTTTTCAGAAAATATTAATCGAGTTCTGCTAACTTTTTATGACAGACAACACTATTTGCGACAAATCAGTGGGTCGTATTTTTTTTTAAGAAAAATAGAATTTATAAAAAACTACTGTACTGCAATATTAATCAAACTCTTTCAGAACTCTTACGATATTAAATTTCGTCGAAATCGTTGGGTCCCTTCGAAACATAGTCATTATCAGAAACATATACGGTTGAACAAATCTCTCATATAAAATTTTATAGAAACGCTAATGCAATTAGGAACTACGGTACGATCTTTCTATATTAGACTATTATAATACTTACAAATTCATCAAGATGCCAAAGATTTTTTACCAAAAACGGACTCTTTCCATATGTTAAGTCATATGAAAATTAAGTTCTATAATAAATGAATGAAACTTAATGTTCAATTCAAAATGCATGATATTAATGAATTAAATGAATAAATGCTATAGAACCATATACCTAGAGTTATATCGGAACTCGAGATTTTTAACATTCATCGAATGCATTGGGCGTTGGCTTCCAAAAATTGTTTGAAATATCCTATCTTAACAACGCTTTCAGCAATGATTGCAAATCAAACATTGTCAAGGTCATCATTTTTTATTGCCAAATTTTATTTAAAAAGTTATCATTTCCATTATGAAGCTCACTATTGTAACCTTTTTATATAAATCTCTCATAACTTCAGATTTGGCTAGCTGTTAATATTTATGTGCATCGCCTTTTTTGCAGTTTCAACAGTGTACGTACCTATCATCAATATATTGTTAACGTACTATTATTCGGTGTAAACTATTTCTCTTCTTCCTCCTTGAGGATCGGTTTCCAAAGAACCGAATAACAAATTACCATCTCGCCAGTAACTAAAAGATGATCATCCAACCAACAAACTTACCAACTAAACAACCAACCGTTCATATTTCCCTGTTAAGTGAAAACCAGAAGCAATTTTCAAACTTCCATTCCAACTCCAAGCCAAACTCTCTCGAAACGAAACAGCTATCATTAATTTCCTGCACATAATATATACCCCTTTGGCGTAGTCAATCTATGCTTAGGATCTACCAAAAACAATAAAATAACACATCAACAATAGAAACAACAAAAAAAAAAAAAAAATAATGGTAGCAGCACTCGCGCGCTATACTTACCACAAAGATATGGACCAGATCAGCCAAAACAACTTTAAGGTGAAAATCTTTTAGAGGGCTCTGGCCTTACCTGACTGTGGAGATTCTCTCTTTGGCATTAAAGAAAAGGTAATAATCATTTATTACATCTTGCTAAGCTGGGCTCCGAACCTAACTCCAAAGACTATCATCTGATGCTACAAAATGTATGACTGAACAGAGCCTTCCTCTTTGAAACCAACCAAACCGCACAGAAACAAGAGTTCGTTGGTGTACCTACCTATATACCTGGAGTGCCTCACCGCAACGTATGTACATGCTTTGGTAGCTCTTTGGGCTCGAAGTCGTATATACTCATTCGTTATCGTCATAAGCATCATTGTTTTTGTTTTCGTCGACAGCGTTTGGTGCGGAATAATTGTGTTCTTTGCCACGATTGTGGCTTTAAGGGTTTTATAGTTAAAGTTGAACTTTATATCCAATTCTTCTGCCAACCAAACATAGACTCTAGAATAGAAACAGAAGGAAGTTTGTATAAGAGATCAATAAACCAAAAAAAAAAAATCACAATTTTGATGAATCTCTTGTCAATGTAAAACAGTAAATTAATTAGTTTCAAAAATCACCTCAAGGCATAGAAATGTTCCTTTGTTTTTTTTTTTTTTTTTGAAGCTACGATTGAAATGGATTATTAAATCCGTTTAAAAAGTAAATTGGTAACAAGAATTTATTAGTCACCTTTGGTGTTTCAAGGTCAAATATATGTTTGAATGGAAAAGTTTTTGATAACAGTCTTAAAATTAGCAGTCTATTTGAAAATAAACGGTTCACTAATTTTAGTAATTAATTCTTATTTAATTAATGTAAATCAAATTTAGCCCTCCGTTTCACGGAATAATTAATAGATTTGAAGAAATTGTTAAACGTATTTAAATCTTGAAGGATGCCTTAACGTAATGGTGTTCAGTACCAGCTGGAAATTCAGAATTTAGATAAAATAAACAATAAAAAAACCGAAATATTTACAATAAAATTTGAAACATTGATACCCTTATATCTATACCGAAAAAAACATCATTAAGTTGTTTCTTTACTTTCACGACAAAACTTCCTGCTTTACTTTTAATAACAAGAGGGTGTTTTTTTCAAAATAAAAGGAAGGGTTATCCTAATCACTTTGATTTTTCAACCATTAAATTTAAGAAAGATTTTTCAGATATTTTTGGGAGTATTATTGTATCAGATATCTTGCACAAGTATATTATGTGTTTGCCAAGTAAATTTGTACGAAACTTTTTTTTTTGGAAATAAATCAGAATTAATGCGGGTTAAAAAGAATCATTCTTTAAAAAAAGGAGTTTAATAATCTTTGTAAGCCGAACAAAGTGAAAGATCAAATAAAGAGAGTTCTTAGTTACACAAACCACAGTTCTTGTTGGCTAAGTGTCCGGGAGATTCTTATTATGACTAACCAAGTGTTAAAATGAACAAACTTCAAGTTTTTTTTTCAAAGGTTATTAAGCATGAACAATTATATTTAGATTTTCCGTCGTCTCCAAAAACACAGACGAAATGTTAAAGAAACTGTATAGGAATTTTTTTTATTTAGAGTTTCCCCATTTTTAAAAAATCATATTTTTTAAACAAATAAAAAAAAAACAGAAATTCATTTTATAATAATAATAAACACAAAAAAACATGAATAGAAACGTCGAAATTTTGCAATTTTGAAATTTTGGAATTTTGAAATTTTGGAAAGAACAACAGAAATTTTCATCGCTGTATCATTTTTGTATGGAATTTTTCGTTTTACATCAGCTGCGATAGGCTTTACTATATGAACACCTTTCTCTAGAATAACATTCGAAGTCACTGAACACCTGAAACTTGACTAACCGTTCATAACACCAAGTCTAAAAATTTTAAAATAAATGCTATTGTACCTCAGGGCTCTGTTCTTTATTCGACTCTCTACCTTATTTGTATCAATGATCTTTTTGTATTCTCAGCTTTCAATATTCACACACCAATTCTTCGGATGAGGAACAAGACGCCAACGAACTATTAGCTCATTATATTTTGATCTTGACTGCAAAAGAAAATGGAGAATTAAGTTACGTCAAAGTAACGTCATATTTAATGTTTGGAAAACTCAATGTTGCTTTACCCAATATAGTGGTATTTGCATTGAAGAAACTGATCAGCTTTCCATATTCGATATGTACATGACTGACCAACGTCAGTAGCATGAACTGACCACATATTTGATATCGCCAAAAACTCTTAAGGTTTTCTACGATATTGTAAGAATTTCTTTCTCCCGTGATAATGACTGTCATTGATATAGCATATCATCTGTTGGAGGCCGCACAACATGAATGCGGAATGCTTTAGCCAGTTCAGTCAGAAATATTGCCCTATATATAAAAAGTTTATTTCTGTTATAAATATTGGGGCATATTCATAGACACTGTTGAAGATGTTTTTAAAAAAAAACTCGAGTTTATCCTATTTAAATTACATTGCTTAAACCCAGACTTAGCAAAACTGTAGCTTAAAAACAACTATGAATATGCCCCATTATTGAGTTTAGTGTATTAATATACATATGCTTTATAAAAGCTTATTGCTCTTTGCACAACATTTTTCATTTTTACCAAAATTGAATTAATATGAATACATTTTTGTAATATAATGTTTAAATAAATTATTAAGAGCGCTTACAAAATATACCTAGTCAATTTCCTAAATGTCAACCTAATTATCAAAACAAGATCTTGGATTATTTGTATAACCCTAAGCTTAAGTATCCTGCAGTTAATATAAAGTTCGTTGATCAGCAAAACTTATATGTGCAATCATGGTGACTCATTGATCAATTCCGTGTTCAATACGATTAAAATCAAAAAAACACACCAACAAACAAAAATCCCATTTAAAAGCAGAATACATTACAAATCTATTCCCATATTCGTAGACAATAATAATTAAAGTTTTAATTTACCTTTACCATGGTCTAATATGTCCGCACACACTCAATGCAAGCTAATTAACTGACTATTACCAGCAAGCTACAGTTCACTGTAGGCCTATTCCAATCCTGGCAATCTTTTAAATCTTCGTTTTCCTTTATTTCGTTTATTATCGCTAACAAACCAGGTACTCTATGTAAACACCAACTTTAAGATTATTTGCCAGCGATAGAGGCAAATGCAGCCAGTAAATCTAACGAAACAGCCAACTTCAGTTTCATACCTATGGCACAGTGGCTTTCCTTCTCATAAGGTCTTGCTGTATCCAATCCATGGAGGAACTAATGGAAGGTAATGTTAAAACAAATATTACTGCACTCCCCCGCATCAGCGCAAACACCTGGTCTGGTCACGTTCATCGTCGTCGTCGCGTATAGTCGTTGTCATTCGTGATAGTTTTAGTATATATATATATAGTTTTCCTTTTCAGGCTTCGTCGTCGGACGGATAGTCTGTCGTTCATCGTCATCATCGCACCGTCCGCCTAACAAACGACACAATGAGTAAATATTTAATGATTTTAATGTCATGATAATATTGGAGAAAAAAAACAAAAACAAACTCAAACAAAAAAGAAACAACACATCGCACCAAAGGGACAAAGCCAAACACTATACACTATACACGTTTTACATTGATATCAACCAGCCTGTCTTGGCCTGGCAGTCTGGGCAAGTATACGGCGGAACCTCTTAGAGTCCAGCTCCAGCACCCAACTCCATTGAAGTGGTTAGTTCGAAGATCAATATTTTTCATTACCAGTGTTGTTAGCATATAATTTTGTAATAAATTTAATTTCCCAGTGTTAGGATATGTATGCCATTTAGCTTTGCGAAATCTTTTCAAGATATACACTGTGCTTATAAGCGATTCAGCAGAAATTCGTGATGGAAACTGGCGCAGTCGGTACAATTGTTAAATTATATGAATAAGGATATTTCAAAAACAAAACCTTGGTATTAAATCACCGAACCCCACCTGTATTTGGGAATTAAATTAATCTGTAATTTTCATTTAAATCCCAAAATTTACTTTATAGATTTAGTTTGTAGGTCTACAAAGTTAAAAAATAATCTTTTTTCAAATCTCATTGTGTGAAACGCACACAGTGTTTCCAAATATTGAAGGACGTTATATCGAAGGACGTTAAATCTAATGTAATGGGCAGCAGCTGTCAGTTTTGTTTAAACCGCAGAAGACTTAGGGATAATCTTTTTATTCTTTTTGTAGCCAGTAATTTTGATCAAATGGTAATTTCAGCGCTGATTTTCCAGCAAAATAATACCCATTTTTCAAATTAACTTCTCGTCTTGAATTAAACTGGATCAACACGTGATAGAAAAGGAGCTGGAAAAACGCATACAAAAAAAAAAAACACCGGTGGCTTAAGATATACAAATGATGACTCTACAACGCCGAGCAGCGAAGATGTCTGTGTCGGTTGTCATAAAGTCATCTATTTCACCTTCATCTCTGTAGCGCATGTTGATGATATACTTCAAGATGATACAATTTTAAAAGTTTTATGGTTTTATTAACTTCAACAAGCGTTTCGCCCAAGTATCAATAGTCCATCAACCGCGTCTAAACTCAGGGCAGTTTTTTTATATTAATTTAATAATAAACTATTAATCAAAATATTGTTTATCTGCAACTAGGTATGAAAAAAGGTGTATAACATCGCTGATATTTCGCTACAAAATTTTTAGCCAAACAGTAATAACAAAAAAAAAACTTAAATCAAAATCACTTGGAGCAACAAATAAGCATGTGTATTATGTGTAGTAGGAGCTCCAGCACGCGAATATAGAGGAGGCCTTTGTATACCAAAACGACTATACAACGAAAATATCAACCGAGATCGATGGGTTTGGAGGGAGCTCTGCAGGTAAATGGATATTGCGCACGACTTGCACTACTCCCGCCCTACCGTACCAACCGACCTATACCTTCGGCACACCACTAAGAAGGGATTATACTCCCCACCATCCAGTGTAATCGGAGATAGGAGCAATGGAAAAATTTCTCTTGCTTTCTTACCATACCATGATGTTGCCATTTTGCCGATTGTTCGTTTTTTTTTTCATGCAACAAAGATAAACCAACAAGAAATTTTAAATAACAAGAAGACTTTAAATTTTCTTGTTGTTCCAGGTAAATGTGCGTAACGAAACGGTTGTCACACAAAGGGCTCGACAATGGGGGCAACCAGGCGGAAGTTGTAGATATTTTCTTGGCAATTGTGGAATTACTATTGACAAAGAAACAAGATAAGCCTACATGCTCTCGAGTCAAGTTAGTTGTAGTCTATGGCTTAAAAGTGAGGGTCTAGTTTATGCAGTAACGCATATTGAGGATTTGTATACAATGTTGCATGCGTGTTTATGGGTTTTTTTTTTATTATTCCAAAAATGAAAAATGAGAAAAAACCAATAGACTTTGGATGTTCAGGAAATATTGTTAACTCCGAGAATGAGTATCTCTACATGAACAGAAAAAATCGCAATGAACCCTTTAGAACGATAAACCAGGAAAATGCACTTATGTGAGATAGGTTATTTGTGTATTTTGTAATACATTTTTTTTTTATTTAAAAATAATTTTCATAGAAGTTCCCTAAGTTGTAGAAAACTAAAAGCAATACAAATACTATCTAAATGCATTATAGTTCAGTAAACTTACTGATTGGTTTAAGGTGGCACCAAAAAGCTTGAGCGTGTAGGTGGAGTCAAGACAAGAAAAAAATCGTATGGGAGGGGGGTCTATTTCCCCCCGTTTAGGTGGGAGGTGCAATTTTATAAAAAATTGACTTAAATCAGAAAAAAATTATTTAAAAACAACGCTGAATGATACAAAGACTTGTTATATCTTTTTGGAAAGCCAGAAAACTATTCTTTTATTTTATTTTTAAATTAAGTTGTTTAAATCAACAGTTTAAAAAAAAACTAATTTTCAAACTCAAAATTTTGAAAAAAAAATTAAAAACAAAAAGTTTTAATTTAATTTTTTTCAAAATTTTATGTAATTAACTATTATTTTTATTTTCAAAATTCAATGCTCTTATTAATTTTTAGTCAATAACAGAAAACCGGATGCCAAAATATATCCTAGTTTTTGAGAAATTAAGAAAATACTAAAAGCACTTTTTCAAAAAAAGGTGAAATCTGGTTAATCTATGGTTAAAAACAATTAACTGGATTAACCAGATTTTACCTTTTTTTAAAAAAGTACTTTTAGTATTTTCTTAATTTCTCAAAAACTAAGATACTTTTCGGCATACGGTATTCTGTTTTTGACTAAAAATTAATAAGAGCATTGAATTTTGAAAAAAAAATAATATTTAATTACATAAAATTTTGAAAAAAATTAGTTTAAAATTTTGTTTTCAAAATTTTGAGTTTGAAAATTAATTTTTTTAAAACTGTTCACCTATACAACTTAATTTAAAAATAAAATAAAAGAGTAGTTTTCTGGATTTCCAAAAAGATATAACAATAAGTCTTTGTATCATTCACCGTTGTTTTTAAATATTTTTTTTTTCTGATTTAATTCAATTTTTTAGAAAATTGCCCTTCCTAAACGGGGGAAAATAAGACCCCACACTCCCGTACGATTTTTTTCTTGTCTTAACCCAACCTACACGCTCAAGCTTTTCGGTGCACCTTAAACCAATCACCCTGTATACATCAGTGTGTGCGTCAATTCTGGCATAGTTCTGTTTTTTTGCAGACTTGTTTAAAATGTTGACCGAATGAATAATTCAAGTTTGTGACCTCGAGTGTCGAACGCAACTTTGTCAAAAATGGATTTTTTTTTTTTTTCAGAATTTGGTGATTATAGCCCTAAAAGGACTAGTTTTTTGACAAGACCCATTAAAAAAAAAAAATTGAAGGAGACTTAATTTTGCTACAATATGAGACTTTATTTTTCTTTGTAGACATAATAATTTTCGAGGTAAAGTGTTTCAAAGTTCATAATTTTTTCGAACTTCGCAATTTTTTCGCAATATTCTGCAGACTCCTCTTGGAAGGCCCTTATCTGGATCGTTGTATCAGGATGGGATATCACCATGGTGATGTATCATCTTGTGCCCACAAGACATTCTCCATCATCAGACAGACTGGCCCCTCTGCAATGCCTGCAGACTGATCAGCATTTTAACTCGACTCCTGCTGCACGCGTTCTAAAATTGAATTGTTTTCGGGCCGACATCATATATAAGCCTGAAAAAAATCAGAACTACCGGAATTGAAGTACTGGACTAAAAAAGGGCTCTTTGCAAAATATTGTGAAAAAATACGAAGTTCAGAAACAAATACATTCTCATATTGTAGCAAATTTTATACTTTTACAGAAACTAGTCTTTTTGGGTTATAATCAAATTCTAAAAAAAAAATCTTAATTTTCGCGGTTTTTTCGATTTTTAACAAAGTTGCGTTCGATATGGCTATCTTCGCATTGTTGAACGATTTTAGAAGATATGGATTCAGCATCAACGGCTTTAATGTCTGCCTGACTAAAAACATCAGAAACAAGTCTTCAAAAAATATAGAACTGTTGGATTTGACGCACATAAACTCGTACTTTAAGGCAACAATTTTACTGGCCTGGACTAATATATGTACCAATGTATGGAAATGTTTGATGTTTCTTTCAAAAGATATGCCCTTTTAGCATATTTAATGATTTCTTTAAGTGACCTAAAATGGATAAAAAATAATTTTAATATTTTTAATTAATTTCCATTATTATTTGTCGTTTCGTACATATCTTTCCAACTCTGTTGACTGTCCAGATTTGAAGAGATTCAGACAATACAGATTTGTAAGAATCTGTCAAACTACAAACTGTCTGAAGACATGTAGCACTTAATACTGTATAACTGTCAAAATTGCATTTGTTAGAATCTGTCAAAAGAATAAGTATGTTAAATCTATAAGTTGCTAATGACAACTCGCTTCGCACTGAATACTCCGTACATTTAAAAATTAGATTTGTGCAAATCTTTCCAACTGCAGTGACAAATTTATTACTTACAGATAACAGTTCGCTCTAAATACTCCGCAAATGTAAAAATTAGATGCGTGCAAAGATGTGAAACCACAAAGTGACGAAACGTTACGTTACTTTCGAAAACGTTCCTTGATTAAATACAAAAAAAAAAAAAAAAACTTATATGACTATCACACATTTTTCCAAATCAAACTGAGTTCCCCTTCCATATCTCCTTTTTAGAGGAAAGAAATTTAATAAAGAAAAAAAATCTATGTATATGTATATGACCTCATGATCAACTTCTTAAACTAGGTATACTTTCATTTCAGCCTAAATAGTTTGGAATGGAATCTTTTGGGGCTAATTTTCAAGCAATTTACCTCTGGAGAACTTTTTTTTTGTTGGCATTTGACTCTTACGATCTAAGTAAAATGCCACAAAAAATACACACAAAAAGTAAGTACATATATAGGAATAGTCAGTTTTCCGGAAGAGGAAAATGACTTTTATGGAAAAGTTTTCTATTACAAAATTTTTACCTCGACTTCTCAAGTTTCACAAAAGAGCCTAGAGCCCATGTCGTCTACATACTCTCATTATGTCACTGTTTGGTGGGTGGTCGGTGGTTGAGGAAATATTTTACCACGGGTGAGGTTATTCTCCGTCATTTTTGGCCTTAAGTGTGCCATTTTCAAGGTACGCAAACTAGCCATTTAGATTTAGCCTACGGAAGAAGTGAAAATAGAGGTGACAAACCCATTTAGAGATTCCGTCGTACCCTCATCCATGAAGAAATTTAGTCTCTACGTCCTGCTGGCAACGTCATGGTATAGTCATCAATGTGTTTTACGTACCATTTGGATATATCGCTGCTTTCTTATATATTTGTATATCCACTCGCCTTTTTTTTTTTTCAAAATGATGTTCTATCATTTTGGCTGTCGATTTTTTGTTTTGAAAATGTTATAAAGTATACTTTTGATGAGAGGCTATATAAAGACCAAGTGTTACTTCTGGGTCGCAGTTAACAGTTGTGTTGCAAAGCATATAGAAGTTCAAAGCTTTTAAAATAATATTGAATTAATTAGGATATTTGTATAATTCCGTGTTGCATTAGATCTAAAACACAAATAAACATGTTTTTCATCAATGCTAATTAAAAGGTGTTGAATTCGATGACATTTTTATATACATCTGAGTTCTGAGCACATGAAGTCTCTATTTCGTTATGCCCCTTATACTATTAATTTATGATCATTACCTGCCATATAATTTATTCTTGATTTAATATTTAAATAGCTATAATTTAAATCCAGCACTTACAAATCCGCATCAAACCTGGGAATTCATATTTAATTACAAATTCTTTAATTTAAAAGATAAAGTGGATCTAAATTACTTTGAATCCAGTTGCAAAATCGTTAAATCCAGTTATAACAAAAATAAAGTTCTATCTTTTGTGAAAACATTTTCTTCTTCTGATGAGGGAGGCCAAAAGATAAATATCGATCTCCGTCAAAAGAAGATAATCAATTTCCTTAAAAATTGGTAATTTAATTCCGGATTTAAAAAGAGTATGGGTCATATTCATAGTTGTTTTTAAACTACAGTTTTGCTTGAGTTTTTCTTAAAAACAGCTTAAACAGTGTCTTTAATACACCCCAATAACTTTGAGAACTTTGATCTTTAAATATAGACAGCGATCTAAATTCAATTGAATTTAAAGCCACCAATTTGGATATAATTTTTTTTTTTCTGTTAGAGTTACCACAATATAAAAGAGATGTTTTTCTGAAATCTTTTTGGGATGTTAACTTTTTCTCCGTAGTGTGTTTTTTTTTTTAAATGAATGACATTCGCTTGGTATAGACCTTTTAAGCTCATCGGATTGAAGCCAAAAAATGTTTCATCAATATGCATTACCTATTACTTTAGAAGCTCCTTTAGAAGTAAACAGCAGCGTTGTTGTATACTTTTGTACCTATGCCTATTTTTTTTTCTTTTTTAACAACGACCTTCGGAAGGAACTGTTCTGAAAAATTCCTATTTCCTTCGATGTTGTCGTCCTTCGACCAGCGCACACAATTACCAAGTGAAATTCATTTTACCTTTTTGGCGTCGCAGTGTTTCGGTCCCTTTTGTACTCAAACAACTGATGTAGTGACATGACCTATTCATATAGCTTAACTTAAGGTATGGCACGAGGATGTTTCTGTGACCCAAGTAAGCAAAAAAAAAAAATTAAAATAAAAAAACGTTTTCTTGGATGTATAATTCCTTAGGTTCGGGTAAACTTATCCCTATATATACAGATATAGAGAAAAGTTCCGTATATCGTTGCTCCTGGTGGTTACTACATCTTCACTTTCGTGCACAGGTAATCATCAGAATTGATTTATGAAACAGGATATTGGATTCGAAATGAATGTCATCATTACCTTCCGTTTTCTTGTGCATTCTCCTTCTTTAGTTTTTCCTTACATTATACTTCTCTTTCTCTGTAAAATAAAACTTGGTAACCACACCATCGATCGATATTGGTTTTCGCTTAGCAACACATTTTATATGGTACTATACGTTACTTAACGGTTATATGTACATTATTTTAACTTATATGCTGGATAGTGCCCGATGATAGTTGAAGGAAGAAAAATGAAACAAATTGGTACATTTTAGCTTACGGTCAAAATGGGAGGTAACTCTTGGTTATGGTCTGAGGTTGATGTATTTTTTTTTTTAATATTGATTGCATGTTAGTGTCGACATGTATTTTTTTGGGTAGAAACACATATGAATCGAATATGTCCTGAAGGAGAAAGAAGTTACTATAGGAGTATAGGAAATTAAATTTCGTTTATCGAATATGTATTCAACTTCTGAATCGAATATTACTAAATTGTTGAATTGTTGGAAAAACTTACAAGAACAAATTATCAATACGTTGGTAGAACATCCAAAAAGTGGACGGGTAAAATGATTAACCGATTTCGCTCAAACTTTGTATTGTTTTCATAATATAGAAATTGTAGAATTAATTTTTTTTTAACCAGGGAAGGTATATAATTGTTGTACCTATATACAAAAATGAGATGAAAGAACTTGAAAACCAGTTGCCAAGACTTTGGAAATTCGTTTAGTAATCATCCAATTGTTTAAGAAGTGATGATAGGCAAAAACTTGCAACTTTTCTATTTCACAAAATCACCATTAACCTTTTCGCTACTTCTGTTCAAAGATAACAGTTTATCCGAGCCACCATTATTTTCTACACACAGTGGAATACTTTTTTCTATCTTTGTATCTTATAACTTCGTTCAAATTATCCCCACTACGTCTATATATAGAGATGATAATTTGGCCAAAATCATACAAAAGAAAGGCCCGTTTTCGCAATCCAAACGATTAATCATTCAATCTAGCTTAGCATGCGCTTATAACTATGGAAGCCATAGCAACAGAAGTAAAACATAAACAAAAAAAAAAAACTTCACCAAAGATCAGAGCACAAAAGCGTGTCAAAATCTCCTCTCTGAATCTTTGATGTATGACTTGAGTTTCCCTTGGCAACAGTAGTCAGCGCAGCGAATATTGCCAGGCACTGAACCAACTCATCGTCGTCGACGGTGTTGCTCCGTCATAATCTCGTAGACCTCTTTTTAAATCACATCAGGTCTTTGTTTCCCTTTCTTCGTCTTTCGATCTCCGCACAACCACTCTGCAATCATATAAGGCTTTCCTCAAAAGAAAGTGCATGCAATTAACTTAAACTACGGCATAAAGGTTATTGGCACCTTTTAGGCCCATAGCAACAGTAGGAAAACTACTTTTTTTTCGGAGACCATTTGCGGATACAAGGCAATAACTGGCTCGACCCCAAGGCAAGAGATGAATATACGAACAACAGTACAACTATAACTGTGGCCCCTTCTCTCGATATCGCAATGCGTTTCGTTAGCCTTAGCATGGGACTGTAGTTTGTATATAGTTTTGCTGCAAATCCAATGAATATGTCACAGTATATCTGTCGGATACGATCGCATAAGCAATTACTTTGGTTGAGGTATGGCAAGGCAAATAAAAATTAATAATTTAAAATGAAGATTAGATTTGGAATTGAAAACATTATAAAGTTTGTTTTTTTTTTTTGTTGCTATCAATTATGAATGTTGTTGTCGTGATCGTGGAGTCATCGACATCCATGTTTGAGCTCGGAGGCTGAGGATCGTTTTGTTTTTTTTTTTTTTTGTTTTGTGCAAAATATTTGATTTTTTCTTAATTTTTTCTGCCAATTTACGAAGTTGGCAGTACCAGTGTTGGAGTTGGTAATTAAAAATTTTACTATTGCAAAAAGTCAACTATGGGATCGTTTGGATGCTGAAATTGTGCAAAACTCTGAACTGGATATAATGGGTGAAATTAACCATGAATCTAGTTTAAGTGAAGCAAAAAAGGTTTATGAAAAAAAAAATATTGGAAAAATCAAACTCAGGTTCATTAAACTTAAAGTTTTGCGATTCATTTAAATTGATCATCATATGTTTAGTTTTCATTTTAATTTCAGTCTTATAGATAAAAGATAATTTCTTACACGAACATACAATTAAGCAGAATATTATAGTCTATAAGAGCTGTAGCGACCGATTTTACTACATTATTTTGAAGCATTTAGAATTCTTTTCCAGTTATTGCCTCAATGCCACTCATCAATGAATGAAAATTATTTGTCACTAAAATGTAGTTTTAAACGTTTAAAATAAAAGTTTATAACTCTGCCACCATGACATTATCTAGCTGAAAAAAGGTTGCCAAAGCAACTCAAAAAATTCAATTAGTTTCGATTCTAAAAAGCAAGTTCATAAGCAATTAGAAAATAAATAATGTATCATAGGGGAGCGATTTGGGATCACGCTTTCAGGTTTCACGTATTAGAAAAATCCCTAACAAAATGTCTTAAGATCCTGTGTTTTCAAATAAAAAAAAAAAAAAAAAAAAAAAAAAAAAAGCAAATTCAATATAAAAATAAAGGGCACGACTGGGTCGCACAAACTTGCTCTCGTGGCAAGTTACCTGAGAGTTTAAGGTACAAACGGAATAATACAAAAAAAATTCGTATGAAATTTTTTTAAAAGCTTGAAAATCATATCTTACAAAGATTCAAACCAAAATCAAAGAAAGCAAAAAATTTTCTTTACTAAATGTTAGTTAACAAAAATTTTTTTTTCAAAATCGTTGGACCGGTTTTCGAAAAATTCGATTTTTTCAAAATATTTTTTCGAAAACTTTTTTCGAAAATTATTTAAAACTTAACAAAATTTGATGCCATGCTATTAAGAATAGCTACGACAAGTTCAGTATTTAATTTCATTCAAATCGCTATAGCCGTTGTCGAGATAACCGAAATTTTTAAAATACCGTTATATGGCAGGTACCGTTAAACGAATTTTCTTGAAGGTTTGGTTTCCACTTTTTGATAGACCTTCTAGACTTTATTGCACATGTGAAATTTGGTTGAAATCGTTGAAGCCGTTTTTGAGAAAAATGAGGTTTTCGATATTCGTTATATGGCAACGTAATTTCTGGTTGTTATCTCAAAACTTTTTTTTTTGCACGAATCCAAGACTTGCCTTATATAGTACCTATAATCGCAAGTAAAAAATAGACGCAACTTTCATACAACTTCTATTTTTAACTTTTTATATTGGATTTGCTTGTGAGTTGCGTTGCATTGATCAAGTGGACGAAGGGCCTGATGGAACCAAAACTGTACAACTCTATACCGTTGGGTCGGTAAAGGAGTTGGACAGTTCTAAGAATTCGCCTTTGGCCCCTGTTTGATCTAAACAACTCCGTCAACCTTTCCAGCCTTTGAATGTTCCATGTGTGGTGCCAAATGATGGCTAGTGTTGTTGCATTTGATTTTATCAGGATTCATGTGTTAGTAGCTTGCCTGTCCTTTTTCGGGTTTCTATTGGAATATATAGTGATATTGATTTTCGAATGGTTCATGAAGTTCACTTTTTGGTACCATGAGAATAACCAGCTAAGTCGTTAATGCTGTTTTTTTGATAAGGCGGTATTTTTGACTTGAAAGTTTATTCGGTTCATATTGACTCTTACTCTAATAATGATTTGATAAAAAATTGAAAATGACGACATTAATCTGGCTTCTGAGTCACAAGGCTCTAGAATTGACGCAAGACTATACTTTATTTCTTAATAGAAACCAATTTCCCTTCTCTACGTTGTAAAGCCATACATTAGGCTATCTCGCATTTATAAAAGCATTTAAACGAGCTATCTAATGTAAGGTAATGCAGGCTGCGTGTTGCACGTGCTTACATTTCTAGATCAGATGATTATCTGGCTAAAATTGCAAATCACGCCTGTTTTTTTTTTCGTGTAATTAAGTAAGCTCTTTCTTCGTATCCACTGTGCCAATATGTAAAAGTTTCTTACCAAAAAAAAAAGTTAAGTGCAATTGAAAGTCAGTCGTAGAGGAGGCTGTGCACTTCACGAATTACAATTATTACAATGTTCGAATGTTCGTCTTGTTGTTGTTATAAGTCGTGTATGGATGGAGGATACAATTTTCTAAAATTGTATTCTCCTCCACCGCCAGAGTTTTTGTTCTATTTTTTTTTGTATTGTTCATCTATTTTCACGCTGTTGTTCGCTATGGCAATTTTCTATAATTTTCTTTGTGTATTTTCTCAGTTCTCTGTGTTTTGTGTTGTAAAGGAGCTGCCTGAAGGTATAGGCACCTAAGACAACTTCATTTCGTTGCAGCCATGTATGTAGTTTAAGTCATTACGTCGCCGTAGGTGGTGCTAGCCGTTGCTCTGGTGTCTTATAATTCATCTCTCTCTATACAAAAAAAAAAAAGATACACTCGTTGTGTGCTCGTAGATACCATTTTAGCGAATGAAATGCGCTTGCATTTTGCACACATAAATGGGCATACACACGACACATCTCTTGAAGATGGAGGCGAAATCTAAAAGATTGTCGTCGTCTCTCTGGAGTTGCTTTTCCTATATCTGGTGGTACTATTGCTGCCTAGCAACAAACGTAACGAACGTTCCAAAAGATGGTGCTACTTACATCGCACAACTCAGAGGTATAATAGCACATCAGCAATGAACAACATGCTAAAGATAAAAATTACACGTTGTTGGATAATGAGGGAAAGAATAAAAAGAAATAAAAACAAATAAATAAAAAGAAAACATGTCGCACTTCCTCTAATTACTAAAGCAATTGTGTACTTTTTTTCGTTAAAGAAATTAAATTGTTTTGCAACTGCACATTGAAGTACAAGTTAAACGAGCAAAAAAATGATAGTGTTGGCTTCCTGTAGTTGCAGCATTTGTGGTTTTGTAGGCTTTATTTTTTTGTTTTTGACGAAACCCAAAATTTAGATTTTAGGGTAGACCACACCACTGGAAGAGTTGAGATCAAATTCAAGATCATAATATGAAGAATAAGAATTCTAGTCGGTACCATCTTGGTTCTTAGAACTATAATGGATCTTGGTCACACCCTCAAGACGTCAAGACAACCTATGTGTTTGTTAATGTTATTTCTGTTAGAAAATCGACTTGTTACCCCTTTTCCTGCATTCCACGAAAATGTGTTTTTATCCGTACTATTAACTTATTTCTTAAATATTTTAATTGTTTGTTTTTAGTTTTGAGATTTTGCAAGAAATTTTCTCTTCGCAAATCTCTCCCCGGCATTATCGGCTCAAATGACTATCATTTCGCAATATTTGCAATATTTATTGCGCAGACATTTATACAGTGATCAGCAGAAGTATTCGAAAATAACTATTTTCTTCTTTTTGATTAAAGTAAAATATTCTTTGTTTAACAATATTTTACTTTTACATTTTACTTGTATTTAATTGTCTATTATTTATCAATAAATTTAGACTCTTTATAATTTATCTTACAAAGTGAACAACAGTAAATAACGAATAGTTTTACTGACCACCGTAAGATCAGTGCAACCAAAGAAGCAAGTGAAAAAGCGGTTATTGGAGCAATTGTGAAATGATGTGGTTCAAATTTTGCGACATCGTGCGCAGAATATAAAAATTTCTTACAAAACATATTAAAAAAAATTAAGAAATTACAATAATAGTTCAACAGACTCAATTGAATTGAAGTGATCATTGCGAAGCTTTATGCGAAAACTCATTGAAATATTTCAAATTGTTTCTAATACTACTACTTTTTCTTTTTCAACGATGTATGTTATGATCTCGAATGAGATCACAGACGGTTTGAAGGGTCAACCTGTTAAAACGTCAGAAAGCCAACAGGTTTCAGTTTTTTCCATGTCTTGAAGCCAACTTTTTTTGGTACTGACCTGGTCTTAGGTTTGCTCCATTTAAACAGTAGAGTTACCTCTACTTAACTTGACGAAGCCTGACGAAGAGTCTTCGATATCATAGAGCATAACAAAAATAAAAAGTAAAATGCCTAATAAAAAGAGCGAAATAAAATGTTTGCGAAATAATAACATAGCGAAATCAAAATTTGCCAAAGTGAAAATAGCAAATAAAATGCGAAAAAAGGTCTGAAAATTGCGAGGCAAAATGTTTGCGAAACATTTTCAATGCAAAATGAAAACTTGCCATACCGAAATTGATAAGAAACCAAATGCGATATGAAAAACAGAAAAGCTGCAGCTCTTAGTTTTTTTTTTTGCATGTGCAACAAATCCAAGTTTGTGCTCCTTCATTATATTGATCTTTCTAAAAACTTTAAGATAAAATGGTTAAATTTTCGGATAAAATTTACCCAACTGAATTATTTTGGAAACTGTGTTCCCACTTTCTTGCG
This sequence comes from Baccha elongata, assembly GCA_951217065.1. NCBI lineage: Eukaryota > Metazoa > Arthropoda > Insecta > Diptera > Syrphidae > Baccha > Baccha elongata. Next base: position 2,404,903 of record OX578274.1, on the reverse strand, counting down.
TTAAAGTAAAGAAATAAACACGACCAATTTTACACTGAGAAGCATATACCAGCCTATATTATAATGATTCAGATAAAAGTGTAATTTCTTTTTTAAGTCCCAAAACAATCAAATAAATTATCTCAGCGTATGAAAGTCATTATTTCAAGACAATTTTACTATCATACGAGTTTCTCAAAAACTTCCAACTGAAAAATTACTGTCCTGTGACTGTCATTTTAGCCTGAATTTTCATCTTAATCAAGCAAAACTTTAAACCGATTTAAACTTGTCTTCATCCCTCCAGCCAGATTGTTTCCAAAGGTCAAGACATTGTCTCGACATCTACCTTTCCAAGCAAGCCATCATCAAAACGACATCAAATATACGACCAACCAAACTCTTTTTCCATTTTATTTTTCAAAAAGTGAATAGAAAATTCAAAAAAAAAAAAAACCGAAAAAAGACAAGAAAATAAAAGGAAACCTTCCAAAGAATATTCAAAGCCACACCACAAAGCCTCCACAGGCACAACTATTGCCTGCACACAAAGTTTCCATCAAGCCCATTAAAAGCAGCAATACTGTATCTACCTATCTATGAGTATAAAACTATAATTTCCAAAAAGTTGAATCGTTTTCTAGGATTGGGGTTGGAAGGTTAGGCGCACTCGACAAATCCACTTAATTAGATGCAAGCAAAAGAAAAGAACAGGGCGGACAGGAGGCAGTAAGGCAGAAGCATATTAAGAGCCACCAGCATCAGGAACAGTGGGGTGCAGCAGCAGCAGCATCAGCAGCAAAAACTAAAACCCAATTCAATTCCATTCTTCGGCAAAAGATGACTACGAATGACTTCGACTACGAGAGCGACACAAAAAAAAAGGTTCAAGCTTCAAGTTAAGATGTTTTCGCCGTCTCTCTAAAGCAGCAGTTGTGGTGGTAGTGTCTGTATAGATAGTCGCCGCCAGACAGACACAGACATTGGTTGAGACTATAGAGTCCGGACAAGCCAAGGCATCAACCCAAAGACTATATGAACAGTTTCGTTTGAAGGTTTTTTTTTTTTCTATTTTATTTTATTATTTTCTGTTCGTTGGCTTAACTTTTATTTTTGGTTTTTAGACAGAAAATTGAGAAAATTAGGTTAATTGCATGCTCGTTACTTTTATGTGTGCGGTGGTGGTGGCAGGAGGGTTAGGGGGCGGATGGTTGGTTGGTTTGGTTGGATCTTAGGTTGCCATTTGGATTCTGTTGCTCGTCGGTTGCTATGTAATTTTCTTGCTATTCATCGTTGCCCGATGCTTTTGTGGTGTGCCACGTTAATCACGAGAAAATCTCTTTCTCTATATGCTGAATGCAGTCGGGGATTTGGGATTGAAAAAGAAGTTTGGAGTGGGCTCGAGGGGGTTTGCGAAATGATTACACACCAAATTAACGAACAAATGTCGGGACTTTTTTTTTTTTTTTTTTTTTTTGTTGGAACTATAGTTTAGCCTGTTCCACATTATTAGTTTCAAAAAATGACTTTGTATCTAATGGAAAGACAATGTAGACAATAGAGGTTTGGATTTGTTTGGATAATTGTTCAGACCAGATAGCTCTGGGGAAACATTTCATATCGTGAATAATAAATGGTGGCTTAAACAATATTTTGGTAATAAAAGCTACAAACTTATCTGACAATTATGGTGACACTGGACGATTCATAAACAATTGGCGGGAAAGAGTGCTCTAGAATACTTTCAAGTAAAGAAAGCTAATAACGACGTGATAAGTTAAACGATATCGCTAAAATGACTATTAATAATGTCTACTTATGGGTTTTTTTCCAATAAGTTGAAACATCTTCCTCGTTTTAGAGAAAGGGGTAAATCGCTTACATGATTTAATGGTAAAAATATTATCGTTTGAAATGACAATAAACAAACATGCATTCTTTTCGCCTGCATGAACCAATATTATTCTGTGCGAGACATAAATCAAGATGTTGGATTTTTTTTTTTATTTGCGTATACCTATTATAATATTTCAAGTTTTCATCAATCCTAAAAATTTCTTCCAAAAGTCTTACCATACATGTACTCATATTGTCCAACAGACAAAATTATTCAAAACTATATCTTCACGGCTGATTTTATTGTGCAAAAACCTTAAAGCGAAATTCATTCAATTCTTTCGTGTGGAGAATAAATAAAATATTCATTACCAAGACATAACAACATGTATAAACATGTTAAGTCGGCTCTTTTTCTTTCAAAGCATTATTCAATTCAATCGCATTGTATTGATCAATTCTTTCGTCAGATATCTAGAATCTACATCGCGTGTTCTTTGCATGGTTTGATAGGCATCCCCCACAAATTTACCAATAAAAATGATATATTAGAAAAGCCATATATTCCTCCATCAACGTATAAGGCACTATAACCAGGAAACCATTTTCAATTCCAAGCCCATCTCTTTGCAACAAAGAAAAAGTCATGCTCATCTAACTAATGGATTTGATTTATTTTCGACATACTGTCGGCGAATTAGAATTTATTGAAAGCCCATCGGCCGCCCCGGTTGGCAGTGGTCACAATAATTTTAGAACGATTTCATTGCAAGCAAACAAGAGTGACCGTAGTATGGTTATTTTGGATTTTTAACTTAGACATCATTGTCCCTATTCTTGATTTCGCAAACAAAAACCATATTCATGTCATGCATTCTTTAATAAAAAAACAATTATTTTGATGTTTGTGGAATATTTTAAGTATCTTGATAATTTTGAATTCTTAAGATCGCATATTGGGTCAAAAAAAAAAAACGAAACTCGCAATCTATTTATATTTGGGACAAGAGGTCTGTGTGATAAGTAATTTTTCCCAAAAGAATAAAAGCTCATTATTTGCATTAATAAATCAATAACATCAATAGAAAATTTAATGTAAGCAAACAAATGGCATATTTGACTTCACTCGTTCTCATAAATTGTCGAAAATTTTTAAAAATACAAAGGTAGGATGGTGATAGAAAAGAATTTTAAAATTGAGAACCTTGCATCAAAAGGGGGGCAGGTCCATATTTTTAGCCTAACGGGTTTTTTCACTTAAAATTTGGACAAAAAAAGCAATCTTTTGGTGCATAACCGAGGCAGTTGCGACTGAAACTAAGCGAGTTGTAGCGAAATATGTATCTGCCTCTCTAGTGTGTTTGGTGCAAAAAGGCGGCAGGTCCGGATCTGCCCCCTTTTTGAAACAAACGAAAATATTGCTTCATTTGCATCAAGTAGTCAGTTCAGACTTTGTGTTCAAGCCAAGTAGACATATTCGTGGATAAGTTTTGTTATATTCTGATTAAATTCTTTAGTTAAGGTAATTTTATATATAGGCTCTTAAAAGTGAAACTGTTGGACCAAATGATGACGTTTCTAGTGAAGATGACGATGATCAGGCTGAAGTTGACTTATAAATTTTTCGATTAATGATCTGTTTTTCTTTTTATATTTATTGTTTAACTATTCAAGTATAGATTGACAGTTCGAAATAAACTAAATATCTAACTTTTATGTGCTTTATTATTCATAAGTCAAAATCAGGAAGCAAATTTATTACATTTTGGTGCAAATGAGGGGCAGATACAAACTTTAAAAAATCGCAGTAATTACTAATTACTAATTACTAATATTGTTTATTTGACCTTAAACTAGATTAAAAAAATGTGAAAATATGCAATTTTTTTAATAACATATTAATTTAAAATATTCGAGAAATCATTAATTTTTGAAAGAGTTTTTTTTGATTTCCCACAAATAGTTAAATTTGGACCTGCCCCCCTTTTGATGCAAGGTCCTCAATTCATCACACAAGATTTAACATCTAAACTTGTTGTTAGCCATGAACACTTTAAGAAAAAGTTCAAAATCTATCGCACATTCCAACGCATTCGAGAATTTTTGAGGTATAGCTTATGAAACAGAAAATAAGTTGAATGTTTGGAAACAAAATATTAAATACATTTTTTAAACAGACAAATTTGACAATGAAATGGAATTCCATCACTGCGTCGAAGCGCTTTAAACATTTATTCGTATAATATTTCGTCTTTCATTGAATTGACTGAAAGAACAATGTTGAAAATAAATGTCTTTCAATATTTGTTTTTTTTTTTCTTTCTACTGGTGGAAATCTTCAAAAGAGTGTGCGATTTTTACCTTATTAAAACCATCTGGAATCATGACCTATCTATGAAAGATCTACAAATGGTTTTTATTTCTTAATTTAAATTTTTAATACTTTTCCATTAGAAGATTTTAGACCATCAGCTCATGAGGCTTGGTTCTTCTTAGTCTCCGAACACTGCGAAGTACATTTAAGACGGTCTTCATTTCGGAGTTGTGACTAAGCAGTCGCTGATTGTGTGAAACTGTTTTCTAACCACTTCTGTAACCTTTTCTATTTGGATGTCACGATGTCATTTGCTACCATAGGGCGTTTTGTATTTCACGAAGGATTTTGTTTTGGAATGTTTGGATGGTGTCAGCATTTGTTTTCTTTGTACAACCCGAAAGTTTGATGCCATGCAATATAAACAATAATAATAATAATAATTTAACATTTACATTTTTATTTCAATATAAAGTGTCCTATGTTGGTCACACTATTGATCACACAATGCGCGCTTGGCTCCCATTAAGCGCGCATAAATCACACGAAATGCGCAAAACTTATACATTCAGATGCACATTTTCGATTGGTTACGTGTACGTGACGGATCCATTGCTGGGTGGTTGTGAGCTACAACAGCGGTGGCGTTTCGATGTCGATGTCAGAGATCTTTTCCAGGTGTACGCGCAAGCGACGACGCTTAATGCCAATTTCGTCCGGAGGCCTATCTAAGCTGAGGCCACTGACCGGCCATTTGAATGAATATATCTATCT